>CAWUFW010000295.1:4472500-4877972 GCA_963921515.1 Calotriton arnoldi | reverse complement strand
TAGGGCGCTTTAAACCAGTATAAATGTTCCTGGTACGTGAGCGTAACCTCAATGTCCTCATACAGACAATATTCTGCTGGTGCATCACCTTCTGTGTAGAAGTGAAATGTTTTTGTTCTTGCATTTGCTGCTGGGAATGTAACCCACGAATAAAATACCTCTGTTCTATATGATTAGTGTGCCTCAATCACGAAAGCTACTATGCCACCCCTAGGTGTTAAACCATGCGCAAGCAGCTTCAGGGTGACTGCGTTTCTAATATTTTCTGCAATATGAATTGCATTTGCATCTTCCTCGTCATCTGTGAGGTGCAAGTTTTGCACAACTCCTCCCCCGTTACCCGCGTCTCCAGTCATTGTTTTAACCGCTTAACCGCGGCGCGAATTCCGCCGCGGGGCGGCGGTTTTAATCAGTGGGCGGGGCCGCGTCGGCTAACGGACGTGCGCAGCACTACGGAGGTAGTGCTTGCGAAGGCCGTTGGCCGGCGGGCGCATCGAAGGGGTTATGGAAGAAGTATTTTCCAAGGAAACTAAGGTAAGGTGTTTTGCACAATTTTAGGAACACTGTGTCCTTCAAGCTTGATTAACCAACAGCTAATAAATAAGATTTTCGCCTACTCAGCTGTGGCGGAGTTTAGCCTACCCACTCCAGACGTCTCTGGTTTTTTGTGAATAGGGATTTCTGAGAATAGCACGACTGAACTACTCAGATTCTACTGTTAAATAAGTACCCAACCAACGTTGGTGGCACCATGTCGTGTAGTTCCTATAAAAAGTATACAGGATCTGCACGTTTAGACAACATACACTGTAGGATTGGTGTCAGACTGACTCTGAACACCCACACCGGGTATGTTGGCCCTTTTGTACCAACTAGCTCACAGTGCCACTAGAATCTCCT
Organism: Calotriton arnoldi; assembly: GCA_963921515.1. Taxonomy (NCBI): domain Eukaryota; kingdom Metazoa; phylum Chordata; class Amphibia; order Caudata; family Salamandridae; genus Calotriton; species Calotriton arnoldi. Next base: position 4,877,072 of record CAWUFW010000295.1, on the reverse strand, counting down.
CTTACCAAGGAGAGAATAGTTCCTGACAACCATCGAACATGACAACCCAGATCCCTCAGGACCGTGGAAACAATATACTACCTTTCGCTCAGTCACTCGTGCTTACTTAGTCTGTCTCAGAGAGATACACCGAATAAACAGGCTGGGCGTTTTTCAATAAGCATTTATTGAACAGTTGTTATTCTGGTGTAAAATAAATGAGCTGCAATAACTGTTAGACAGTATAAGATATAAATGATTAGCAGTACTATGAAGGTAAATGGATAGTATAGTTCTACCATCTTACAATAATCATGAATACGCACGAGTATATAAAATACATGAACACCTATGAAGTCTCCACTGGCCCCCCGTGGAGAAAAGAGTCACTTTCAAAATCCTCACTCACGCCTACAAATGCCTACACAACAACGGACCCAAATACCTCAACGACAGAATCAACTTCTACGTACCCAAAAGAAACCTCCGATCTTCCAACCTCGCACTGGCCGAAACCCCGCGCATCCACAGAGCCAGAGCAGGCGGAAGATCCTTCTCTCACATTGCAGCCAAGACCTGGAACGAGCTACCGACAGACATCAGACGCGCCCCCTCCCTGAACACCTTCAGGAAGACCCTCAAGACCTGGCTCTTCGGCTAAGCAGATCTGCGGACCCCTCCCCCCCTCAACGCCTTGAGACCCTCACGGGTGAGTAGCGTGCTTACAATTCCCTGATTGAGAGCAGGCTCTGCTCCGTACTCATTTTGTATTTGTCTTAATACATCTGGTATTACTGCTAAGGACGGTATACCATGAGTTATGGTATATATGGCAGCGAAAACTGTACCCCAAGAGGTACAATCCTCTATCCGTGGTGTTATCCCCATGGGCAAGCAGATTGTAAGCATTCTGTGCCTTTCATAAGGGCTAGTATTTGGGAATACTGCTTCTAGCTGTGTTATCTTCTGAGCTATCCAGAAGGGCATTTGTTCACGTTTTGTGGGCATTTTACCCATTACTGCATGTAATGTTTGTGGTGTAATTTTAGTCGCTGTGTTTTGAACGTGAGCTGTATTTGTTGTTACCATCGCTGGCTGGACCGTAAGAGTCTTCATGACGAACTGCGTCATGTTTCTGTAAAGTTTTATTAATTCTTTGTGAAGTATTAGTAAGTCTGGTCCTGACATTGTTTCCATGTCAGGATGTGGTGTGTAGGCCGCTAGTATTGGCCATGTTGCCCCTTCTCTACCGAGCGGGCCGAGTCTCACTCTTCTTCTTGTATGGGGTAGGGCGCCTTTAAACCAGTATAAATGTTCCTGCTACGTGAGCGGAACCTCAATGTCCTCATACGGACAATATTCCGCTGGTGCATCACCTTCTGTGTAGAAGTGAAATGTTTTTGTTCTTGCATTTGCTGCTGGGAATGTAACCCACGAATAAAATACCTCTGTTCTATATGATTAGTGTGCCTCAATCACGAAAGCTACTATGCCACCCCTAGGTGTTAAACCATGTGCAAGCAGCTTCAGGGTGACTGTGTTTCTAATATTTTCTGCAATATGAATTGCATTTGCATCTTCTTCGTCATCTGTGAGGTGCAAGTTTTGCACAACTCCTCCCCCGTTACCCGCGTCTCCAGTCATTGTTTTAACCGCTTAACCGCGGCGCGAATTCCGCCGCGGGGCGGCGGTTTTAATCAGTGGGCGGGGCCGCGTCGGCCAACGGACGTGCACAGCACTACGGAGGTAGTGCTCGCGACGGCCGTTGGCCGACGGGCGCATCGAAGGGGTTAAGGAAGAAGTATTTTCCAAGGAAACTAAGGTAAGGTGTTTTGCACAATTTTAGGAACACTGTGTCCTTCAAGCTTGATTAACCTACAGCTAATAAATAAGATTTTCGCCTACTCACCTGTGGCGGAGTTTAGCCTACCCACTCCAGACGTCTCTGGTTTTTTGTGAATAGGGATTTCTGAGAATAGCACGACTGAACTACTCAGATTCTACTGTTAAATAAGTACCCAACCAACGTTGGCGGCACCATGTCGTGTAGTTCCTATAAAAAGTATACAGGATCTGCGCGTTTAGACAACATACACTGTAGGATTGGTGTCAGACTGACTCTGAACACCCCCAATTGGTATGTTGGCCCTTTTGTACCAACTAGCTCACAGTGCCACTAGAATCTCCTCTTACCAAGGAGAGAATAGTTCCTGACAACCATCGAACATGACAACCCTGATCCCTCAGGACCGTGGAAACAATATACTACCTTTCGCTCAGTCACTCGTGCTTACTTAGTCTGTCTCAGAGAGATACACAGAATAAACAGGCTGGGCGTTTTTCAATAAGCATTTATTGAACAGTTGTTATTCTGGTGTAAAATAAATGAGCTGCAATAACTGTTAGACAGTATAAGATATAAATGATTAGCAGTACTATGAAGGTAAATGGATAGTATAGGTCTACCATCTTACAATAATCATGAATACACACGAGTATATAAAATACATGATAAAAAGATGCGTACTCCTACGATGCCTCCCTAACTGGATGTACCTAAGTGTACCTAGCATGTATGTAGGTGTTAAGCCAAGAATCCCTCTAGGATTTAGTCAACCCCATTACCTGAAGTGAGAGACTATGGGACCCCGTCCTGGTCTCGAGCTGGACACCCCCGAGGGATGTTAGACCACTGCGAGCTGGAGTGTCTGCATGCAGGAACCTCAGCTTCTCTGGTCAATGTGTCGGCCGGGAAGTCTCGGTCTCCTCTGTCTTATCTTAGCAAGATGTGATGTATATATACCCATAGGTCTCCACTGGGGTCCTACCTTGCTGTGTTACTGTGTCGGCCTAAGGATGACGTTGGGCATGAACTTTGTACATAGATTTTATCCAGGAGATGGTAGTCCTGTTGTGCTTCCAAGAATCCTCATGCATAATGTATGAGATCTCGAACTAGGGAAAACCCGCGTTCTGACTGCAGTGCAGTAATATCTAGGTAAAAGGTCAGTCCCTGTAAACCGTGACAAATGTAATGTAGGGAGAGAATATAGGTGGCGGGTAATGAGATTACCGGGGCTTATGTTATGATACCTATATGGAATATAACAGTAGGTCTTGTAACTACTAGTGAGAGGGCATCATTTCATTCTCCTTTAACGCTCTGATAAAATGGTGCTGCTGCTGCCTCAGCAGTCCAAGTGGCTTCAGCCAGCAGTTGTTGGAAATGACTGATAAACAACACAAAATTCTTTTTTCTTAGATGGAGGGAAACAATTCTGAATGGGCAGCTGAATTAATTTGTTTTTTTTATAGATAATTGTTGTGAAGTGTTGAACAAAGGTCACATAATTGGAACGCCTTAGGCTCTGATTTGAAGTTAAAGAGGTAGCCCAGTTTAAAGGGTCTTTACTGCTGTGGTTTAGCCAGAAATGCAAATTACATTGTGCCATGAATGACTCAAAGCTGTTGTCAACTCCTACTTACCTGGGGGCAGAGTCCAGCATTTCCAATGCCGTTGAGGGGGCCATTGCTTTGTTCTTAGTGGTGCGCTGCTGCACGGCATCTTTCAGGTTTGAAGCCATGTGATCTTTCAGGTTTGAAGCCATGTGGCTTTGCGTGGTGTGATTCCTGGGTGAGTGTGTTTCTTAGCGGCAGCGATTCAGTAGAGTTTCACACCATGAGGTTATTGTTGCCTGCAACGTCTCTCTAACATTGCAAGCATGGAGTATTCGGGCTTAGTAATTTAGTACATGTAAAATCAAAAGGACTCATAGGGTGCACAGTTGGCTGAAACATGTTGACCTGGTTCTTCCAGAGATAGATGTGAGAGACACCTAATACCCCTCTTTTCACATCTCGCACTTTTTAATCATACCACTACCCTTGATCTTCGTAATAAAATGCGTCCTTTCTAAAGGTAGAAGGTATTTTTAAACTTTTCTTTCCTCAGATGGTGGATCCCATATGGTCTCAGATTCAAGAGACAATCCCTCCTGGTGGAGGAAAAGACCCAATGATGTAATGATCAGTGGCTAAGTACACTAACGGGAGACATGCCTTTGGTGGAACAACACTGTTGAGGGTCTCACAACACTTTTGGTGTTGCCCTCCCCCCTGTCTCAATACAACTCTTCCACTCCTTTTGATTTTACATGTTCATTTAAGGGAAGTTGAGTGGAACTTTAACTTCTCCCTACCTCTTTTGATTCGTAATAATTTTGTACGCCATGCCAGATTTTCTTCCTATGGTTAAGGTATTTAGTTATTTAATTGCCCAAGGTAAGATGGCAGCTTATTATTTTTGTGTTTCTTTCCACTGGAGATTGACCTTGGAATCCATGTTTTAACGGTCTGACAATATGTCACAACCAAGGTTATGATAACAATGATGTTGAGGCCAATCCCTCCTCCTTACTATATGGGTTTGCTCAACTCCTGTTGCTCAAGGTCTTTGAAGAGGCCCCAAGCATGAGGGGAAAGGAGGTAAGGAGAAGGAGAAAGTTTGACACACTCCTGCATGTTGGTTGCTGTTACTGGACTGCATGATTGTGGCATAGCGTCTTTGACCAAGGTTCATGGGGTCTGCAATTCTCCACCTAGGGGAGAGATAGCACAAATCAGTGAACAGACAACACACTAAAGGGATATGCATAGAGTTATCACAAGAATATGATCAGGACGTACGAGGAGCAGTGTCCAACGAGATTGCAACTAGCTGCCAAGCATACCTGGAGCCCCGCTCAAGAGTTGAAGTAAGATGTAACACCACTGTAGCACCAGGAAGGAGGGAGCTTGGGAGCAGAGAGACAAAACTAATAAACATATGATGTTGGCAAGCCACAGAAATAATATGGGCTAAGGGGAAAAGCAACAAAGATGAGGGAACAAATAGTCAGAGTGTGAACTGAAGCATCAGAAATGTATTCGCTGTTGCCAGAGAGCTTACTTCTGCATATTGTTGACTTTTCTGCCAGCTCTGCCTCTACTCACCCAAAAGTATCACTGCTATGGCTGATCCTAGTTTGACTCGCGTAGCGCAATTTATCTGCCTGACTCTTAAAAGTGTTGGCTCTTACCACTGGCCTATTCTCCAAGTTTGTAGACTTTGGGGTTGTTTGCAGGCTACCGTGTCTGGTGACCTGACAAGAGTTCCTTACTCTACCACCAAGGACACTGGCAGATAACAAGTTGACATTGTACAGGCAAACCCTGGCCTGGCCGACACAGGCATCTTGGCTATACAGAACGGATATGAGATTATGATTTTCTGCACCCCTCTAAATGGCATACTTTTCGGTGTTTCTACATGTTAGAAAGGACTCATTAGGTAGAGCAATTAAATAGAGTAACAAGTTGCCTATTTTATGCTATCCACTTTTTCTTTGTTTTTAGTCACCACAATGTTAGTGATACTTGCACTATTATTTTGCGTATACTCTGTACTAATTTGACTCCCAGTAAAGCCCTATAAACTTGAATCCATATTTCATGTGTGTGCTCACTTTGCAGAAAGGGTGAGGGGAACCAAGAAATTACCTCTGTCTCGAAGGTAATGTCTGTTTCTAAAATGGATTCCTTCTAGGTAAATTAATGAGACATACATGGGACACCAATTGTCTGCTTTACCTGCTCCAGATCAAAATTAGGTATATCTGTACTGCTTGGGGGCCAATGACAATCCACCGGGTAGGTGAACAACTGCTAAGGCATTTGACTCTATTGAATGGTCATACATGTACTGGACCCATAGAAAGATGGGCTTTGAGGCAAAGTTTATATCATGGACTCATCTACTGTACACAAAGCCACTAGCCAGAGTCAAAGTAAACAGGAAATTGTCAGAAGGTTTTGACCTAAGTAGGAATATAAAGAAGGACTGCACCCCATCACCCTTGTTATGTGCCTTAGCAATAGAACTTATAGTATGTTGGATCAGGAGAGGTCACCGACTTAGGGGACTTAGATAGTCAGCTCGTAGAATGAGAGATTGTTGATGTACACTGGTGATTTTCTCCTGTATGTGGCAGATATGGAGTGCTCCATAGACAAAAGGCTGGGAATATTTACAACATTTACTAGATATTCCGGATTTAGCATCAATTGGAGTAAATTGGAGCTGTTCACAGTAACTGCACAGTCCACCTCATAATATTATAGGTGCTCCTGCAGAACTGAGTATATATCATGGTATATACATCATGTGAGAAAGGGACCTCTTTTATTTTTTTTATCTGTTTTTTAAAACTTTATTTATTGGACTTTTATCAAAAATGCAAATGTACAAAACATACATTGCTGAGCGATTGAAACATCATGGAGTTCGTACATGGCTCGTCCTAATAGTCAAATATATACATAATGTTCTAACCTGAGGGGGGAGTGTGTAGAGTTATAGTATATGGAATGAAATGGGGAATGACAGCGGCAGGCGAGGCATGGATGGGCACGTAGCAGACCATTGTGTGTCACCCGAGCCGGGGGGAGGTGGAGTGGTCAGCCTGTATCGACCGACTTCCAGGAGAGGAAATAATCTCAAAGAGGCAGAATCTGTGTGGAAGTGCCCACTACCCCAGTGAAGGGCTGGTTCCAGTTTAGCAAGTAATAGTGGCACTGAGATGAATCTGCGCACGGATTTGGGAATGTCATGGGTATAGCCCATTAGCACCATTGCAGGGCATGGTTGTATTGTGACATCTTCCATTGTGGAGAGGAGAGAGAAAATAGTAGCCCAATAGTGACCGTTTTGGGGGCATGTCCAGGTGAGGTGCACAAAATAGGCGTCGGGGGGCCTTGCATTTGGGGCAATGGGTTGAATGCATGGGGTCGAATCTGGCGATGACTTTAGGGGAAACATATGCTCTGTGCAGGAAATTAAAGTGTATAAGCTTGTGTCTGTAATTGATGGACACTAACTTGGTTTGATAATAGCAGAAGGCCTAGGCCTTGACGGAGACTGGGTAGCCCTGGTCCGTGCTCCAGGCTGACCTGATGCTTGCAGTGGAGTCGGGTTTTATGGCCAGGCAGATGCGATACAGTCTGGAAACTAAGTGATCGCAGTCTTCGTCAGTCATGACGAGCGAGAGTGGAGAAAACTTATCCGGGGCTAGCGGGTATGTGGCTATGCAAGAACACAACACATGGAGTCTACGTAGTACAAACTGATCCATATAGGTGGTGTTTGGGAAAAGGGCATCGTCGGCATGTGTAAGAACATGGCCATCAGGGAACATATCACCTAAGATATGGAGACCATGACGGGTTAAGGTATGCTGAACAAGTTTTCACATGTGAGGGGGAGCCATGGATTGTCAGCCTGAGGTATGGCGGGGGAGTAAAGAATGCTACCTCCCAGAGCATGAAGGAGCCTCCACCAGGCACAGCAAGAGGTGGAGAGGGTCTGAATATCAGTTGGGTTCATGGGGATGCCCTTCGGTAGTTGGGATGGGAGTGACAATTGTCCGGTCTGGTCTCTCTCAGGCCTGAGATATGGGATGCGGGCATCAGGAGGATACCAGAAGTGCGCATACTGGCATTGTGTGGTGAGGTAGTAAAGAAAGAAATCCGGGACTCCAAAACCTCCGCGCTCGTAGGGGAGAGTCATGGCGTACCATTTGAAGCGGGGTTTGCATCCTGCCCATATCAGCCGCAGAAAGAGGCTCTGCAGAGTTTTGAAAAAGTGCTGTGTGAGCGGGATGGGACTATTTAAAAACAAACACAAAAAACGAGGGAGCACTACCATTTTGATTATTGCCACTCATCCGGCCATTGAGAGTGGAAAGCCTATCCAGCACTCCACCTGAGTCGATAGTCGGTCAGTGGCTGGTCTGTAATTAAGCCGAAGGACTTGCTCTTTATCTAAGCGCAAGTAAATACTTAAGTGTTTGGTGGAATCTGTGGTCCAGGACAGGGGGCATTCGACATCCGTGGGGCAGGTGCTCACTGTCAATGGGAAGAGCTTGAACCTAGCCCAGTTTATGTGGAGGCTTGACAGGCTACCAAAATGAACAATCTCCCGGATCAGTGGCGGGAGATTGTCAGTGGGATGGCGGATGGAAAATAGTATGTCATCCGCATAGAGCGAAGCTAGGAGAGGGACATGCGTGAGCAGAAGGCTGCAATGCATGTGCAGTTCCTGGAGGTGCTGGACCAATGGGTCCATTGCAATTATAAAGACGAGAGGAGGCACCCCTGTCTGGTTCCCCTGGTAACAGGAAATCTTTTGGTGAGCAAGCCGTTCAACCTCAGAAAGGCCACTGGTTGGGTATAGAGGAGCATAACTGAGGATATGAAAGCGCAAGGGAAGCCAAGTTGTGTCAGCCAATGTTTCAACAGTATGAGGCACGCGTGATTATATCAGAGCTTTGTATACAATACAGTGTGTAAAACAGAGAAAAGAATGTTTCTTGATGATATTGATTTATTTTCCGGCACTTCGACCTCTTCTTTAGGCAATCTTGTAAGCTTTAGCCAACACATGTTTCGTCGTATATGGGGAGTCTCCTCACGACTTTCTCAAGGCTAAACCAATAAGAAATAGCTACTGTTGCAACATTGTTTACAAAATTTAAACCAAAAAATAAACTTACATTCTTCAAATAATCACCCTAATGTGTGCATTCACCTTCAAGTATAAAAGCATCTGGATTCTGTTTCATGGAAACCCATGCATATAAAACATTGTTCTGTATGTACAAATACAATACCATATCGTATTTTAACGAATAACAAAACAATATTGAGCACCTCTTTGCGCTTGACAAACTAGGATTCAAGATGTCAGTGCTCACCGTAAAGTACATGCGTGGTTAGCTCTTCATTTATGTGTTATGTGGGACGAAAATGAGGAGAGTATATTCATATTGCTGCATGAACATTATACCCCAATGGTAACGTGTGACTCAACCGGTTTTCTGTGCGCATGTGCATGGGGTTTTCTGTGCTCATGTGTCCCATATTACTGACAAAATTAATTCTAGTGTATTTCAACCATAAAAAGTGTAAATGTACCTCTTATGTTTCTGACATCTTATAGAAGGGCCTATGGTGTTAAAGTAAATGATGTTTTAGCCAACAGTCATATAGCTCTGAGTAATAGGTCATACAAATGATGAGCAAGCATGTACCTGCCTTAATTCCAGGTGTGCTTACATCTCTTAATATAAATGTTTCAGCCTCACTATGTCCAAGAGGAAATGTACACGACACTATTCCCTGGAGAGTCCTTCCTGTAAAGTAACATAAACCACCATGATAGTATCCAGCCTGTTAGGGCTACATATATATATCTAAGACCAATCCATTTGATTAAAATCTTAAAAGAGGCTTACCAAAGATGATAAGTCTGTGGTATGACCTGAGATCCATATAGTACAGAACGATGGTCTGTTGTCAAATTGCCTTCTTGAAATCTCCTCAAAAGTGTTTATAGGTATCTTCCTGTAATATAATGGAGACCGCTATGCTAGTAGTCCAAATATGGCAAGAGTATGAGTATGAGTACATACTCCAGATTTAGAGAAATTCATAAGGGCTTACCGCAATAATAGGTCAAGTGTCTACTCTATGCTGTTTCTAATCAATATCCATATTCTGTGGATTGTGATGAAGTCCTGAGATATCGTATTCAATTATCTCTGGAGATACGGGAGTGTCCTCCCTAAAAAATATTAAAATCAAACGAGACTTATAATTTCCAACCGCCGCCTGCGGTGAGAACTGCTGAACAATCGCGTGTGCCAGGTTGTAAAGATTACCCGGAGTCGTAAGTGGGTTAAGATACATTTATTCCGTAACAGCCCCAGATACGTCCAGGAGAGACAGCGGCCAAAGGTAATCTGACAGTTCAAGTACTGTAACTGACAAGTGTGGAATGGGGTGATGGAAGCAACCAATGGTGAGGGATGGAATGTGTTACATCACAATGGGTAAGGGAATCATACCACATTACGTCATTACAACACATCTTCCTCCTATAAAAATGTCAAGGAAAAAAAACAAATGGATGAGAGAAAGATAAGAACAAAATAAAATGCTGAGATAGTGAATTGATACCAGTTTTCACAATGTATATCAGAGATCAGTGATAAAATCATCAAATGTCCTCGTTTTGACTACAGGTCTACCAAATCTTCCTGTGGGAACTTGACAGTATGTAGAATTGTCAGAAATCGGAGGTATATCAGAATTACAGTTGTTTTCAATTGAATGACTGTTAGAAGAACTGGCAAATGTTGACAACTCTTCAATGTTCTCATTTCTATCACCATTACTATTTTCAACATTGTTTTGAGAGTTATTGGACAGGGTTACGCTATAGTCAAAGTCTAGCCATAAGTCTTTCTCCTCATCATCAGTACCATGAAATTCATCATCACATTGCAAACCATCAGAAACACATTTTGCCAATCTACTCATGTGCCAAACCTTTCCATCGCTGAGTTTGGCTGCATTGCGATAGATCTCACAAATGCGTATGGGATGGGTAAATCTGCTTTCACCTTTCCTTGGTTTTTTCTCCAAGCGAACCTTGACCCAATCCCCACATTTGTAATGCACATTTTTTACACCATTTTTTATTTTATTTATTTGAAAAGTTTTATAAAGCGCAAACAAGACCCATACAGGTATCACAGTGCTGTACAGAATTGGCGAAAACAAGGGTAACAAACACAGTGGGACAACGGGTGAAGTTACAACAAAGGGGAAACAGATCCGGTCATGAGTTGGGGGTATCAGCGGTGCCCTAGAGCACGAAACAATTTAACATAAAAGTGTACAATAAATCGCACCAGTGTAGTACAATAAGAATCAGAATATTAACAAAGCATGAGCATGAAAACAAGTTGATGCTGTTAACGTTCGTTCAAGAGTAGCCGTTTGACAAGTTTCTTGAAAGATGCAGTAGAAGGATTGGATCTGATCTCGGGAGGCAGGGCGTTCCAGATTCTTGGAGCGAGACCGTTGAAAGCACGATTGTAAGATCTTTTCTTTTTGAATCTTGGTGGTTTCAAGAGTAGGGTGGACGTACTTCTAAGGTTCCGGCCTGAGCCCGAAAGTTCAAGCTTATTTGCCAGGTAGATCGGGGTGTTGTAATGTAAGGCTTTATGGGTCAGGCAGGCTATCTTGAATCGGATTCTGGCTTCAATAGGTAGCCAATTTAGTTGCAAAAGGTCGGGGGAGATGTGGTCATGCTTTCTAGAGCCCGTGATGAGTCTAGCCGATGCTTTCAGGGTAGCTCTGAGTGGGGCCAAGCTAGCTTTGGGAAGCCCAGCAAGGGTCACCAGACCATATTCCAGTCTACATATAACCAAGGATTGAACCCCGGCCTGATGTCTTCGGGGGAGGAAAGGCTTGATTTTCTTAAGGGTGTTAAGTTGAATGTTGGCTCCCCTAATAGCTGCACTGATGTGCGCTTGCATGTTTAAGTGTTTATCTAAGGTGATACCTAAGGATTTGGCGGAGTCTACAACATGAGGGGTGCAGTTCAGAGCAGTGAGTTGTTTAAGCCAGTCCAGGGTAGGAGCCGAGTGATTGGGGGGGGGGGGGGAATCAGAAGAAATTCAGTTTTGAGAGTATTTAACAGCAGATGGTTCTGAGCTAACCATTGTTGGGTTTGTGCAAGTGCAGCATTTAGCGTTTTTATGTCCTCTTGAGTGGAGATCTTCAGGTACAGTTGCGTGTCATCCGCATACATGTGATACTGAATGTTAGCAGAGTTCAGAATGACAGAAAGTGGTTCCATAAAAAGGTTGAAGAGAGTGGGCGAGAGCGCGGATCCTTGAGGCACTCCGATAATGACAGGGGTACTGGATGCAAGGGAATGGTTAACTTTGATCCTTTGTGTGCGGTTATGCAGGAAAGAGGCAAACCAATTTAGGACTGGTCCCGAAAGACCCATCCTGAGTTGAAGAAGATCAATCAGGTTTTCATGTTTGATGGTATCAAAGGCTGAGGACAGGTCCAGAAGGATCAGGAGACAAGGGACATTTTGGTCAAGGGATCTCAAACGTCATCTACAATGTGAGTTAGTGCCATTTCTGTACTGTGCCGTGTTCTGAAACCTGACTGATGGGGGTCAAGGAGTTGATATTTCTCTATGTGGTTGCATAGCTGCGAGTGGACGCATTTTTCGAGCAATTTAGCTAGAGTCATAATGCTGGTGATAGGTCGGAAGTTGCTAGGATCCGACAGGTCCGCGTTGGGCTTCTTAGGAATGGGAGTAACTTGCCCCACCTTGAGGCAGTCAGGTATCTTTCCCTGTAAGAGGGATTCATGAATGATCCTGGACCAAAGAGGGAGAATGGCTGAATTGAGCTCTTTAAAAAACTTAGCAGGTAAAGGATCACTGAAATGGTTGGAGGGTTTAAGGGGCGCCATGTTGTGTAGAAGCTCCGTGACATCTGGGAGGAGAAAGGAATTCCAAGAGGCGTTATTTTTGAGAGAACAGACAGAGGTCGTGGATATTGTCGAGGATTCAGCCAGCTCAGCTGATAATGCGGATAGTTTCGGAGGCCTCAGAATTGGGGTGACAGGTAGTAGCTCCAGCTCGATTTTCCTTGTTTTTTCAGAGAAGTGAACTGTGAAATCATCCCCACTAGGAAGCAAGGATACCGGAGTAGAGATTGGGTTGGAAGAATGGTTAGCTTGTTCCTTGATGATTTCAAAGAGTTTCTTAGGTCTATTTTTGGCTCCATCCAGCTGAGTTCTGAAGTGGTCTATTTTAGCCAAGCGGATGTGTTTGTTGTAAGTACTTCTCACTTTCCTAAGTTGAGTGAGACTTGTGGTGGAGGGAGTGTTTCTCCAGAGCCTCTCTGAGAGTCTAAGATTGCGCCGCTCATCATTTAAGGCACCATTTAACCAAGGTTTGGATTGTTTGACTGGAATCCTTTTGAGTTGCTTCGGTACAATAGTATAAAGAATGTTAGACACCATGTTAATGTAGTGATCAGAGAGATCATCAAGGTTGGTCATGTTGGGAGGGGGCTGTAGTCTATTTTTGGTGATTGAAGTAAGCAAATTGATGTTGAGGTCTCTCATATTGCGCCTCAGTTGTTTAGCTTTAAGGGGTTGGCCCTGTCTACCCAAGCCCTTTTCCAAGATGAGGAAGGGAATTTGATGATGATCTGACCAGTCAAAGGGTAAGATGTCGCCTATTTGTATGCTAATGTCTTTAGCAATGATAAGGTCGAGAGTGGCGCCCTTATTGTGGGTAGGACCTTTACAGAGCTGTGAGAGGTTAATGTCAGAGAGGAAAGCCTTAAAGGAACAGACTATAGGATCATTAGAGTCATTCCAATGAAGGATAAAGTCTCTGAGGAAGATGTGGGAGAATTGGTCCGAGCTCGAGCTAATGAACTCCATGATTTGCTCTATGAAGACCAGATCGTCACCCGGAGGGTGATAAATCGAGTGCAGCACACAAACCTTCTTGCCTTGATTCCAGATTTCGGTGACCAGCTGTTCACAGGAGGATAACACAGAACATAGCGATTGTTTTTTGGTGAGGTTGGAGCGATGAATGCATGCAATGCCCCACCCCCCCGGTTTTAACAAGTCAATCCCTTCTGATAATGGCGTAGTCAGGGGGGATTAAGATGTCGGGAACAGGGGAGGAGGTATCATAGAGCCAGGTTTCAGTGAGAATCAGTAGGTCTAAGTTTTGCACAATGATGAGTTCTGAAATATCCGCTGCATGTTTCACAGCTGATCTACAGTTGAGTAGCATCGATTTGACGTGCAGGTTGGAGGTGATCACATCCTGATGAGAGGTGGTTATGTAAAGTAAGTATTCTTTGTTCACCGATCTGTGCTTAACACTCAGTTCCCTGTCAGGATCCGAGGTGATGGAGGGGATGTTGAGAGTAGGGTAGGAGGAGGAGACAGTCCTCGAGTCAGTGTAAGAGAATAGGAGGGAGAGAATGTCCTCCTCAGATAGCTGAGGCAGGAGTCTATGGGGCCTAGAGTGATAGTTAGGTAAAGGCCTAGATCTCCAGCTGGAACTAAGAGGGGAGTGGAAAGAGGAATGGTCATTAGCCGCGTAGGACATATTCTGTGTTTTGAAATTATCGGACCTCTGGGCGGGGGGAGCAATCCAGAGCTTCCATATTTCTTATCATACCATTCTTTCTAGCATTCTTGTGCAAGCATTATTTTTCTCCTGACTGACTCAGGTGACCACTCCACTTGTTTAGAAACTGGCATCCAACTTAAATCTTTACTCAATGCCTGTCTTCCTCTCCTCATGATGGATGGACTATTATCTGTGACAGAGCTAGGTGTAATTCTGTAAGCCCAAATCAACTTGTTGATTTCGTCCTCCCAGATCATCTTGTTATTGTTGGATAGCTGTATGCAACCTTTGATTACTCTGTTGAAACGCTCAACAAGACCATTACCTTCCGGATGGTAGACAGATGTGGTGTTATGTTTGATACAATTGCGTTTCAAGAAGTCTTTGAAACCAGATGACGTGAATTGGGACCCATTATCTGTAATGATACATTTAGGCAAACCTTCTCTTACAAACAGTTTGTCAAGAAATGAGATAATTTTAGCACTGTCTACATTTTGCACAATAGAGATTTCTGGCCATTTGGAGAAATGGTCAACAAGTACCAAAATATACTTGCACACACCATCTTTACCTTCTACAGGCCCAACGATGTCCAAATCAACCCTCTCCCAAGACATACTAGGACATTCAATGGGAGACAAAGGAGGCTTAAAAGTCTTAAGACTCTTATCGGAATCATTGCATGTCACACACTCTCTGACCTGCAACTCAATCTGCTTGTCGAGACCTGGCCACCAATAGTTGCTTTTTACTCTTTGTTTGGTTTCTGAGATTCCAAGGTGTCCTTCATGGCATAATCTTAGAATTTTTTTTCTAAGAGAAGACAGGGGGAATGACTTTGCCTGATCTGAAAAGCAATCCATCCTAAACACACAATTCATTTTTTACCTCCCAAAACATTCTTTCATCTGATTTGAGTTTGTTTTTAGGTGGCCATACATTAGCAACGTATGCACATATCTTTAATAATGTGCAATCACTAGACATCTTGTCTTTCCATTCAGCAAGAGGAATACTTTCTAACCCATCACTAAAGAGCAAGGCAACTTTGTCATATTCATCATGTAACAGTTGATCCTGATCTCCTATGGGTAAGGGCAACCTGCTCAAAAAATCTGCCACTCTATTCTTTACCCCTGGCAAATATTAAACATCATATGTATAGTCCAGAAGTTTGACAGCCATTTTACTGATCCTGGGGGAGGCGTTTTGGAGACCAGTGGTGGACACAACCTTGGTGAGGGGTTTATGGTCAGAACGAAGAAGTACATGAAATCCCCACACATACATTCGAAAATGATTGAGAGCCCAGGTACAGGCTAATGTTTCCCGTTCTATGACAGAATATTTTTCTTCTGCAGAGGTAAGGGAACGTGAAGCAAAAGCAACCACCCACTCATTTTTTCATTATCACGTTGAGAGAAAACGGCTCCAATCCCTTTATTGCTTGCGTCTGTGGTTACAATAATCTGGGCAGAGGGATCAAATCCTTTAAGGAAGGGTGCATTGCTAATCTCTGTTTTTAATTTGTCAAAAGACTTTTGACAGATTAAGGACCACTCAAACTTCGTTCTATTTTTAAGAAGTTGACGGATGTGGTAAGTTTTCTCAGAGAAATTCTTAATGAATTTTGAGTAGTACTCCGTGAGTCCCAGGAAAGCTCTGACATTATCTTTACCCTTGGGACTGGGAGAACTGACAATGGCCTCAACAAGACTTTGCTTGGGTTTAATACCATCTTTGCTAATCTTGTGTCCCAGATATACAACATTTTTCTGGGCAAACTTGCACTTGTTATATTCTACAGTTAATCCTTTCTGCTTGAGGATTTCTAACACTTGTTTGAGTCTGGCATCATGTTTCATTTTGTCACTGCCCATGATCAAGATGTCATCTTGAAAAAACATTACGCCATCTACCCCTTTGAAAATATTTGACATTATTCTCTTAAAAAGGGCAGTAGCAGATGCCAAACCAAAGGGCACCCTGGTAAACTGAAAGCAACCAAATTGAGTTATGAAAGTGGTGTACTTCTTGCTGTCGGTATGTAAGGGTAGCTGGTGATATGCTGATTTTAAGTCAATGGTAGAAAACCAACACATGCCCTTGGTGACACTGAACATTTCGTTGATGCGGGGAAGGGGAAATTGATCTACCAGTATATTTTTGTTAAGGTCTCTAAGGTCAATACATAACCTAACTTTTCCATTGGGGCATTTCACTACTACTAAAGGTGAAACCCATTCTGCAGCTTCCACCTGCTCAATGATGCCATCACTAACCAATTTCTTTAATTCGCTGTGCACCTCATCCCTGATGGAAATAGGTAAATGCCGGACCTTATGAATACATGGAACTGCATTCTCTTATAATTCAATCTTGTGGACGAAATCATTCAATAACCCTACTGAACCAGAAAAGACTTCTGGGTAATCTTTGACCAATTCTGAGCAATCTTTGCCAAACTCATTAATCGACATAACAGGATTTAAGCTATTGGGGTTGAGAATAATACCAAGTTCGCCTTGATCGCTCCAACCAAGAACAGAGGGTCCCTTTTTAGCTACAAATAATTTGCAGTTGGCTTCCCTCTCCTTAAACTTGAAAACAAGACTCCTACATCCCACAAAGTCAATATTGTCAACAGTATAACTCTTAGCAATAACATCAGATTTATCAAGGTAATACCCAATTTCTCCTCAAAAGATTTTTCCATACTTCATGGCTCACAATGGTAAATGGTGAACCGGAATCGGCTACCACCTTCAATTTCACCCCACCCATGTCAACTTCACATATGGGTTTTTTAACTCTGCAGAGATTGACATCAAGGATATCATAATCGATGCAAAATACACAATTTACATTTGAGGAATCAGAGTCTTCAGACAATTCTGAATTTCCTCCATTCTCTTCTTGTACACAATGCACTTTCTTGTTAGACTTAGTAATATTCCTTTTACACATTTTTGCATAATGACCTACTAAACCACAATTAGCGCATCTTTGAAATCTTGCAGGAAATTTTTGAAATAAGCTAAATGGTCTTTAGAACCTCATCGATAACATCTCCTTAAGTCTTCATTTTCACTGTTTGAAGTTCCAGATTTTTTTTTAACATCAAGAGCATTTTTTCCATGCCAGGCTATAGAATCTTTATTGTTTTCTTTCTTATTCTTGCTGTAACTAAACTTACTGACAAGTTTCACTTCATTGTGCTCCTCAAGGACAGCCTTTGCACAACGGCCAGTAAGTTCAGTTTTCTTAACCAAAGCTACTACCTCTTTTAAGGGTGATTCACCATTGACCCAAAGTTTATCCTGGATGTTAGGATTACTGGTATGCATAATAATTTGGTCACAAATGAATTCCTCTTGTAGATTTCCAAATCTACATGTGAGAGCTAAAGTTCTTAAAGCTGATACATACCCTTCTATATCTTCACTTTTACTTTGTTTACGTTGGAAGAATTTATATCTATCCACCGCTACACATACTATAGGTGAGAAATGTGCATCTAGATCCTCAAGTGCATGAGCAAAAACGTCATCACCCTCACGTGGTATTTTTTCGATAGCATTATATGTCTTAAGACCTCCAGGACCAAGACGATACAATAAAACTTTTTTTTTCTTTTCTGGAGTAAAGTCTTCCTCATCAAAAGTGTCAATATAATTGCAGAAATATTCTTTCCATTCCTTCCATGGCATACAAGGCTCTCCCTTAGAAGGAAGGAATGGTTGTGGATTCGACAGGTTCATTTGACTCAAAGCACACATGATTCTGCAAACGCAAGAATTTGTGATCTGCTAAGGTAGCCAGAACCTAGAAACTGCAATTATTAAATCAGCAGACACCCAAGATAAAAGGCAAAAAAAAATGAACCAAACTTTTCACAAGAATCAGGGAAAACAATTCCCTTATATAGATCTTGACCAGGCATGCATGACTGTAAATGTTTTTTGTTTTTTTTATTCCGACGTGCAGAAGGTATCTGGTGCAGAACCAATCATGTGCGCGTTTCCATCAGCTCTTTTTTTTTTTTTTACAATGCCAAACTTCAATTCTATTATGCATGCGCACTTGAAATCACATGAAGAAAATGAAACAGCAAAAAGAAACGAACAAAGATGGCGGCTTCACGTTTGTTCCATACGTTTTCTTCTTGCGGTGGGGCTTGTCTAGACGTGCCAGACTAGCAAGAAAAGCTTCATTGACGTAATCTCAAACACGTCATCATTCCAATCTTCCTCGCACGGAGTGAGCTTTGCACGTTGGCTGCGCAGCACTCAACCCAGCGCTATCTCCAACAGCCAAACACTCCTCAGGCACTTACGGCTCGTTGTAACCTACGCATGAGCTGCAGGCTTCACCCGGCTCTACCGTCTCAAAGTTTCCACGCCGTCTCTGCAGGTTTCTTATCTCCTCATTGCACAATTCCGTACCAACAGTATCCAGTTGATTGACGGCAAGAAGGTGTGTCTGGGGCTGTCTCTCAACTCGTCGCCACTTTGTAAAGATGACCAGGAGTCGTAATTGGGTTAAGATAAATTTATTCCGTAACAGCCCCAGACACTTCCAGGAGAGACAACGGCCAAAGGTAATCTGACAGTTCAAGGACTGCAACTGATAAGTGTGGAATGTGGGGAATGGGGTGATGGAAGCAACCAATGGTGAGGGATGGAATGTGTTACATCACAATGGGTAAGGGAATCATACCACATTACGTCATTACAACACGGGTGAAGTCCGGATCGCTCTGTATCGCTTACCTGGGCAAGTTCACGTCACTCACATCCGAGCGAGACAGCTGCTAATTGGTGTCCAAGCTGGTCACCATGTCTGCCTTAGTAATATTAAAATGAAATAGAGGGCAGATTCTACCTTGCCATTGTCTTGTTACCTGACACGGTAAAGCGGCCGCCATCTTTAAATATGTTAAAGTGGTGATAAGTTCACCAAGTGTGTGCAAATACATGATCAAAACCCTAAGTAACAAATTGGAAAATCCAAGCCAATGTAACAAGTCACTAAAATGCGTGATCCTGTTGTACCCACAGTGGCATGAGTAAGCATGTTTGAGTGGTGAATTATAACTATATCCAAAGTTATCCCAAGCGATCAGACCCGTTTACGAATCTAACAGTATGGTCCCTAATCTGACATTCTGGCTCACACATCCATCCACACTACTCTCAATCTGTATATCCTGGGCTGATGGTCAAAACCAATGCTACGTGTAAGCCCTCTATGGTGATATTGTAAGAAGAAAGGATGTAATGAAGAGCGGGGGACAAACCTAAATGCATTTGTTAATTATTCAGTTCTTCGCAGCAAAACCTAATTTGTCACCCAGGAAATATTGTTGAATCCCTCTTCAACTGCTTTGAGGCGCATTATCCGTATTACCTCCCACCTTCTCAATCTCAGTTCTCTGTTCCCCATGACAATCTCTGGGGATGTCTTCTATACCATAAAAGTCAAAGCTTTTGTTTTTCCCTTGTGCACTACAGTTCACAGCATGTACTGCAACTGTGTACCTCTCATCTGCTTGTTTGAGTGCAACATATGCTCACTTATTCTTTCTTTTAGGAACCTGATGGTGCTCCCAATGTATATTCAGTGACTCTTGCATGCGAATACATGTATCACAAATTTGATGTTACAGTTGATATTTGTACAGATTTGATACATATTTTATACATATTTGTTGCATCCATCCTAAAGGTCTTTTTCTTATCCAGTGCCCATTTGCACATGCCACAGTGTCCACACTTATAGAACCCTTGTGAATGTTGTGTTAACCAGTGGTCCTGTGAAGGTAAGGCAGGATAACTTGGGCTCAAATAGTACTTATAGTTCTACCCTTCCGAAAGTTGATGTCAGGTCTTCGTGAGATACATCCTTCAAGTGTCTTGTCTTCTCCCAGGAGGTGCCAATTTTTTTGCGTGCTTTTGCGTAATGTAATGGATAAGTTGTTGTAGTCTGTAACCATTCTCACACGTGTCTCTGTCTCTGGTTTGGGTGTGGGGTACCTAAGTGTTAGCTCTTGTTCCATCTTCATAACCCTACTGCGTGCTTGATTTGTGTCATGTTTGGTAACCTCTTAGTGCAAAATGCGCTTCCATGTCTTGTATACAGGACAGGAAACCAGAGTCCTCACTGCAGTTGCGTCTAGCACAAATCATTTCCCCATAAGGGATGGATCTTATTTGGTGTCTTGGGTGGGCACTTGATGCATGCAGAATAGAATTGCATGATGTTGTGTCAGCTCTCATCAATGGCCACTCCAGGGAGTCAAATGCTTTTTCTGCGTCTAACAGTGCCACCACCACAGGGGTTGTGGGAGAGATCCTGTTTAAAATAGCAAAGATTGTTCTCAGATTGAAGGAGATAGATCTGTGGAAAACAAATCCGGATTGCAACGGGTATATTATTTGGTCCATTAACAAGGAAAGGCATGTGGCCAAGACCTTGGCAAAAGTTTTATTATCTAAATTTAGGAGAGAGAGAGGGGTCTGTACTAGGAGCAAAGGTGTGGGGCCTTGCCTGGTTTCAAAAGCAATGTGAGCACAGCGTCGCAAAGTGTGGGGGGCAAGGAGCCAGTACTTAATGCCTCCATATACATGACGAGCAAATGCTTGTTTTGTAAAAAGCTCCCGTAAGGCCATCCAGGCTGGGGGCCTTAGTGCCATCCCTAGTATCTGTTGCTTGTGTAATCGCTTCACAAGTTATGGGCTTGGTCAGGAAACTGTGTTGACCACTAGTTATCCACACCATGACTATCTCTGCAAGGTGCGCTGCTATCTCAGACGATTAGGCCACGTTACAACACATGCATTTAGAATGCATGCCATTACAACGGGGTCATTACAACGACCGAGTTATTACATCGCATAGCATTACAAAGCAAGTCATTACAACGACTTGCTGTAGGGGGGCGCTGGATGTTGGAATAGTATAATTTACTATTCCAACTCCAGTCTGTGCAACAGTAGGGAAGGTGTTGGATTTAAAATCCAACACCTTCTGCTCCCTACAGAAAGTCGTTGTAATGGCTTGCGTTGTAATGGTATGTGATGTAACAACGCGGTTGGAGTAATGAACGCGTTGTAATGGCATGCGTTGTTTCGCATGCGGGGTAAATGATGTTTCCCATCTCAGACTCAGCACTGGAGGAGCGAGAGGTGTATAAGTGTTCATACTATCATTTGAATTCAGAAAGGATGCCCTCATTGTCGGTTATGGTGGTACCGACAGAGGTACGAAGTTCTGTGATGAATCCATCAAGGCAGTTGGGGAGGAACAGATGTGCGAGGGTGCGGCTCAGACGCTCCACCTCTCCATAACGTCTGGCAATAACATGTTTTCCCATATATTTCACCTCCCTGCTGGCCAAATCATGAAAGTCGGCCTATAGTACTGATCTGGCATACAACGGGGGGGGGCCGCCTGAGCCGGAGGTGTCCTGGTCAATGTCGCGCAGAGCTGAATCTATCCGGGTCAGTTGGGCACAGACGTCTCAAAAGATACCTAGATGTTTGAACATACAAATACCGCCTATATAGGCTATGAAGGCCTCCCAGAGGGGGACCTGGGCTGACATGATGCCCGTGTTCAGGGTGAAGTAATCAGTAATGGCCGCATGTAGTTCTGTACGAAAGATTTGATCATGCAGGGCCTTGCCCGGGAATTGTTAGGGAGGCCGCAGCCCACTCACTCCAGGTATGTGTAGTATTAGGATCACCTGGCAGTGGTCAGACAGGGTGCGTGGAAGGTGCAGGACATCGGTGGTCCACAGCGAGACATTAGCAGTAAGAAGCCAGTAGTCGAGCCAGGTCCACACCATGTGGGGGGAGGAGTGGAAGGTGTAATTGGAAATGTTGGGATGGCAGGTCCCCCAAATGTTATTAAGGGCATAAGTGTTAATGGTGTGGTGTAGGACTGTCCTGGTCCTGGGATTCCCACTAGGTTGGGCACTGGTAGATTCAGCTGTGGGATTCAAAACCAGATTTGAAGTCACCCCCCAGTTCCGCCTCCCTTCGACCTAGGGGCATAAATGTTTATCAGTAGTGCCTGTCTGCCCGCCAGGGTGCCAGAGATTAAGATGTAGTGGCCCTCCAGGTCCGCAAAAGTGGTGGGTGAAGGGGACACTCTTATGTATCAGGATGCAAAAACCCCTGGAGTATGTGCTATAGCTAGAGAAGTACCGATGTGTACCCCATGTGGTTGCAAACACGTGGGAGTCCCAGGGCGGGAGGTGGGACACACTATTTTGATGCCATGATGGGATAGGTAGAAAAGGACTTGCTTGCCGTTTCATGGGTTATTAATTCCCCAGATATTCCGGGAGATAAGGGGAACATTCGTCATACCCCTACGATTGTCAGGAATGGGCATTTGGGACAGTCAAATATAAAAGAGCGGGCCATGAAGCTATGCATTGTCGTGGGTACTCATATTGCAATGTAGAACAAACACAACAGAAACAAACTAAAACAATTAATTCCCAGCCCTCCACCCACACCAGACTGGAAACTATCCAGCGAATCCCTATCACAAAAAAGCACAAAACGAAACAGTCCCATGTGTAACAAGGTGGTATACACCGTGGGGGAGTGGCTACGTCACAGAAGATGCAGTCCAGATACTGATGAGTTTCAGCAGCAATAAGTATGAGTCGCTGAGTACTGGGCAGCGAGGGCTCTCGCTAACATCACAAAGGAGAACATGCACCGCTGCACGTTTAACAAAGTCAAGAAGATTGCAGCATGGGGAGGTCACAAATCAGTAAGGAATGTCAACTAGAAGGGATATGCTTTGATGGGGGTTGTGCTGTCCGGGGTAGCATGCTTGGAGCCGGAGGAGCCTGCAGCGCAACATTTGCAGAAATCCATCGATTTGGCTGGAGTGTCAAAGAATGGAGTTTTCCAATCAACCTCGACACAGAGATGTGCTGGGTAGAGCATAGCATACTTAAGCTCCAATTTACGCAGTGACTGCTTGGCATCAGTGTACTTACATCTCTCTTCTTGGACGGTGAGGGTGAAGCCCGGAAAGAACAGTAGCGGGGAGCCTTGATATTACAGAGTCTCTCTCTCACAAGCCATCGGGAGCCCCATCTCCGTGTCTTTGTAGTGAAGTAAGTGTGCCAGGAGGGGTCGTGGCGGGGCTCCTACCGGAGGGCGTGGGACAAGCGAACGGTGCACGTGTTCCACTGCAAATGTGGACATAAAGCTGATGTGATCAAAGATTTTGATGAGTATGTTTTCCACGAAGGCATCAGGGCGCCTCATGCTTGCTGTCTCTGCCTCTCCAAGTATGCAAATATTGTTTCACCGGGAATGTGCCTCAAGGTCCTCATTTTTAATAGCCTCTGTCTTAAGGATGCGCTCCATCTTTTCCAGGTGCTTCGTCGTGGACGCAGCACCATTCTCCAGACCAGAGATCCGCTCCTTAGCACAGTCCAGCCTAGTATTCTGGCGGGTCAAGCACTCACCCATACTGTTGATGCGACTGGCAAAGGCATAAAGCCAGGTGTCGATAGAGCGAAAGCCAGACCTGATTTCCATCATGATGGCTGCAGTGTCTGTCATGCCTCCGGGGCCCATTGACTTGTCTGGGGGCTCGTTGGTGTCAGACTGCGATCCCCCACGGCCTATGGGCTTGGTGTGCTCAAAAAGGAGCTTACGCTGTTTTGGGTCTCCTCTACCCATCATTGGAAGTGGTGAAAGTGCACAGAGGGGGGACCCAGTGCCTAGAGCGATGTGCATACACGATCATGACACCGAGTTGTGTGGGTCCCCAGTACCACTATAGAGGTCCCTCGGGAGATGCCCACTGTTTGGTGAGGTTCCAGGCAGAGAGCGCCAAGATGATGTATGTAGGCGCTGCTGGGAGTGGGAGCCAAAGCACTGGTAGTATGGGGAATTTGGTATGAGCTCTGGTTACCAGTTGTTCCTCCTTGGCACCTTTACTCTCCCAGGGCAGTGGTGTCCACCCAGGGTAGCCAAGTGCTCCAGTTCCAGTCCCAGTCACTGGATCCCAGGCCAGGGCCGGACGCCCCCCCCAGCAGGACTGGGCAGAGTCCAATGCATGTTCACAAATTGACACGTGGGCATCGAGGCGACTGCAGAGAGCCAGGGGAGTCCGGGGCAGGCCGTGGCTCTCGCTGATGGTGCAGGCAGGAGTGGTGTGCTCCGTTCTCAGGCAGCAGCGCAGCGACACCAGGACGGCTGCACGCGTACCTCCACTCCAGAAGGACACAACGCATGAGCCGCCACGGGCTCAGACATATCCCCTGAGGCCGGGCCCCGGGAAGCAGTTGGTATGGCCGGTGTGGGGTACAGGGCCCACACACAGATGGTGCACTCACCAAGAGTCCCAAAGGTACAGTTGTGGACCCCCAGCGTGGTGCAGGTTACAGGCATGGAAGGAAGACCCGGCTGGAGGGACCACAGGCGCCAGGTGAAATCAGATTGGACACGTCCCCGGGGACCTCTTTTATAATAGTAATCTATCAGCAATGCTCCCTTTTGGGCAAAGTTGTCCTTTACAAAATCATAACCCTGCCCAAATTCCTATACCTTCCTTAAAATGCGCCCTGTTCACTCTATTCTGGGATGGGTGGGCCTCCGAGAATTGCTCTGACCATATTGTTAAAAGATTATCTATTATGGGGAGACAGTCCTTCTGGACATGCTGAATGAAGGGTCCTAACTGGTCATAGCGAATAAATGATGCATTACGTTATAGCAAGAACCATCTCTCTGAGATTGATACACCTGCCTTAGGGAACAAAAGATTTTTGGGGAGAATATACGGTTACTCCCTTATCACATTATATCAGTGATGAGAGCATTGCAGCAGGCCACTATCAAACTTGGATGGTAAAAGGTGCTGAAGAAAACACATGCGTCCATAGTCAGGAGGCAGATTGGTAGAAGTGACAAGCCTGCAAGGGTTTAAAAAGTGGAACTTGATTTGAACACCTATTGTATGTGATGGCTGGGGAAAACATGGGTTAGAATGCTTTGAACGGTTCCACCTTGAATTTGAATTTGCTGAAACTGAAGTGTTTAGATATCTACAGCGAAGATATGCAGTGCCTAAACACATTGTGATCAATAATCAAATCAGGATTGTTCTGCCATTTAAAACAGAGTGCTGACGGAATACCTGGCCAAAAAGGAAAGTCTGTTGTTATATGGAAGTTTAATTAGCAATTACCCACAAACCCCTAATGTGCTGAAAGCCTATTTTAAGAGAGACTTTGACGTGCTGGATAATACGGAATGAGAGCGAGCTCCACAGTACCTCAGAGAATTGGAAATTAAGTGTTCAGGCTAGTGCAACATAAAAGATTGCATAGGACTTATTTACATGAATTTATCTTAAGAAGAATGTGAAGTGTAGAACTGATGTGGGTAACAGGGCTAGGGAAATGTTTGGGATTTCCTTCATATATCTGACTGTGCCCGGGATAAAACAGTTCTGGGATAATGATGGAATCATGCAATAAGTGGAACCACTATACCTGAAGATCCCAAAATGTTCTGTCCTCCGAATTTGGGACAGACACCACCCAAGTACAGTAAACATTTTTGTGATATAGCTTTGATTTTTGTCTGCTGAGGTATTGCCAGTCTATGGATGTAGTGACTCTGACACGAGATAGTTGGCACACTAACATGGGTTGGTGTATGGTTGTGAACACAGCCCACATAAAGGAGGTGGATGCCACAAAAATATTCATTAAATTTGTGAAATCTATAAGAGTTGTCACAATCTCATATAGTAGACTTGATAGTGCAAGGTAATGGTAGTAGATGGGACATTTGCTGATGACACACTCTAGATAGTTGGAAGTGTACAGTAAAATGAAAATTGATACTTGGTCAATGTGAAATTTGAAATATCCACTGTGAATTGTTTGAAACCTGTGTGCTTTGCCGACTATGAATAGCAGATTTGTACTGACAACACATGTAAATGCTGTTTATGTTTTACAATGCCAAGCTAACAAGAGTTTAAAAAAAAAAAACATATTAACGTGTCTTCCGCTTAGTAAACTCCTATTTACTGTAGGACACTAAACTTAAAAATACGTAGGGGTATGTAATGTTATCTCATTTTATTGGTACTTCCGTTTTACATGAATAAACCCTCGTACTGTTGTTATGAATCCTTTCTTTCCTAAGTAAACTATACATTTTTAAATTTAGGGAACTATAGGAGTTCATTAGGAGGGATATATGCACAACTATATTTATGTATTTTATTTTGTTAGTGTTTTATAAAGTACTGCTAGCCACCAGGGTAGACTTGGAGTGCTGTTGGGTTAGATACAGTTGACAATAGTCCTAAACCAAGATCTTATAACAATGGTAAGAGGATGGTAAAGCCTTGGGAGGGAATGTCAAACAAAATGACCCAGTGAGATGATGGACTGGTTTTAGACATTGGCCCAGTGCAGATCAGGCACGGGGTGCAGTGACAGTGAGGTCAACTATATGATTTTTAGAATAGGTTCGTTTTCAGTAGATTTCTGCATCTTCTGAAGTAGAGTTCAAGTCTCAGGTGCTTTGGGAGGTGAGTTACATAGGAAGGATTTGTAAGTGTGAAGATTTCTGCAGCCATACGTCTTGTATCATTATCGCCATCGTCCACAAGAACACCATCAGGGTCTCGACCAGCACCGACGACACTCTCAGCACCGCCGAACACATGCACTTCCAGATCCACATGGACCCCAACACCACCCTTAGAGGCACCCTTGTCTACAGACCCCTGGGCCCCGACCCCAGTTCAGCGACTCCATCGCCGACTTCATCAGCACGCACGCCCTGACCTCTACCGACTACATCCTCCTCGGAGACCTGAACTTTCACCTGGAGAACAACAACAACAGCAACTCCACCACCCTGATCGACAGCCTTGCCAACCTCGGCCTGAGCCAGCTCGTCACAACACCGACCCACTGCGCCGGCCACATGCTTGACCCCATCTTCTCCTCAAGCTCCCACGTCTCCTTCAGCCACACCACGGAACTCCTCTGGACCGACCACCGCTGCATCCATTTCACCTTCCAGAAACCCACCACACACCACCGCACCCAACAGATCCCACGCCGCTGCTGGAGCAAAGTCACCGAAGACCAACTCCGGGCAACCCTCGCTCTCAGCCCTCCCTCCGACCCATCCAACACCGACGACGGTGCCTGCAACCTCAGACGATGGATGGACGACTGTGCCAACACCCTCGCCCCGCTGAAAAAGCTCACCTACAGCGACACCACCAAAAGAGCCAGCTGGTTCACCTCGGAACTCCTAGCTTCCAAGCGTACCTGCCGGAAACTAGAGAAGAAATGGCACAGTGATAAGACACCGGACAGCCACACAGCCCACAAAGACGCCATCCGTAACCACCACCACCTCATCAGGTCCGCCAAGAGAATCTCCTTCAAAGACCGCCTCGACAACAACGCACACAACAGCAAGGAGCTTTTCAACATCGTGAAGGAACTCTCCAATCCCAGCTCCAACACCAACGACATCCCGCCGTCGCAACCCCTGTGCGATTCCCTCGCCACCTTCTTTCACCGCAAGATCGCCGACATCCACGACAGCTTCAACACCCAGACAACCCCAACTAAGATCGATGCACCAGACCCGCCACACACCATCGACCACGACCCCCTGCCAGTCTGGGCCAGCGTGAACATCGAGGACACCATCAAGACCATGAGCACAATACACTCCGGCTCCCCGTCAGACCCTTTCCCGCACCACATCTTCAACAAAGCCAGCAGCTCCATCGCACCCCACCTGTGCAACATCATCTACCTCTCCTTCGAGACCGCGACCTTCCCAGAGAGCTGGAAACACGCAGAGATCAACGCCCTACTCAAAAAACCCAAGGCGGACCCGAGAGACCTCAAGAACTTCCGGCCCATCTCTCTGCTTCCGTTCCCAGCCAAGGTCATCGAGAAGATCGTCAACAAACAGCTAACCCGATACCTCGAAGAAAACAGCATCCTGGACCCATCCCAATCAGGGTTCCGCAGCAACCACAGCACTGAGACTGCCCTCATCGCCGCCACCGACGACATCAGGATCCTGCTGGACAATGGTGAGACCGCAGCCCTCATCCTGCTGGACCTCTCCGCCGCCTTCGACACTGTCTGCCACCGCACTCTACGCGCACGCCTCCACGACGCAGGGATCCGAGACAAGGCCCTGGAATGGACCACCTCCTTCCTCGACGGCAGAACCCAGAGAGTCCGCCTCCCACCTTTCCGATCCGAAGCCTCCGAGATCATCTGCGGCGTACCCCAGGGATCGTCCCTCAGCCCAACACTGTTCAACATCTACATGGCCCCGCTCGCACGCATCGCCAGACAACACGACCTCAACATTATCTCCTACGCCGACGACACTCAACTGATCCTCTCCCTCACCAAGGACCCCCTCGCCGCCAAAGCCAATCTCCATGAAGGAATGAAGGCCGTCGCCGATTGGATGAAGATCAGCCGACTAAAGCTGAACACGGACAAAACGGAGGTCCTCATCCTCGGCTCCAACCCCTCAGCCTGGGACGACTCCTGGTGGCCAACGACGCTGGGAGCAGCCCCGACACCCACCGACCACGCACGCAACCTGGGAGTCATCCTCGACTCAACGCTCTCCATGGCCAAGCAAGTCAACGCAGTCTCCTCCTCCTGCTTCAACACCCTCTGCATGCTTCGCAAGATCTACAGGTGGATCCCGACAGACACAAGAAGAACAGTCACCCAGGCCCTCGTCAGTAGCAGACTGGACTATGGGAACACCCTCTACGCGGGAGCCCCGGCCAAGCTCATCAAGCGACTGCAACGCATACAAAACGCCTCCGCACGACTGATCCTCGACGTACCACGCCACAGCCACATGAGCTCTGGTTACCAGTTGTTCCTCCTTGGCACCTTTACTCTCCCAGGGCAGTGGTGTCCACCCAGGGTAGCCAAGTGCTCCAGTTCCAGTCCCAGTCACTGGATCCCAGGCCAGGGCCGGACGCCCCCCCCAGCAGGACTGGGCAGAGTCCAATGCATGTTCACAAATTGACACGTGGGCATCGAGGCGACTGCAGAGAGCCAGGGGAGTCCGGGGCAGGCCGTGGCTCTCGCTGATGGTGCAGGCAGGAGTGGTGTGCTCCGTTCTCAGGCAGCAGCGCAGCGACACCAGGACGGCTGCACGCGTACCTCCACTCCAGAAGGACACAACGCATGAGCCGCCACGGGCTCAGACATATCCCCTGAGGCCGGGCCCCGGGAAGCAGTTGGTATGGCCGGTGTGGGGTACAGGGCCCACACACAGATGGTGCACTCACCAAGAGTCCCAAAGGTACAGTTGTGGACCCCCAGCGTGGTGCAGGTTACAGGCATGGAAGGAAGACCCGGCTGGAGGGACCACAGGCGCCAGGTGAAATCAGATTGGACACGTCCCCGGGGACCTCTTTTATAATAGTAATCTATCAGCAATGCTCCCTTTTGGGCAAAGTTGTCCTTTACAAAATCATAACCCTGCCCAAATTCCTATACCTTCCTTAAAATGCGCCCTGTTCACTCTATTCTGGGATGGGTGGGCCTCCGAGAATTGCTCTGACCATATTGTTAAAAGATTATCTATTATGGGGAGACAGTCCTTCTGGACATGCTGAATGAAGGGTCCTAACTGGTCATAGCGAATAAATGATGCATTACGTTATAGCAAGAACCATCTCTCTGAGATTGATACACCTGCCTTAGGGAACAAAAGATTTTTGGGGAGAATATACGGTTACTCCCTTATCACATTATATCAGTGATGAGAGCATTGCAGCAGGCCACTATCAAACTTGGATGGTAAAAGGTGCTGAAGAAAACACATGCGTCCATAGTCAGGAGGCAGATTGGTAGAAGTGACAAGCCTGCAAGGGTTTAAAAAGTGGAACTTGATTTGAACACCTATTGTATGTGATGGCTGGGGAAAACATGGGTTAGAATGCTTTGAACGGTTCCACCTTGAATTTGAATTTGCTGAAACTGAAGTGTTTAGATATCTACAGCGAAGATATGCAGTGCCTAAACACATTGTGATCAATAATCAAATCAGGATTGTTCTGCCATTTAAAACAGAGTGCTGACGGAATACCTGGCCAAAAAGGAAAGTCTGTTGTTATATGGAAGTTTAATTAGCAATTACCCACAAACCCCTAATGTGCTGAAAGCCTATTTTAAGAGAGACTTTGACGTGCTGGATAATACGGAATGAGAGCGAGCTCCACAGTACCTCAGAGAATTGGAAATTAAGTGTTCAGGCTAGTGCAACATAAAAGATTGCATAGGACTTATTTACATGAATTTATCTTAAGAAGAATGTGAAGTGTAGAACTGATGTGGGTAACAGGGCTAGGGAAATGTTTGGGATTTCCTTCATATATCTGACTGTGCCCGGGATAAAACAGTTCTGGGATAATGATGGAATCATGCAATAAGTGGAACCACTATACCTGAAGATCCCAAAATGTTCTGTCCTCCGAATTTGGGACAGACACCACCCAAGTACAGTAAACATTTTTGTGATATAGCTTTGATTTTTGTCTGCTGAGGTATTGCCAGTCTATGGATGTAGTGACTCTGACACGAGATAGTTGGCACACTAACATGGGTTGGTGTATGGTTGTGAACACAGCCCACATAAAGGAGGTGGATGCCACAAAAATATTCATTAAATTTGTGAAATCTATAAGAGTTGTCACAATCTCATATAGTAGACTTGATAGTGCAAGGTAATGGTAGTAGATGGGACATTTGCTGATGACACACTCTAGATAGTTGGAAGTGTTCAGTAAAATGAAAATTGATACTTGGTCAATGTGAAATTTGAAATATCCACTGTGAATTGTTTGAAACCTGTGTGCTTTGCCGACTATGAATAGCAGATTTGTACTGACAACACATGTAAATGCTGTTTATGTTTTACAATGCCAAGCTAACAAGAGTTTAAAAAAAAAAAAAACATATTAACGTGTCTTCCGCTTAGTAAACTCCTATTTACTGTAGGACACTAAACTTAAAAATACGTAGGGGTATGTAATGTTATCTCATTTTATTGGTACTTCCGTTTTACATGAATAAACCCTCGTACTGTTGTTATGAATCCTTTCTTTCCTAAGTAAACTATACATTTTTAAATTTAGGGAACTATAGGAGTTCATTAGGAGGGATATATGCACAACTATATTTATGTATTTTATTTTGTTAGTGTTTTATAAAGTACTGCTAGCCACCAGGGTAGACTTGGAGTGCTGTTGGGTTAGATACAGTTGACAATAGTCCTAAACCAAGATCTTATAACAATGGTAAGAGGATGGTAAAGCCTTGGGAGGGAATGTCAAACAAAATGACCCAGTGAGATGATGGACTGGTTTTAGACATTGGCCCAGTGCAGATCAGGCACGGGGTGCAGTGACAGTGAGGTCAACTATATGATTTTTAGAATAGGTTCGTTTTCAGTAGATTTCTGCATCTTCTGAAGTAGAGTTCAAGTCTCAGGTGCTTTGGGAGGTGAGTTACATAGGAAGGATTTGTAAGTGTGAAGATTTCTGCAGCCATACGTCTTGTATCATTATCGCCATCGTCCACAAGAACACCATCAGGGTCTCGACCAGCACCGACGACACTCTCAGCACCGCCGAACACATGCACTTCCAGATCCACACGGACCCCAACACCACCCTTAGAGGCACCCTTGTCTACAGACCCCCTGGGCCCCGACCCCAGTTCAGCGACTCCATCGCCGACTTCATCAGCACGCACGCCCTGACCTCTACCGACTACATCCTCCTCGGAGACCTGAACTTTCACCTGGAGAACAACAACAACAGCAACTCCACCACCCTGATCGACAGCCTCGCCAACCTCGGCCTGAGCCAGCTCGTCACAACACCGACCCACTGCGCCGGCCACACGCTTGACCCCATCTTCTCCTCAAGCTCCCACGTCTCCTTCAGCCACACCACGGAACTCCTCTGGACCGACCACCGCTGCATCCATTTCACCTTCCAGAAACCCACCACACACCACCGCACCCAACAGATCCCACGCCGCTGCTGGAGCAAAGTCACCGAAGACCAACTCCGGGCAACCCTCGCTCTCAGCCCTCCCTCCGACCCATCCAACACCGACGACGCTGCCTGCAACCTCAGACGATGGATGGACGACTGTGCCAACACCCTCGCCCCGCTGAAAAAGCTCACCTACAGCGACACCACCAAAAGAGCCAGCTGGTTCACCTCGGAACTCCTAGCTTCCAAGCGTACCTGCCGGAAACTAGAGAAGAAATGGCACAGTGATAAGACACCGGACAGCCACACAGCCCACAAAGACGCCATCCGTAACCACCACCACCTCATCAGGTCCGCCAAGAGAATCTCCTTCAAAGACCGCCTCGACAACAACGCACACAACAGCAAGGAGCTTTTCAACATCGTGAAGGAACTCTCCAATCCCAGCTCCAACACCAACGACATCCCGCCGTCGCAACCCCTGTGCGATTCCCTCGCCACCTTCTTTCACCGCAAGATCGCCGACATCCACGACAGCTTCAACACCCAGACAACCCCAACTAAGATCGATGCACCAGACCCGCCACACACCATCGACCACGACCCCCTGCCAGTCTGGGCCAGCGTGAACATCGAGGACACCATCAAGACCATGAGCACAATACACTCCAGCTCCCCGTCAGACCCTTTCCCGCACCACATCTTCAACAAAGCCAGCAGCTCCATCGCACCCCACCTGTGCAACATCATCTACCTCTCCTTCGAGACCGCGACCTTCCCAGAGAGCTGGAAACACGCAGAGATCAACGCCCTACTCAAAAACCCAAGGCGGACCCGAGAGACCTCAAGAACTTCCGGCCCATCTCTCTGCTTCCGTTCCCAGCCAAGGTCATCGAGAAGATCGTCAACAAACAGCTAACCCGATACCTCGAAGAAAACAGCATCCTGGACCCATCCCAATCAGGGTTCCGCAGCAACCACAGCACTGAGACTGCCCTCATCGCCGCCACCGACGACATCAGGATCCTGCTGGACAATGGTGAGACCGCAGCCCTCATCCTGCTGGACCTCTCCGCCGCCTTCGACACTGTCTGCCACCGCACTCTATGCGCACGCCTCCACGACGCAGGGATCCGAGACAAGGCCCTGGAATGGACCACCTCCTTCCTCGACGGCAGAACCCAGAGAGTCCGCCTCCCACCTTTCCGATCCGAAGCCTCCGAGATCATCTGCGGCGTACCCCAGGGATCATCCCTCAGCCCAACACTGTTCAACATCTACATGGCCCCGCTCACACGCATCGCCAGACAACACGACCTCAACATTATCTCCTACGCCGACGACACTCAACTGATCCTCTCCCTCACCAAGGACCCCCTCGCCGCCAAAGCCAATCTCCATGAAGGAATGAAGGCCGTCGCCGATTGGATGAAGATCAGCCGACTAAAGCTGAACACGGACAAAACGGAGGTCCTCATCCTCGGCTCCAACCCCTCAGCCTGGGACGACTCCTGGTGGCCAACGACGCTGGGAGCAGCCCCGACACCCACCGACCACGCACGCAACCTGGGAGTCATCCTCGACTCAACGCTCTCCATGGCCAAGCAAGTCAACGCAGTCTCCTCCTCCTGCTTCAACACCCTCTGCATGCTTCGCAAGATCTACAGGTGGATCCCGACAGACACAAGAAGAACAGTCACCCAGGCCCTCGTCAGTAGCAGACTGGACTATGGGAACACCCTCTACGCGGGAGCCCCGGCCAAGCTCATCAAGCGACTGCAACGCATACAAAACGCCTCCGCACGACTGATCCTCGACGTACCACGCCACAGCCACATCACCCCCACTTGAGGAACCTGCACTGGCTCCCCGTCGACAGGAGGATCACCTTCAAACTCCTCATCCACGCACACAAGGCACTCCACAAAACTGGCCCAGCCTACCTCAACAGACGACTCTTCTTCTACGTCCCCAACCGCCAGCTCCGCTCCGCCGACCTCTCCCTCGCCACCGTCCCTCGCATTCGAAGAACAACCACCGGCGGCAGATCCTTCTCACACCTCGCCGCCAAGACCTGGAACACCCTTCCACTAAGCCTACGACAGACCCAAGACCTGCTGACCTTCAGGAGGCTACTCAGGACCTGGCTGTTCGACCAGTAGCAGCATCCCCCCCCCCCCTTCCCTCTCCCCAGCGCCTTGAGACCCTCGCGGGTAAGTAGTGCGCTCTACAAATTCTGTGATTGATTGATTTGATTACACTTGAATGGACAGTAAATTATGGTTGGCAGATCTTAGGTTACTGGGTGGAAGGTAAGGGAGGAACAACTTACTCACATAGTGTTTAAATTAGCTGTGAAATGCTTTGTGGATAAAGCAGAGGGATTTGAAGTTGGTATGTTCCTTCACAGGGAGCCAGTGAAGCGACTATTGTGCTTTGAAGATGTGGTTGTACTGGTTCAGACTGAACAGGAGACGGGCAGTGTGGTGCTGAACCCATTGAAGCCTAAATATAGATTTATTAGGAAAACCGGAGTAATGGCTGTTGCAATAGTCGATGCAGGGTATCCCTACTGCAGGTGGTTTTCTGGGTGAGGTGAAGGAAAGGATGGACTTCTCTGAGTAGGCGCAATGGTGGAAAGCAGCTTTAGTCACAACATTTATTTCAGGAATAAATGAGAGGCTGCTGATAAACAGCACACTGAAACTGACTTTTTCCCCTAGCAGCTGTGAGTGGGAACTGGGGGACTTCAGCCCGGGGACAGATGTGCCAGAGAGGCAGACCCTACAAGCAATATTTCTGTTTCCTCGTCGTTCAGACAGCCAGTTTTTCTGCAACAATCTATGAAGCGGGTGTAAGCAACGTGAGCCTTTTTGGGTGTTACTAGTACTGTCAAGCTTCATATGTAATTGGGCATTATCATCATACATATGATATCCTAATGATATCCTAATGATATTATCAGAATCGAGGATCCTGGTGAGAGGGATCATATAGACATTAAATCGCACTAATGATAGTGCTGAGCTTATGCCACTAGGTTTGCCACTTTTCTTCAGAAAAAATACCAGCCTAATTTTTTTTGTTTATTGTTCTGGAAAGACACCAGCGACCCACCCTTCTAACTACAGACTGGGGTGATTTTGCATTTTGGTTGCTGCTAGAGAAAATGAGCCTTAGAAGTTATACAATGGCTATTCAGAGTCAAAGGTGGCCCAGTGCCTTTGGGGCTCCTGTCGAACCAGTTTCCCCCCAAAGGCACTGCGACCGGAGGTGCAGTCTTACCCACTGGAGAAGAGATTGAAGACCTGGGAGTGTTCAGCGGTCCTGGGTCAAGGACATCTTCGGCTGGTGCCGACGATGAGCAGTAGTCATGTTGTGGCCGGCACAGGGTCTGGACCTCCATGGTGCTCCTCCGTTGTTTGTGGTAAGTACTGTTTGTCTCCGATGACAGACCTGGGCTGCTACTCCAGTTCGGATGACAAAGTAGCAGCTCTGGGTTCACAGTCACACACAGTTCACATAAAACAGCGCCCACTTTCCTCCACGGCTCCCACATAGCATAAGGGGTTGCATTGTGTGTACTCAAGGCATTGTCCCTCTTCGGGCTCTCACACTGTGATGGTCATATCTTCACCACAGCGCTGCACCAGGGCAACGGCCCACAAGATTCAGCGCAGCCCCATCTGGTATACGGGGGTCATGAGCAATGCACATAGGTGGACATCACCATGAGTGTGGCGGTACCAAAGGACCAGAATCTCACACTCCACTCTATGAATTCACTCAGCAGGATCCCCTGAACATCGCTCCCACCAGGCAATCTCTATCTCCGAACAGGGTCTTCTGGTGTTGGCTCACGCAGAAGCTGATGTTTCAGGCGAGTGTTCTTGATTCTCCTGAGTGATATCCTCCCACTCAGCATGGGAGACTGTCAGACCCTCACCACTCCAGAGAGATAGGTAAAAAGGCTTGTTCACCCTATTGATTACTATTACTATTAGTGAAACCATGGTATGCTGTCACTACGCCGCTCTTGCTGCTTAACCTCTTGTGAAGGCAGTAGCCTTCCGCGACCCAAGGGTAATGCTTTGGGTGCCTTTCCCAGTATTTAGCAAGACCACAATCCATGAAACAGGCCTAGGTCATGGTGCACATGCATGATCTGTGTTTGGGCATGACCAAAACATTGTTGCCAATGATCCAGATATCATTGCAGCTGATTCTCTCCCTTCATAGCCATCAACCACTTCATCAGCTTATGATCTGTTTGGGCGACATACTTAGAGGCAGACAAGTAAGGACGGAACTAACACAAGGCCCACACAATCGCAAAGCACTGCTTCTCAATAGTCACTCAGTTCTGTTCTCTGGATAGTAACCTCCTACTAATAAAGGCTAACGGATGCTTTCTGACCTTGACATCCTGCTAATACCACTCCATTTCACTTATCAGAGGAATCATTCTTTACAATGAAAGGCTGGCCATAGTTAGGTGCTTTCAGTACTGAAGCATTGCTTAGAGTCTTCTTTATTTTCTAAAATGCCTTTTGACACCTCTCTGTCCAGATCAATTCTCTGGGCTGCTTCTTGGAAGTCAAAGCATTCAGTGGGGCAACTATACTTCAATAGTTTTCCACAGAGCTTCTGTAATATCTGGTGAGTCCTAAAAATGCCCACACTTCAGTCTGGGTAATAGGCATTTCTGACTCCATCACAGAATCAATTTTGACAGCCAATGGGAGGATCTTCTTGTTCCAACAAATTCGCACCCCCATAAGATTGGGGTGTGTCCCCCTAGGCACCAATCAAGCCCTGAATAGGGTTTAAGAAATGTTCCATAAACTCAAAGTATGGTCACAAGTAATCCAATAATTTTTAATGGATGAACTGTATTGTTTTCTTCACAATTGTGGTCTTAATCCAAAAGACTACAATCTCCATAATGCAACTTGGCACCGACTTCAATTTACGACATGGATTACATCATCCATAATTTTATACAGCCCAATGCATTTCGGGCATGTCGCCCTTCGTCAGGGGAAGTAATCTGTAGAACAAAGTAAACGAAATACAATATAACATACAGTGAGGAAACATCAATTCTTCAATGATAAACGGCTGAGATCCTAAGTTTACACTGGACGGAAGTATTACCTTTACGCTCTGATTCGGAGAGCGATACCCCGGGAGCACCTCACACTTTGTTTAAACTTTCTTACAATCCACTATAGAATTTGCTGTGCACGCACTATAATTCCTTCTTTAGGATCTTCTTGTTCCCCACCTCATGCCCAAGGTAGACTAGTGAGGACAGCCCCACCTGACACTTGGTTGCCTTGATGGGATGTTTCGCCTCCTGCAATCCTGGCCAACACTTGTCCAGGGTGTCTCAGGTGGTCTTGCCATGAATTGTTAAATATGGCTGTGAGAGGCTGGCCTGGTATATGATGTCCACTAATGTAAGTGGGCACCTTGCACCAGTCCAGACAACCCTTATGGTGATTTAAGAGGTCTCAGACAACCTTAGAAAGCTATCCAAGTGGTAGCTGTGGAGAGCAGCCTTCAGGCTTAGTCTTGAAGGACTGTAAAGTAGCTTGTTTTACCAGAATGCAATCTTATAGTATAGATTAAATGAAAGAGAACCACATAAGGTATTTATAAAAATATGTATTTATTATATAATACTCTCTAGTACGCTCCAGTATCTCCCACACGGAGATATACACAAAGCCCACAAAACTATAGCAAAGAAATCACAGTAAGTAGCACTAATATACAGTGGGCCCCGGGGGGGACCAAACCATATGCTAAAAAAATGGTATAAGAACCACGACTCGAGTTAGGACAATGTCAAGAGGACGTAGGATTGCTGGGACCCCAAGGAACCACCCAAGGTGAGTAGATAGGGACCCCACGGAAAGCGTGTGCAGTGTGAGTACACGACCGCGTGCTCCGTACAAGTCTATTTGCAAGTTGTGGTTGGATTTTTAAAGATTAGGGACCCTTCCCAGTGGACTTCGAGGAAACCCGTTGGAAGACAGAAGGTTGGAGAGCCAACCCACCTGTGGATACCGAAGTACCCAAGTTACCTAACCCAGGGAAGCCGGGCGCATAGGTGTGAAGTGGCGTCGGAAACCGCTGCCGAACCCTATGTAGGACTTCGAAGAAGAGCCGCTGCTGGAAGAGGAAAAAATGTGTCCGTTGGAATCCAAACATGGATTCTCGTTGAGGAGTACCTAAAAGCAGAGGGGACAGAGTCTGGGTCACTTGAGAGTGACCAGGGGCTCGGTAGTCGAATGCCCACCGATGTTGGGTGCTTCAGGATAGTTGATGGTGACCTTGACTCTGCAGCTGCGGGGACCAGGCGACGTTGAGGATGACCAGGAGCCGGATGCGAGCTGTCCCACAAAGGTTGTCGAGTGCTGAGGGGTCGGTGTCCGGCGGGAGCAACAACAAGCCTTGGCAAAAACAACCCACGCAGGAAGTCAAGGAAGTGTATGGTTCGGACCAGCAAGGTCCAGGAGACTCACCACAAGCAGGGGAGTCAGGGCAAGCCCAGAGCAATCAGGGGAGCCTAAGGAAATTAAAGATGACCCTCAATTGGACCCACAGGCCGGAGGCACAGGAGTCGCGAGAGGACCTCGGGCAGTTTCACAAAACAACAGGCCACGGAGCACACAGTGCGAGGTGGTTGAAGATCTTTGTAGGAAACATTGCCAGAGGTTGGGGCTACGTGAAGCCCAATGCACTTGTCACAGGATTGCCAACAAGTACATTCACTTTCAAAAGTACGCAGTGCACAGGGGTCCAGGTATTGCAGCCCCCACGAGGGATTCTGACCTCAAACTCGGTGAGAGGGCAGCTCGAACCTCGAGGGACGTAGAAACCCACCTCCTGTGTTGCTAAGCCTTTCGGAGTCCAGAGGAGCTCAGGATCAGCAGACCGGTCAGCAGTGTTGCGTTGCCTGCGAATGCAGGGGAGTGACTCCTTCACTCCAAGGGGGAGAATCTTCAGGTGTCTTGGATGCTCCACAGGTCCTACACGGATCCTGTACAGTTTACAGGCACAGACGATGCAGCAGACTGAGAGGGAGACGAAGTCAGGCCCAAACGAAGTCCAGCGAAGTCCAGAGTGCCCAGACGGTTGAAGTGCAGTGGTTTCAGTTCTGAATCTTGTCCACGACGAATCTAAGATCCTACAAGCAGGTATGTCCTTAAGTACCCACGGGAGAGGGTTGGAAAGATTCAGGGGGCCCTCCCAGGGGGGAGGTCTGGACAGGGGGGAGGTTACTCCCATGTCTTTTGTCCAGTTTCACGCCAGAGTGGGAGCCAACGGCTCCCAGGACTGGTTTGATCTGGACTATGCACAGGGACACCAAATGTGCCCCTCCTGCAGGTTTTCAGGCGCTGGCAAGCACACCCACCCAGCCCTAATACACTAAATCCTGTCTGGGAGGAGGTCACACCTCCCTGTGACAAGATGCCTATTGTTCTGCCTTCCCCTGCTCGAGCTTGGCTCAGCAGCAGGAGGCAGAATTGTGTCTCTGGTCAGCAGCAACAATTTTGTGCTGTCCGGAGCTAGAAGGCTGTTACCGGGAACACCGAGGGCCCCACGAAGGGCCTTCCTGGTGGGTGGAATCATACCTCCCACACCGGTTAATGGTGTGGGGGTATGATTCCAACATGTTTGACACCAAATGGGGTTGGTCCATTTTGAATGGTCTCTCATGGGTGGAATAATACATGCTGCAGCCCATGGGAGACCTCTGGGGTACCTATGCCCTGGGTACATGTGTACCATATACTAGGGACTGACAAGGTTACCCCAGTATCTAATCTGGGATGTACCTAAGTACATAGCATAACAGTTTAGGGAGAAAGCAGATAGATTGGGGTCCTGATTAGTAGGATCCCAGTCAGACTAGTCAAAAACAGCATTACATCCAGCAAAAAGTGAGGGTAACCATAAGAAGCAGATCGTACTTTCCTACAATGGCATTATCATCTAGGTAGGCCGCATAGAATTCCTCCAGCCCTGCAAGAACGTGGTTCACCAGGCACTGAAGAGTGGCAGGAGCATTTTTCAACCCAAACAGCATCACCTTGAACTGATACAGACCTTCTGGCATAGAAAACACAGTTTTTAGGTCGAGCCTCGAGTAGCGCGCAAGCGCTGCTCTGGCAAGACTTTAAGTTAGGGGTTTCAAAAAGCTGACCAGACGCTCATGCGTCATGGCCTTTTCCCTGCGGTTACCCGCACGGCAGACATCTGTTTCCAATTATCGTGCCCAGAAGCGGGCGCGATAATTGGAAACGCATGCCGGCCGTGCGGGTAATCGCAGGGAAAAGGCCATGACGCACGAGCGTCTGGTCAGCTTTCAAAAGCCCAGGCTGCCGCGCTCGCTCGCCCCCGCTGCCGACGTCTCTGCTTGCTGTCCAGCGCTTCACTTGTTCAGAGAGCATTCCTCATTGCACTCGCTTTACGGAGCCTTTCAATGGTTACACAGATTTACAAGGCTAAAATCCACCCGAAAACAAGCCACACAAAGGTTGAGAAGAAACAGACAAGTGCATCATGTTTGAGTGAGCATACACATTGACGTAGATGTGTTGAATATGCACCGTTCCATATCCTTCGAGTCCCTGAGACATTGTCTTAAGTCCCAGGGTCAAAGGAGAGAGGAATGGGTGAATATGTAGCATGTGCATGATAAAAGAAAGAAAAGCTGATATTTGTTTGCCACCCTTTCTTTACACTGGGTCTAAAAAAATGTGTCCAACCACCAACAGCTCACACTTTTAAAATCTTTTTGCTTTCCCCAACTGACACCTGCAGAAATAAGGACTTTAACAAAAGAGCCCCATTGGACAGCAGGGCCTGGACCCACACATTAAAAAGAATGCTCAGTAGACGTTAGAGGAAAGATGGGCAGAATCACCAGGGAGTGCAAATGCTGCCAGCTGTTCACCTTAACTGAAGTTGTGATAGGCAACATCTACATTATTTTGGCATGAACCATGCAGTAAGCCATAAATGCTACACCTAACAAAAGTTTAATGAATACACGGTATGAAATAATTTTAATATTGTATGTTCCCTGCAAGACCTGCTTGAACTGTGCTGGCAGTAATCTCTAGATCACTGATACTCAAAGTACGGCCCAGGGGCCTTATGCAGCCCTACTGACCTTTCTATGTGGCCCCCTGGTCAGCAGCAGCACTGGGCTGCTGTTAACACGACTCAGCATGAACAATAACAAGCATTGGCATAGCCAATAGGTCTCGCCTTTGGAATCTTATAAGTGTTTAGTCATGCAACAGTTGATGTTTTTGCACCAAGGATATTGTGCTGCATAACCAAATACTTATAAGGTCCCAAAAGCGAGACCTATTGGCTATGCCAATGCTTGTTTCTGTGGCACTTGGTGCTAAGGTTATCTGCCAGTAGGAACTTGTCAAATCAAAGATGTTTAAGTACTTTGCAGCACCTAATTGATCCATTGGAAGTGGATGGGCGCCAGTCTTTGTCACCTCATTGAGGGCTTGGTAGCCCACACAGAACCGTAAGTGAGTAAAAACTTGCTTGGGTAGTAGTACTACAGGACTAGACCAACCATGGACTATGAGATCTCTCAATGACCCGAGGTCCAACAACTTGGCAACTTCTATCTCAATGTGTCCCTGAACCCGGTCAGACATTCTATAAATCCTGCCCTTCACTGGTAGACTGTTTCCTATGTCTACGTCATACACACAGACAGGTGTCAAGGGGGGCGTGGCCAACCAAGATGGCGGAGTAGACGTGCCAGCGAAGAGCTCCCGTCACCCGAATATCCGATAACCATCCTGGCGTAGGAACCTTACTATTTGAACACACCCGGACCATGTGTACCCCTTTCTGACT
Organism: Calotriton arnoldi; assembly: GCA_963921515.1. Lineage (NCBI taxonomy): Eukaryota > Metazoa > Chordata > Amphibia > Caudata > Salamandridae > Calotriton > Calotriton arnoldi. Next base: position 4,835,029 of record CAWUFW010000295.1, on the reverse strand, counting down.
AAGGAATATCTGTTTTCATGACCAAAGACCCCGTGCGACGGCGTAACGCGGGCTGGATTAGCGGACCGCCGGAGCGAGCGGCTCCGGCGTCTGGAGGCTGCGGAGCTGGTATCCCGCTGGGGTGGAGTGGTGCCGCTGACGTCCCGCGACGAGTGCCCGGCTGCTGCAGGGAGGTGCGCACAGGCTGGTGAGTAGACGCGGAACCCAGGGCACTCTGCGCCTGAGGCCCGGCCTGTGCTGAGTGTGTTTCGTTATCCGCCTGAGGGGAGTGACCGGCTCGCTACGTCTGCTGCCCTACAGGGCTGGATTCATGCATATTGCAGCAGGGTGGACTTTGCGGTGCCCGGCGGTCTGTCGTGGCCTGTGTTGGAGTCCCGCGGATTGAACCAGCAGTGTGCCTGAAAGTCTGTGGCCTGATCACTTAGCACCAACGCTGCGTAGGGGACCTCAGTTCTGTGGACCGGACCCGGGACGCTTTTCCAGACAGGTGGGGGCTGCCAAAGGAGCTACAGGCTGCTGTCAACGATCCTGGGCCTGCAGGCTCTTTGTTTGAATTCACCCCATCTGCCTCATTGATATGCTGAGGCTTAGTGGCATCTGAATGTGTGAGTCGCTGGGACTAGACTGTCATTGCCTAAGCTAACACGGAGGGCTGGTGGTGCACGGGCCTATGCTTCTGCGAAGGGGTTTCGTTACTGCTGGGACCCTGGTTGCTGCTTTCCATATTGTACCGGGGGGTACTCCTACAACTGCTGTGCAGCGGTTGGGCTGCATGGAGGTGTGGCGCCAGGGGAGATTCTGAGGAGTGAGAAAAGTTCCGCTGGTGGTACTTGCGGCCCTGCGGTATATCATACACCTGTGCCGTGGAAGAGGACACTGAGTCTGTGCCCGTTGATCCTCCGTCCTAAACACCTGCCTGCATGATGGCGAAGGATAAAGGAGGCAAGACAGCCCAATCAAACAAAATATCCAATTATACCCAGCCGCTTCCTGTGGAACACGGAGCCACGGCGATGCTGCTGCACGCGGAAATGGCTGCTCCATCATCAACTGCGGATAGACCCCCATATATTGCCGAAATACTTACAGCTATCCACGATAAAAGCGGTGAATTGAAAAACAGGATTGAAGCGGTCGCCATCGATGTTAATTTACTCCGTTGTGACTTGCGAAAAATCTCGGAAAGGGTTACCACCACAGAACGTACAGTTGACACGATGCAAACGGAACTACACACTCTCCAGAAACAACTAATGCACCTGGATGACCGGGCCGAGGACGCAGAAGGACGTTCCCGGCGGAATAATCTTCGCTTCATTGGCTTTCCCGAAAAGGCAGAGGGACCATCGGCGGAACAGTTCCTCGAGAAGTGGCTGATGGAGATCACAGCCCCTTGGGGGCTTTCGAAGTTCTTTACAATAGAGAGAGCGCATAGGGCACTTATGCCTCCTCCTAAACCAGGGGCACCTCCCAGAGCCATAATAGCCCGTTTTCTTAATTTCCGGGATAGAGATCTCCTGCTGCAACTAGCGCGCACGAAGAGACAACTTCTTTTTGAGGGACATCAAATTGCAATATATCCTGATTATACCCAACAGGTTCAAGAACAAAGACGCTCTTTTTTGGCTGTGAAGCGACGCCTGCGTGACTTAAATCTCAAATATAGCCTTTTCTATCCGGCCAAGCTGAGGGTAGAACACAATGGAAAGGCTCTGTTTTTCTTCACAGCCGGAGAAGCAACCGACTGGCTGGATGCAAATAGCTCTCCGGGACCATGTTTGGTTCCCTCCACGCTTACGCTTAGCAAGCCCGGTCCTCGTGATCGGTCTAGGGGTCGACGACTGCAGAAACCTTCTCAGGGGACTGCCGGACATCGCAGTCCTAGCAGAATCACGGTCTGCCCGGATGGTACTCTGCAGGCGTTGGAGGTTGTACCGGACTCGAGGGCCTCGTCGCCGGGACGCCTACCGGACACAGACGCCAATGAGGACTCTGATGCCTGAACTTGCCTCTTACCTGGGACATTTGCTGTGACTTGTGTCAGACACTTCTGATCGGTAAGATCGACTTAATGTGGGTGGTTCGAGGTGTACTGCAAAGGGAATTTGCTGATATACGGACCTTTCTCTTTACATATTTTTTTTTTCTCTCCCTACGCAATGCTCTACTATGACGGGGGCATGCCCCCCAAGTGACTGGTACTTCCAATGGAGTTGGAGGCTCGGCCTCACACCTCGGCGGCTTGCCATTCACTTCTGTGGATTGGGGTGGGGTGGGTGGAAACTCCCATGACTGTGCTGCAGTTACTATAGTTGTTTTATTTTGAATTTGTGGAGTTCACTAAGGGCAATGGGGCGTTGTCTACATGCCCTCACTGAGCGTGGGTTTGCCGGGGAGGGAAGTGTGATGATGCCCAAGGGGTGGGGGGTTGTTGGGGTAGTTCTTTGTTGGGATTTGGCCTTCCTTCGTGTGAAATGCTGTGTAAACTGCCAGAGGTTACATGATCTGGGGACACCTCGTATTGTCTTGCGAGATGGGCGTGTTTCTTCCGGGAGGAATGTTGAGGGGGGAATGCTATGGCGTCCACCATGACTAAATTACTTTCCTGGAATGTACGCGGTATTGCTACATTTGATAAACGTAGGCGAATATTTGCTTACTTGAAGAGCTACAAGGTGTCGGTGGCGTGTCTTCAGGAAACTCATGTGTGGGGTGATTCCATAAAATGTCTGAAGAAAAGGTGGCGAGGGCAGATTTGCAAGGGGCGCCCTCATATGGTAGCACCGGGAGTCCCGTTCCAACACTTACATCACGTGGTTGATGTGGATGGCCGGTATGTTATATTGCATGGGAGAATTGATGGCTCCGAACACTGCATTGTAAATGTGTATGCCCTGAACGATGACAGCTCCTCCTTTTTTAGTGATCTTTTAGAAGCGGCTTCTCCGTATCTTGGGGCTCCAATACTGTTCACTGGGGACTTCAAGTGTGTGCTGGATAGAGAACCCCCCAAAATGCCCACCAAACCCAGAATGACATTGGCGCTCCATCGCATACTGCAGGGCTTACAACTCCGAGATGTCTGGCGGGAATGTTTCCCCCTCATGAGACAGTTCTCCTGCTATACTCCTGCTACGGGCACTTCCAGTAGATTAGACTACTGGTTTTTATCCTCTGAACAGGGTCCCCTGGTTGGGAGTATAATGTACCAGACGAGATATCTGTCGGACCATTCTCCGGTGTTGCTGGAGATGGGAACTAATAGGGTCAGACCACAGATACCTTTGTGGCGTTTGAAAAGTGAGGCGTTAATTGATCCTCCTTTTTTGGCCACGGTAACAGCAGAATTGAGTAATTACTTCCGAGAAAATTGGGGACAGCCTCCAGCCGGGCTACTGAATGGGAAGCTATGAAGGTGGTTGTCCAAGGTGTTTGTATAAAAACCGCTTATGGTGTGCGAACCCAACTGGAAAAGGATGTTGCTCTTCATGAATCTAGGTTGGGACAACTGCAAACGGAACTAAGTTCTGACCCCCAGAAACTGAAAGAGTGGACTGATGCTAAGGAAGCATTAATGACAGACCTCCGTAGACTGGAGAAATATGTCTATACGACATATAGACAGCGACTTTACAGGGAGGGGGATAAAACTGGGGCCTTGCTGGCACGCCTTGTATGGCAAGAGACACCAGTTACTCCTATACTGCAAATACGAACCGCAGATGGAACACTGCACTATACCCAGCGGATGATAGCAGACACCCTAGCGACACATTTAGAAAAAGTCTATACTAACCGGGTGGACCTGGGGTTGAGCCACATAACAGACTATTTAGACATGGTACAATTGTCCTCTGTCACTAATGATGAGCGGGAGGAGCTGGGCTCTCCAATCACTAAAGAAGAAATTTGGGGGTATCGGGCGCCTTAAGCCGGCGAAGAGTCCGGGATCGGATGGACTCCCGGCAGAGTTTAATAAAAGTTTTTCGCCACTCTTAGTGGATAGACTGCTTGCAGTTTATAATGAGGCGTTGCAAACGGGCTATTGCCCGCCTACTATGAGCGAGGCACTGGTGGCTATGATCCCCAAAAAGGACAAAGATCCTGACTTGCTAAGCTCCTATAGGCCCATCTCCCTGTTGAATACAGATGCCAAGATACTGAGTGGTATTATGGCTAACCACCTTCTCCCCTATATGAGACGTTTGATTCACACGGACCAGGCGGGGTTTATCCCTGGACAGAATACTACCTATAATTTACGACGGCTGGCACATGTGTGGCATGCCCCCTGCCTAGCGGACTTGGATAATGTGGCAGTATCCCTTGATATTGAGCAGGCATTCGACTCTGTGGAGTGGCCTTACATGTGACAGGTCCTGAAGAGCATGGGGGTTGGGGAGCGGTACCTTAAATGGACACAACTGCTTTATGCAGCCCCAACGGCCAGAGTGCGAATGGGCAGGACCGTGTCCAGACAGATAACATTACGCAGAGGAATGAGGCAGGGATGCCCGCTCTCGCCCCTACTTTTCACGATTGCCTTGGAACCATTGGCAGTTTGCATACGGGCAGTCATGGACAATTGGGGGATACAATTGGGTAACACCAACCATGTAATTTCGTTATACGCAGACGATACGCTATTGTAACTGCGACAGCCAGGAGCATCCATCCTGCTGCTTTTACACAAACTAGGGCGATTTGGGGACATCTCAGGGCTGCGTATTAATCCCGGTAAATCGAGGGTGATACCGTTGGGTAGGATGGCCGCTTGCCCACCAGAAGAGCGACCAAATATAGACCTCCCTTGGGCCACTGAAGGGGAAAGATATCTGGGAATTCGCCTGGCTTACTCTGGGGACACCTTTTATGCAGCCAATATGGGACGGGTCCTTGAGGGACTACAGGGCTCGGTACATTTCTGGGCAGATTTACCACTATCGCTTATGGGATGAATAGCAATTGTTAAAATGATTATTCTCCCACGATGTCTATATCTCTTCCAACACTCTTTTTACGTGATACAGAGATCGTGTTTTATCACCCTGGACACCCTCATTGGCACGCTCTGGTGGGGAAAAAAGCGTAGAAGAGTCTGTCTAACAACATTGCAAAGGACATGGGAGGGAGGTGGCTTAAAAGTCCCACGGCTGGATATGTATTATATGGCGTCTCAATTGCAATATGCGGTTCATTGGTTTGACGATGAAGATAACTGGGAGAAAAACTTGTTGGCCGGAACATATGGTGGAGAGTCGCTGATCGCATTATTAATGATGGGATCTTCGGTCCCCGACAGGTACCCCTATATAATACAACATGTGGCAACTGTATGGGAGCAGGCGTTACGTAGGGTAGTCCGACATGCTCCATATGCAACAGACGTGCCTTTATGGGCGGTTCGTCCATTTGCAGCAATAGCGGATTCTATGTCGGTTAGCCACTGGAGGGAGGGGGCTGTCTACTGATGGGGGATCTGTATACGAATGGCCGCTTCATGACCCATGAGGAGGCACAAACTAACTTTGACCTAGGTCCGAGCCAGTTTTTACAATATGCCAAAATATCGAGAGTTGCGCGAGAGCTATGGCAGACTTTTCCGGATGAACCACCCGTTACTAATATCCTTAAAACTATGCTAGAAATGGTCCAGGGGGGTCGATTGATTTTGTTTTTACATAGAGCCTTAAGAGATGATCTCCCGAAGGAATTGCTGCGCTTTCAGCGGAAATGGGATAACGCACTGGAAGAGCCCCTAATGGAGGCGGAATGGCATAAGATCCATGGGGTGGTTCGTAAAGTTAGCACGAATGCTCGTTTTAAATTACTCCACTACAATGTTATATACCAGGTATATCTAACCCTGCGTACACTACATGTCATATACCCCGCTCGGGAGGACTGCTGCCCTAGATGTCACACACAGGGAGCGGAATTCATTCATATGAGCTGGACTTGCCCCACATTACAGTTTTACTGGGAGGAAGTACTGGGAAGACTGGGAAGGGCCACGGGCTGGAATATTACACAGGATATTAGGAAGGTGTTACTGGGCCTACTGCCAACTCCTAAGAATAAAAAACTAAGCAGACGATTTGTAAACCTGGGTCTAGTGTTGGCCAAGAGGCGGGTGGTCATTGCCTGGATGCAACCCAGACCCCCGAAGCATTCAGACTGAGTACGAGATATAAATGAGTGGGCAACGGCGGAGTTGGTCCGGATGCGCTTTGTCAGGAGTGATGAAAAAGCAGAGGACGATAGATTGGCCTGGGCAGCTATGATTTCCGACTTACAGGAAGATCAGAGTAACCCCACACTCTGCTGTCAAGACGGTGAGGATACTCAGGGGGGTAACTCCACTGGGAACCCGGACAGACACACCCCGACACCTGAATAAATGACGGATACATAATATTGGACTAATGGTAGTTAAACACAAGACTGAAATGTTGTGAATCGGAAAGAAGGTGTGGGGAAAGGTTAATGAGTATTGTTTAGTTTCTGTTAAAGCTCTTTTGGCCGATATGTACTGTTGTAGACACTATCGTTGGGAATGCACATCGTCGGGGGATGTCAATGGACCCCTACTTATGGTCCGACATGTGCTTTTGTATAAATGCTGAATCCAAAAATGTGTCTTATACCACGCAATGTACGTATTGTGCAGAATGTACTATGTTTACGGTTGAAAATGCTAATAAAAATATATAAAAATAAAAAAAACACAGACAGGTGTCAACCCTGGAGCAAGCAAAAAGACTTTAGACAGCCGTCCCAACACCTCTCTGCTCTGTCTTTAACTCAGGGGCTAATTGAACTCATGCCACAGTGCCATCCCTCTTGTCACGATGCAGTAAGTCAGGAAGAGGCTCACTGTCTTCCTCAAATTTCTAAGCCATAGCCATGATATTCACTATGTAATCTGTCCGGAGGTAAGGCTTCAGCCTGTTTACATGAAACACCCTCTTGGGTTCCCTTGTGGCACCTGTGTCCACCAAGTACTCTACCAAGTAGTTTACCTCAAAAACCTTCTGAACGACTTGTATGGCCCAAATAGGCTTTAGCACCAACACCTCCTGACCTTTCAGATACCTAGTTAGCATAGCTTTCTGGTCAGATCCATTCCTTCATCAGCGTTTGGCTAGCCTGAAGGTTCTCCTCTGCTTGAATCATGTATTGTACCATCAGCTACCTGAGGCCTATCACATAGTTCACCACATCCTTTTGTGGAAACTCTGAGGTACCTTCCAACCCTCCTTTTACTAAGGTGAGTGGACCCCAAACCTGGTGTCCTTACAGAAGCTCAAAGGGATTGAACTATTAATATTGTAATTGATGCATACATCGATAATTATGAAATATCGTGTTTATTAACAGAATCGTCCGTTGTGAACTCTACATCAACCACGACTCGCAAATATGTAGTTCGGCAGGCCCTGAGACCTAGGCCCAGGAATTGCTGATTGATAGGTCACAGGTGGGAGGGTGCATAGCTGGCAGGCAAACAAATGGGCAGGAAACTCTTGATCAGTCCGCCAGATAGGTGCAGCAACATTACAATGATCAGGGGAGATTGCCTTAATAAAGCACACATGGGTGGAGGAGGTAGGTGCGCTCCTAAAAACACCATAAAGTCAGACGCCACATGAGTTAGGAACACAAAGACAATATGGACCTAGGACACGTAGTGATCACACGCTCCCCATGCCGGATATCTGGACACGTTCGCCACTGGCCACAATGTGTCCATGCAAGGTCAAGACCCACCTCTAGTAACCATTTGACCATTAATTTATGACTCCAAAGGCAGCAACCAACATTCTTCACCATATATTTTATGACTTGTCATATTTTTGTATCTAAGAAGGACATCTTCAAAATGTAATTTGAGACAGCCCTCAGATCTAGTCCCTGTAACTGTTCTCCCGGCCACTATGTTTAATTAAACAAACTGTTCCTGTTTTCTCAAATGACTCTTGTCTTCTGTTTTTTCTAAGGATTTCTCACTCAAGCAACAGAACCTTACTGTCTTCTGCAGAATCTCTCGGTAAGCAAACAAGAGACATGGTAGACGAAGATACTACTTCTTTGTGACGTTCTCTGGAACAGTTCTCTGGAACAGTTCTCATCATGCTCTTCCGTGCTTGTTAAGCCACTTCACCAAACCTATTGGTTTGTAGGTGGTATGCTGCGGAGAAGTGGAATGTCACATCAACTTGCTCCCACATCTCTCTCATGTAAGACAAGATGAAAGTGGTCGCCCGGTCTGAGATTGCTGTTCTTGGACATCCAACCCTAGAAAAAACCTCCAAGAGCTCTTGCTACAACCTGTGCATTCATGCCCCTCAGGGGTACCTCCTCAGAGTACCTTGAGGCATGATCCGAAACAACTAAGATATACTTGATGCCTGACTACGAGAGTGGTCAAATGGACCAAGAAGGTCTATTCCCACCTGCTCAAATGGAACAACAACAATTGGTAGAGGCATTAATGGTGTAATTGTTCTCCCTCCTCACTTAACACACACCTGGCAAGCTGGACAGGTTCTGCAGAACCACTCTGTGTCTTGGTGCATCCCTGGCCAGTAGAACAGAAGTTTCAAACTATTCTGGATTTTTTTAATACCCAAGTGTCCTTTCAAGGGCATTTCATGGTCCAGTGACAACAGGAAATTCCTGTGCACCAATGGAAACACTAGTTTTTTGCTAGGTCGTGACTTTACTACACTGTACAGTAGGCTATCCTCCCAACCAACACAGTGTTTCCAAACCATTCCATTGCTGACCTGCTCCAGGGCTTCTTTTCGTAGTCCCTCAAGCATAGGGAACTCTGTATCTTGCGGAAATCTTCCCGGGTAGGCCCCCCAGCGGCTAACAAACGCTGCAGCTCTGGAAGCTAACCAGTCTCCAGCACCTGGTCAGCTTCAGGATCCTTATCCTCCCCTCCTTCTTGAGCAGAAGCGATAACCGCCACAGCCAGTGCCTTCCCAGAGTCTTCCCTTTCCTGCAAACCACCTTGTTCCAATCCCTTCAAATCAGGAATGGTTCCAATCTCCTCCAGAGACTGATGTGCCATGACGTGGTCCAAACGATAAAGGCTTCTGGTCCTGGGCGAAGCCAGGGGCAATCAAATCATTGCCCAAGAGACAACCAGAACCTTGCTTTTTCCTTACTCCTACATTTACCATGGTCACCTTGCCGTTGAGCATAATCTCAACCCGGGTAAGAGGGTACTCCGTGCCCTCTCCACTGGCAATCAAACATGTATTCTTGGTACCAGAGAGAACCTCCTCAGGCTTAAGGTACTTTCTCTCAACTGTAGTGCTGAAGGCTCCAGTATCCCTCAGGGGAGGCACTTTCCTCCCATTGATACTAATCAACTCATCATGTTAGGTTAAATGCACTTCAGAGCATCTAGGCCCCTCTCCTACATGTCCATAGCCACTAGGTTGAGCACAACCGGACCCTCCCGAGTTCCCTCACCCACATGAAGCATACTCGCAATCATGGGTGTTGTGTTATGTGTGTTACATTATGTGTATTTGTAAAGTAAACTCTCATCCGTGAGGGTATCCAGGTGCTGAGCAGGTGTGTGTAGCCCTGTCTATGGTAAGTTGTTTAATGGAAAAGACAGATCTTCAGCTTCTTGCAGAATTCAAGAAGAGAGGAAGAGACTTTGATGTGGAGTGGGAGGCCATTCCACGCTTTAGACGAGATATAAGAAGATGCCCGGCCCACTCATTCTGGTTCTGAGAATGCATGGGATGTGTGTGAGTAGGAGTCCTGTGGAGCGGAGGAGTCGGGGTGGCTCGTGGAAGGAGATGCTAGTGACTGTTCAGGTAGGCGGGGCCTGAGATGTGTATTCCCTTAAGTGCAGCTGGCACAGTATGTTTTACCGGACAGTCTCTCTTGAAGTGTCCCACTTGGTAGCATTTGTATCAAATACCCATCTTGTACTTGGAAGAACTTGCCTGTTCTCCTTTCTCATGATGCTCCTTACTGGACACACCATTACCATTACCATTTTTACTGGTCTCTTATTGGGTCTCATGGTAATTACCCTGGCCCCTACCCTCAGGTTTGGCACCAGACTGGGGATAACTCCTCTCCCCATTTGGCTTAGAACCATGCTATTCCAACCCCTTTTCAGCCTGTTAGCTAACCATTTGTCAGCCAACATTGCAAGCTTCCCTGGGTCCTTCTCTGTCTGATCTGCTAGAGATTGCCTAAGTGGGGTAGATCACTCCTCCTTGTGTCTCTCAGTCACCATCAACTAGCTATGAGACTGAAAATCCTTGGCCTCCACCCCTCTTACCCACTCATTCCAATCTTACAATACTCCATTCATCAATGTCTCAAACGGAACACAATCTGCTCTCTAGCATTCCTTGAACTTTTGAAGGTACTGAGCTGGCTTAAGCCCAAACCTTCGAATCAGAGCTTCCTTCACTCGCTCATAGACCATGTGGTCTTCCACAAGTATCCTACTTCTTTTTAAAGTTCTCTGGTAGAGTTCTCATCATGCTCTACCGTGTTTGTTAAACCGCTTCACCAAACCTATTGGTTTGTGGGTGGTATGCTGTGGAGAAGTGGTATGTCACACCAGCTAGCTCTCACATCTCTGTGATGTAAAATGAGATTAAACTGGTTGCCCGGTCTGAGATTACCATCCAATCCTAGAAAAAAAAGCCCCACGAGCCCTTGCTTCAACCCGTGCAGCCATGGTCTTCAGGGGTCCCCCCTCAGGGTACCTGGTGGCATGATCCACCACAACTAAGATATACTTGTTGCCTGACTACAAGGGTGGTCAAATGGACCAACAAGGTATATTCCCACCTGCTCAAATTGAACAACAACTGGTAGAGGCACTAATGATGCAATTGTCCTCCTTCCTCACTTACCACATTCCCGGCAAGCTGGACAGGTTCTACAGAACCACTCTGTGCATCGGTGCATCCCTGGTCAGTAGAATAGAGGGTTCAAACTATTCTATATTTTTTTAATGCCCAAGTGCTCCAAGGGCACTTTATGGTCCAGTGACAACAGGAAATTCCTGTGCACCAATGAAACCACTAGCCCTTTGCTAGGTCCTGGCTCAGGATTTATTGTACTGTAGGCCATCCTCCCAGCCAACATACTGTTTCCTAACTACTCCATTGCTGACTTGCTCATAGCCTCCTTTTGAAGTCCCACTAATGTAGGGCACTCTTCCTGTGTCTTGTGGAAAACTTCAGTAGCTAACAAACCTTGCAGCTCTGGAAGTGACCCAGACTCTCATTTACGGCATCACTTCACAGGTACACATAATTCCCAGTGCACATATGCAATGCACTGTCAGGCACTGCATACAATCCAATGCAAGCTAAGGTTGAGTTAAGAATATAACACTCACAACACCCCCCACTAATATATTTCATGTTCGTGAGGGGGGAGATTTTGTGCTCTCTCCTCAAGCAGGAAGACCATCCCTACTCCAGTCCTGAATAGAGCTCCAATGAAAGTCTTGTCTTGCCCGGGATCCAAATTGCTTTTCTTGTGATTTATTAGTAATGTTGCTCCAGGCATTCCTTCATCATCCTCTATCCCACTATGGTCTCCTCTTTCGAGGATGTCTGGAGTAACCAGGAATCTGAGTATGGATACACTTTCCAGCCCTGAAGGTGCAACTTTGCCATTAATGGAGCAATTGTCTTGGCGAAGACTCTGGGTGCTGATCTTATTTCAAAATGTAAGACCTGAAACTGAAAATGCTTGTTTTGTACAACAAAGCGCAGGTTTTCTAATGGTTTTAGAACAAGAAACACTCTGGGATAAAACACCCTTCTGGCTTTTCAACAGAGGTACTGCTGATAATGTCTTCTTTAGAAGTAGCTTCTTGACTTCTGACCTTAGTGCTTCCTTCTTGGAAGTGTTCCTGGGGTAGAGTGTAATTATGGTCTCAGAGACTGGTGGTGGTAGTTGTGATGATCTTCTAGAAGGTTGACATACGATTTTGAGGCGGAGAAGGAAGAACTGCCAGAAGATTGACTGAAAGGGGTAGGGTGCTTCTTTTCTTTGAATAACTTGTGCAGCTTTTCTTCAAGTTCTGCTCCAAATAGTTTTAGACCTCCAAAACGCATCCTCAGGGCTGTAGACGTCTGATCTGAGATGCACCAGTGTGCCATTGATGAATATATTAGTTTCTTCTGACTGCAATGATAGCTCCTTCAGCTAGGGTGGCAGACTTTACTACATCAAAGGAGATGTCTGATATAAACTCAATCTGTTGTTCACTAGAGCAGAACACTCAGTACCCTCTTGAAAACATAAAAAGGTCTTTAAAATCTGAAATAAGGGACTGAGATTTGTAGACACCATAAATGCCAGCATGCATCACCAAAAGGGATCCAAATAAGTTTCTTAAGAGCAGAGTAATTTTTTTTTACTGTTTGATCCTTTCCTCAGCCATGGAAATCAGCCCACCAAGCTGGCCACTAGAGAATCCACCGCCACAGAGTCTGGTATTATTTTATCATTTAATCAAGGGGATATAATGTATGCATGAACCAAGGAATTATAATTTTACTAATATCCTTCCATTCTCTGCTTATCACAAATGAAATATGTTCATATATCGGTAGATTGGAGTAGTCTCAATAGAGGATCCGCTGAAGTACTGATCCGCGGAAGTTCTTCTACAGGAAACCCCATGTGATTTTAATCCTTCCCAAAATCTCAGGTAAAAGATCTTTCCCTATATATTTTCCTTCTTTGGTCTAAGGGTACAGGCTCCACAGATGACTCCTCTGAGCTTGAAGCAGACATCTAACACATTTGCTATTGTAGTCTTGAGGAGCATGAACATTAAGTGACTTCATGTCTCACAATCCTTTGAATGTCTTAAAGAATCCACCTCCTCACTCCTGTGTCATTTAGAGTGAGGTGGAGAGTGCTTAGGGGATGAAGGAGAAGAGGAATCCACATACTTCCTCTTAGATGAGTGTTTTGAAATGTTTCAGGATGCAGTTCACAAGTCCCTTACAGCACCAAACCAAAAATATTCTTGTGCATTGTCCTTATAAATCTAAAGACACAGGCCATTAGGGAATACTTCCAGTTAAATGAGGGAACGGTGACTCTACAATCCACACTGTGAGATGCCTTTAAGGCTTATATAAGAGGGGTATGTATATCCAAACACGCTGGGGTGCTGCGTTCCATACGAAGAGACTTAGAGGTTGTGGAAGGGAGGCTTAGGGATATAAATACAGCAACACAGGCGACCGCTTCCTCCCGGACATTACATGACCGAGCGACATTGCTGACCGAGTTCACTGATCTGGCAACCCACGAAGTAAAATATTTAGGCAAGCATGCAAGGGCTCGAATATATGGCGAGGGGGAGAGACCCGGAAGAACACTTGCTAGATTACTCCGCCCTCAATATCAATCTGCATATATTACGCACCTAGACATGGACAATGATGTCATGTTGACACGGGGGAGCGAAATCACTGCTGCTTTTCTCTCTTATTATACTCATTTATAGAAAACGCGGGACCCCCCGGTGGGACAGTCTCTTGCGGATTATCTACAGGAAGTGGCCATGGTATGGATAGAGAAGGGGCAACATGACTTTTTGGCTGCCCCGATAGATGAGGACGAAATCAAACAAGCGATCAGGGACCTAGCCAGCAATCGAGCACCGGGCTCTGATGGGCTAACGGGAGAATTTTACAAGGCCTATCAGAGCGAATTGGCCCCCCACCTGTTGGAAGTATATGATGAAGCCCTGCAGGGGGGATCCCTCTCCCCCACCATGCGGGAAGCCATAGTTACACTCCTGCTCAAGCCTGATAAAAACACCCCGTAGCTGCACATCTTACAGGCCATTGTCCCTACTCAATCATGACTACAAAATCTTGGCCAAGATTTTAGCTACCCGCCTATCATTGTTAGTTGACACAATTATATGCCCCTTTCAGGCGGGCTTTGTCCCTGGCCGATCCACTGCAGTCAATCTACATGCCATATTTGCTGTTATGAATCAGCTGGAGCCCACCTTACCAGCAGCGGCGGTCCTACTCGATGCTGAGAAAGCATTTGACTCATTGGAATGGCCCTTTCTATATGCAGCACTGCAGAAGCTGGGAATTCCAGTTGGGTTTCTCAATTTAATTCAACTTCTGTATGCCATTCCAGTCGCCCGCCTGAAACTGAACGGCGAGATAACCTCTCAGTTTCCCTTGACGCGAGGCACCAGACAGGGGTGCCCCCTCTCGCCCCTATTATTTATTATTACTATGGACCCCCTAGCAAGACACATTCAGGAAAGACATCTCCATCGTGGACTACAATTCCATACGGACCCCCTTGTGGCCTCGTTTTATGCTGATGAAGTGATGCTGTTTGTGAGGGAGCCAGCCACTAATCTGTCCCCATTGCTACGCGAGGTGGTCCATTTTGGAATATACTCAGGGCTAGTTATCAACTGTGCCAAATCAGAAATCTTCCCATTGACTCCGGCTGCCACCCAGGTAGATGTTGAATTCCCGCTAAAATGGTGCACTGACCCCATGAAATATCTTGGGATTTTTCTACATAGCAGCACGCCGGAAGTGATTCGCCTCAATTATGGGCCGGCGATTGACAAGCTAAAAACGCAAGTTGAACAGTGGCTCAAGCTCCCTCTTTCAATGACAGGTAGAATCGCCATAATGAAAATGGTGGTACTTCCACGTTTTTTATACCTTTTCTTAAACATCCCCATTGCACTCACCACGAAAATTTTTGATTCGCTACGGACTTTACTTATTCGCCTTTTATGAGCTGGCAAGCAGCCGCGTATAAGCTGGGGCACCCTAGTCATGCCATATGAGCGAGGGGGATTTGGAGTCCCTGATTTCTATTTATATTATCTAGTCGCTCAAATCCACTTTACATATTATTGGTACCACCCTGATGCCCGTCTCCAGTATTTAAAACCAGAGCGATCCCAGGTATATATCCTAATCTCTTATCGGCCATATTACCACAGGGTCTGCCTCGAAGCCCCACTGAAATTCAGACATTAGCCACCACATGCTGGGCATGGTCGAAACTACAAAGGTATTTACAAGCTGAATTTTTATACTCCGCACACATACCGCTGGCTGATAACCCCTGGCTACCCCCCACAACAGAAACCCTCACTAAACATACGTTGACCAGACTCGGGCTACGGAAGTGAGGGATTTTTAAAGATTCACGACTGTGTGCTACGGGGGAACTCATCCCCCATGGAGATATATCCTATATGGACAGATTCCTCCTGCACAGGATCCGCTGCTCCCTTGCAAGGGTGCTTCCAGACGCGGCGACGGAGCCGGCTGATTTCCCCTTGCTTACATTAGTCATAACTGCGCCGGACGGAGCGCACTTGGTATCACGATTATATCATTTATCTTCGACCCTCCACCCTGCAGTCGGGGCAAAAGCGCGTATAGCCTGGGAGCAGGATTTAGGTCTACCATTAACTGACAATATGTGGTATTATTACTGCGAACAAACACGTTACGTATCAAATAATCACCGCCATAAGCTCTTACACTTTAAATATCTACATCGAGCATATATAACCCCATACCTATTAGCCAAAATGGATCCTAACGCTTCATATGCGTGTGCCAGGTGTGCTGCTACTGATGCTGATTTTTCGCATCTTGCCTGGAATTGCGGGCCCGTCCTGGCATACTGGGGGGAGGTTTTTCAGCACTTATCCCTAATGATTGAGCATACATTACACCCTGCACCATTGATGGCGCTGCTAGGATATGTCCAGCCTCTGAAGAAAAGTATAAGGCCGTTTACCGCAATCGCCCTATTGATTGCGAAACGCCAGGTTTCCCTGCATTGGGGCAGAACACAAACACCAACAGTGAAGGCCTGGCTCCGAGACCTGGTTTATTGCAATACTACGAGCGAAATATATGCCTCATTACAGCCACCAACCTCGCTTCCATGAGACATTTGGCAGCCATTAAAAAGCTATTTACAGACATACCCCTTGGAAAGTGACTGACAATCCCACAGAGTTCACGGGGTACGCACCCTGACCAGCATGCTAATAGGGAGACTGGGTTATGGTTGGATGTTTTCCTTTGTCAATAGTTATAAGACTAAATGCAAACTTTAAGTACAAAAAGAACTGTGAAATTAATTGCGTTAAATGAACCATCTTGTGGAAGCGATCGTCATTATTATGAGAGGAATACTCTGTACCCTGTTTTATTGTTGGGTTATTCTGTTTGTTATTAATGACCAACTCTGGAAGATTTGAGAATATGTATCTTAATAGACGCTTACATGTATTATTGTACATTTCAAATCTCAATAAAGAAAATTTAAAAACCAAAAATAAATAAATAAATAAATACATCTAAAGACACATGCATTTGTAAAATGAAATTTGGCATATGTGCGAAACTCTGCAACTACCAATCATGCATAAAGACCAGATATTGCCAGAAACGTATTCCTTTACACACAAACTTGTCTAATCCAGACAAATGCCATGAAGAACAGGAAGTCCGGCTCTCCCTGATATAAGAATTTGGCTCAATACGAGAGGCCACGCTCTCCTGCCCTCAATGAATCATACATGCCAATAGACTTGATTCGGACGGGAGATTCACAATTTTTTTAAGCCAAAAACAGCTTTATTTTAGCAGTCTCCCACCTGAAATTGCCTTTGCTTTAATCAAAGTCTATGGGGAAACTACAGTCCCCCTAATTGTTTATCAAAATCTCCCATTTTAATTTCAAAATGTTGGCATGCATGATGAGGTACTTACAAAATCTTCTTATGTTCTCACACTGACAGCACAGCTCCGATACTGGACTATCAGGAAGCTTTCACACTCTCCTCTATCACAGTGAATGCTGAAATTCACATAGAGCATACATGCCAACATTTTGAAGCTGGTATATTGGAGATTTTAAAAAACACATTTTGGGATTTGATTTTGCCCATTGACTTACATTGAAGCAGGGGAGATTTTAGGTGGAAGACACCTTAAATAAAGGCATTTTGGGCTTAAAATGAATCAGGTCTGTTGCATGCATGCCAAAAGACCTGGTTTGGGAGACTCCCAATTTTTTAAGCCCAACATGGCTTTATTTTAGGAGTCTTCCGCCTAAAATCCACTTGTCTTCAATGTAAGTCAATAGGGAAAATTAGTCCCCTCGTTTTTTCCCCTGAAATCTCCTTTTAACCAGATACAAAATGTTGGCATGTATGACAGCACTCCCCTGTCACACCCATGCCCAGCAGAGAATGATCTAGGGGATCGACTTCCAGAATCCAGGTCCAGCAAGGATCCCTGTGTCCTTGACTCAATCCTTAGGCAGGAGGAAAAAAAACAGTAAGTGTTGGGACGGAAAAGTCCTCTGCATGGTTAAAGACATGTACCCCTGCCATGAGTGTGCTACTTGACTGTTGTCTGGATCCCTAATCTGATTTTTGTCATAGGTAAGCACGGATCATGTGTGTGCGCCATGACATAGGTCTGTCTCGTGGATTGCAGTCTTCTTAGACCAGGAGAGGCTATCAAAGCGCTGCCCTCATAGTGGTGGAAGGCTACCGCCTACACCAAGAATTAAGCAACACACGTGCAGTGGTGGTAGTGAGCAGTAGTAGTGAACAGGTCCTTTTTATCATGTGTCACTGGAGTGAGGCATACAAGCTCACTAAGCTGTTCCGCTGCTGTGTACTTAACTCACCCTTGGCCTACATCAGGTATATGTGGAGTGCTGCGTAACGCAGGGGTAGTGCCAGTGCGCTCGGTCTATGTATGCATGGGAAAGGTATAGTACAGGGATAGAGCAGTACTGTGCAGTATATGTGTGGTTAATGCATGTACTGAGTGTATGTATACCTGTTAGATATACATTACATGAACGATGTAGTGCTGTGCAGTGTGTGCGCAATGAAAGCATGTGCTGCGTGAAGTACAATACATGATGGGTGAAGTGTTGTGCAGCACGCAGATGGTGAATGAGTGTGTTTGCAAGTAGCACACCCAGGTACAATACATAAAACCTACAGTACTGAACAGTGTACGCAGACTGAATGTATGTGTGTCTGTAATGGCACAATACATGGAGGTAACAGTACTAGACAGTAGGTGTGCTATAAATGTACACTGAGTCTAAGTGTGTGCCTGCTGCAATGGTACATTACATGGAGGACCCTGAGTTCCATTTTGGGAAGCCCAGGCCTGCCTGGTGAAGACATGAGAGGTAGGGGAATCCCCCCCCCCAACAGATTTGTGTATTACTGCATTCCTGTGATCTGTGTGGGACACACACTGGAGGAAGGGACTCTCCTGTTACACTTCAAAAGATTGTCTTTGATTCAGTGATGGATCACAAGGAAGGGGCCTGGACACATCTCAGGCGGTAGATGAGGCTGATAAGATAATCATAAAGAGTATGGCTGGGAACCAGGGATTAACCTTTTGATGCACATATCACTGTGGCTGACATACAGGTGTGAACTCTGGTAACTCCCATGAACTGTGTTGTGGGACAATAAGCTTTGGAGTCTTGCCTGCTGTGACAGACAGCCTTTCATGAGGAAAGAAGAAAAGAAAGGAGTACAATTCAAAAGAAGCTGAACCCCAACACGAAACTTCAAAGACTTAGACCCTAAATCACATTTTGGTGTTTGGAAATTGACTTTGCCAAGCTGTGTGAGGAGGGGCAGCTCTGCAAGACTGTGGTCAGGACTGGGACCAAGGGCTGCTAGTCTCCCTGCTAGGTGAGGGATATCACAGAGGAAAACAAAGAACACCTGCACAGGAGCCTGGAGCACTAGTGCCTGCCTGCTTACCAAGACCAGTGTGCCCTGTGAGGAAGTGGAGAGCATTAGAGGGAGCGAGGACCAGGGGTGAGCCCTCCCGTGAGGATGCCCTGTGCAAGGTGTGAGGATATGGCTGTGCACCGATAGGGTCGTAGCCTGTGTGCAGGAATGTTTTTGGTGACCCCCGTATGCCAGGAGAGGGCCGTTGTAGATTGAGCAGAGCATCGAGCACTGTGTGGAGGGCACCAAGCCTGTGCTGCCTCATCACGGAGACCCAGTATGCCAGAGGAGGCCATCGTTGAAGTAATTGTGTGACCAGCATGCAAGGATTTGTGAACGCCTTAGCGGCGACCCTGTATGCCATGATGGGCTGCCGTGGCATGGGCGATTGCACCGGAGGAGTCTGCATCATGTTGGGAGGTACCGTGGCAACCCTGTTTGCTAGAAGAGGCACATGGGACCATCACCTGGGACTGAGTGAGGCTATGACCAGTAGGTCTAGCTGCACTGCGAAATCTGCCCTGACTAACCCCTGAGGATCAGGAGGATGCTGAGGAGGATGTCACACCCTCAATGGGCTCCAGTTGGGAGCTGAAGAATAGAATTACTGCCAAACCATCCCCCTCCCTCTCCTCAACCCCCCTTTGGGGAGAAAGTGATTTACCCCGTCTTTGCAAGGTGGAAGTTGCACCGATCTCCGGGACAGCCAACTGCGCCGCTCAGGAGACTGAGCCTGCACCAGCCGGGTGCTGCTGTATGTACTGCCTCTGCTATCTTCTGCAAGTGAGTGTCCACGCTTAGGACACACGCTGCGACGCCGAACACTTCCATGCTGAAGGAGCAGGTAAGATTTGAACTGAGCAAGTGGGCCCCAGGTGGATTCGCAGATGAAGGTACTGAAGCACCATAGACACTTTTTTTTAACGTTTGTATTAGAAATCAAACAAAATCTGCATATACATTTCGTACAGTCGAGATGATAGATGTACACAGTCTATCGGTAAACATTACACATAAAGATAGTATAGCTGATGGAGCAAGGTTTCAAAAATGAAACTTGCTTGTACGCAATCCTCCTCATAGTATTAACTTATTAAACTTGTATTGTCAAAACTAACCTTTGCATTCACAAACACAAGAGGGACAGAAGCTTGCCTATGTGTTTTACTAATGAATAACGCTTGTCTGTAATCCAAAATGTCCGCTAAAGCGCGGGAACTTCATTGCGCATGTCGCAACCTGATCACATGGTGTGACGTCTTTCTTTGCTTGGTGGGAAACTTCTGCTTCTGTGCAGTGTGCACTAAAATGGCAGCTAAATGTTTTCACATGCTTCAGCTTGCTCTCATGTCATTATTAAATTGTCGTTTTCTTAATGCTACTAATGCAGGATAGTATTATAATTAATTGGGAATAGAGTAGGGAAAGTGGGCATACAGTGAAACATTTTATTTGTGATTTTAATATTTTCTTCTTGCACTTTTAGTAATTCGTAAACTTGGGCCTGGGTTGGTGACTTGAAACTCGAGAGACAGATGGTTCTGCGCATGTGTCCTGTGTGCCTGCCAAGTGAAGTCAAATTGGACGTCTCCCAATGCCATGACCCATTGGCCGAAGATGCTGTACTTTATGTTTCCGGTGGACAAAATGATACTTTTCCCCTGTAAAATGTATAACATTTGTCGTGAGACGGCTGGGAAATAAAGTGAATGTATTAATTTGAAGGGGTGGGAACGTAAAGACAATAGGCTTTACAATTTAGGCCAAATCAATATGGTACGAGAATCCACCCCCTGTCCCTGTCCAATCAGAAGTAGTGGCCCCATATTTTAGTAACATTAAAAGGAGGTACATGGGCGTAGAAGGGTATAATAGAATATAGCATTAGTTAATTAGTCAGAGCCTGCGTTCACGAAGAACAGGCGTCCATGCTGCGAGAGAGCTCTTAGCTCCAGACTGCCATGCTGATCGGTTGCTGACTGAGGGCCAGATGTAGGTAAAATCAAATTTGCGAGTCCTTAATAGCGAATATTACCGATTCGCTATTAAGGACTCACAAAATTGAATGTAGGTAGGAATCGCTAAAATATTAGCGATTCCTTAATATTCCTTAATAACAAATCGCAAATTGAGATTCGTTAATAAGGAATACCTACCCATTCATTCCTATGGGCTAGGAGGCCCATAGGAATGAATGGGAAGATATTCACTATTTGCGATTCGCTATTAAAGAATCGCAAATAGCGGGAGCTATTTCAAGGGTGCCAGGGTGTCAAAAGGACACCCTGTTGCACCCCTGAAATGTGCTTGTGTGCACATGTGGCGCACATACATGCCCTAAGGGCATGAATGTGTGCCACATCGCACTTTAAAAAAGCAAAAAGTGCTTTTTGAAGGAAATCGCTAATTACCACCAACTTGAAGTTGGTGGTAATTAGCGATTGCTTAAGGCTAAAGTGCACTTTCTTTTGTGCTACTTACATTGCATTTAAGGAATCGCAATTTGCGATTCCTTAAATGCAAGAGCAAAATAAGGAATCGCAATATTGCGATTCTTTATTTTGCTAGTAGGTTTAAACTCACCTACATTGCTCGCAGCCAAATAGCGTATCGCAAACGCTGAAATTCTGTGAATTTCAGCGTTAGCGCTCGCTATTTGGCCACCTACATCTGGCCCTGAATCCCTGTCCAGAAGAGGTCCTGAGGAGGGGGCGGCGGAGTCCTTTAGAACGGGAGAATCGAGAGAAGTCGAGTATCAGAGAGGGGAACGGCGCAGGCGTCGTTGTAGAGAGGTCACCGGTCCTGTCCTGATCCTGGAAGAAGTCTTTGCTCTTCATCCTTCCTGGGTCCTATCCTTTCCAACTCCTTGGCCAAGGGGCTTGGTTCTCGCATTTAGGTAACTATACTGCAACCTTTAGTTGCGCTGCTGTCTCTATTCTCTTCCTTTCCTTAAACACCGTCATTTATTAGCAAAATCATTTCTATGCTTTTTCTTGGGTATTTCAATCAAGTACCGTGTTTTCTGTATTTTACTCTGCTAAAACTTTAGATAAACATTTTAAAACTTCCTGACTCAGTGGTTATTTCAGGATTATGAACTATATTGAATGTCACTCATTTTAAATTTCCCAATTGGCAAAGGATCCATTGGTAAGTTATTACTCTTCAATCAGAAGGTAATTGGTAGCAGGAATTTGATAAAAGAGTACATCTGACACCCAGCGTAAGTATTAGTGTAGTATGAATGTATGGGCCCAAGTGAGTATATGGTGTATGAATATGCTGTTGGCTAATATTGCGCTGGATCATAGCTTCAATGACCTCAGTAGCGTTATATCTCATCATCCGAATCTTGATCCAATACCGGAGGTGTACATATGTTCCCTCTATAGGCATTCCATTTGCCCCATACTCTTCCCCATTTTTTTGGACATCCTCTGTGAATGTACGTAGCCTTCTCGGCTGCCATGACCATATCCATATCCCTACACCACTCGAGTAGAGTTGGAGCATGTGCCGCCCCCCATTTCTGCGCTAGGTTTCGCTTGGCAATCATCATTCCCGTCATTGCCCACTGACGTTCAGCGTGGATAAGGTCTGTAGGCTCCCATACGTTCAGAAGGCAGCATTTAGGATTGAGCGGGACTTGTTTCTCGCTGACCTCTGTAATAGTATCCATCACTGCTGTCCAGTAAGGTGTAAGCAGTGGGCATTCCCACAGAGTGTGATAGAATGTACCTACTTCACCACATAGGCGCAGACAGTGCGGGTCAGGGATTCTTCCTATCTAATGCAGTGTCAACCGTGTGTAGTAGGTCCTGTGTAGTATTTTCAGCTGTACCAGCCGTAGTCTAGAGGAGACTGCCACCTCTCTAGGCGATGCAGTCGCATCCTGCCAGTCAGTGTCGTCCATATCACCGATCTCTGTCTGCCAAACCGTCGGACGAGGGGGTCCGTCTGATTACTAATAATTTTCCTTTAGGTAAGTGAAGTTGCTTTTTTGTCTAAATAGTCAGTTAACAGTCGGTCCTCTAAGGGGGATGATTCAGGGAGTGTTTCCGCTGTCGGAAGGGCTGCGTCTATTGCATGTTTGATCTGCATATACCGAAACTTTTCACCAGGAGCCATTTGATATTGTTCCTGCAGGTGGGCAAAGCTAACGACTTTACCGTCTTTCCAGAGGTCTCCCAGTTGGGAGATCCCTATCAAGTCCCATTTTTGGAATCCCTTACTCTTTCCCAGGGTGCCTGGTCTGCCTGTGTCCCACAGTGGAGTGTGTTGCGTTAGTCTGTCTGACCATCCCAGGTGTCGTGTTACCGTGTGCCAGACATGAATCGTGTGCGTCGTCGGTCCCATGAGGTCAGGTGCTTTTCGTTTGTTATAAAGTGCCCTATTAACTCCTCCCGTCCCTAGAGCCACTCTGTCCAGGCTGTTTGCAGGGTCAGTGTCGGGTATGTGGACCCATTGATTGATAACTGTGAGTTGTGAGGCCCAATAGTATGCCCGGATGTTGGGTAGAACACTCCCCCCATCGTACCAGCTTCTAATTAATTTACTCGCAGCCACTCTTGCCGGTTTGCCATCCCAAAGGAGAGTAGCAACCTCCGAGTTCACTGCTCTAAAGTACGAATCGGGGACTCAATAGGGCGTGTTGTGCAGGGCGTATAAGAATCTGGGTAAGGCCATCATTTTAACAAGTGCTGCTCTGCCCAGTAGGGTGAGTGGCAACGCTCTCCAATGCTTAATATCTCGCTTCAGCCTTTGCAGCGGTGCTTGTAGGTTAAGTGCTAGGAATTCGTCCGGGTCGGATGTCACGTGGATCCCGAGGTATTTAAAACTATCTGTTACTATCTGGACCGTACATCCCCTACGCAGTCGTGGAGGCAAGCCGCTTAAAATGAAGAGTACGGACTTGTCCCAATTGATTGCATACCCCGACACCGACTCGAACACCTCGCAGATGTTAAGTAGTGCGTGGAGGGACCGCGTGGATGAGGCTATGTATATAAGGACGTCATCAGCATAGAGGGAGATACGATCTTCCCATCCCTCCCTCCATTTTAGACCTCGAATCACGGGGTCCCACCTAATCCAGGCAGCCAGCGGTTCCAGGACCAATGCGAACAGAAGGGGCGACAGCGGGCAGCCCTGTCGCGTCCCTCTTCCCAGGGTGATCTCACATGATATGTGTCCATTGGCAACTACATGTGCGATAGGGTTAGCATACAGTAGGTGTATCCAGGAGCAAAATTTCGGTCCAAACCCTAGGTGTTGGAGGACCGCAAACATGAACGCCTATTCCACCGAGTCAAAGGCCATTTTTGCGTCAAGCGAGAGGACCGGGTGAACCAGTTTAGTAAGATGGGGTGTCAACCTGAGCGCTAATGTTTTGGCCAGAATCTTGGCCTCTACGTTAGTCAATGAGATCGGTCGATATGATGCACACTCCACAGCGGGTTTGCCAGGTTTGTGGATTGCCACTATGGTGGCCAATCGTTGATCCCTAGGGAGTTTTCCTTGGGCTCGACTTCCCTCATACATTTTCAACATATAAGGGGCTACCCTATCCACCGTGCGTTTATATAATTCTATTGGGATGCCGTTGGGGCCGGTGGCTTTACCGGACTGTATCTTGTAGATGGCTAGCTTGAGCTCATCCACTGTAATATCCGCCTCAATCCCGTCGGCTTCCTCAGGCGTGAGCCTCGGCATATGTATATTTTTAAGGAATGCAAGTGCTTCCTGGACTGTGATTGTGTTTGTGGATGTGTATACCTGTTCATAGTGTGTTGCTAGTGCAGTCACTATCTCCTGTGGGTCTGACGTCATGTCTCCATTCTCCTATCGGATCTGCGCTATCGATCTATTCGCTCGCTCCCTCCTATCTAACCAGGCAAGAAGTTTGCCGGCTTTGTCCCCAGATTCATAGATCCTGTGCTGGACTGCCGTTATGCGGGTTTTAGCCTCCGCCCAAAGGTATTCCCTATATTCCTGTCGTTTAACGCGCAGCCCATGTGCGTTGGTGTCGGAGGGGTCTCTAGCATGTTGAGACTCCAAAAGCTGCACCTCCTGTTCGAAAGGCCTCTTTGTCCTTTTTCTTTTCTTTTTTATGACCTTCGATGAGGGAGATGGCCCACCCACGTATGACTGGTTTATACGCCTCCCACAGAGTTAGCGGAGAGGAGACCGATGTCTCATTTTCTTGGAAGTATTGCGTTGTTGCGGTTATTAAGCCTTTCTTGATCTTAGGATTGAGTAGGAATCCCGGGTATATGGGGTACATACGACGCTGGGTAAGGCCGCGTGATCGAACCTCCGCCATCACCGGGGAGTGATCGGAGATCCCCCTGGGCAAATGTGAGGCTGCTCCAAACCTCCCCATGTTATCCGTTGCCGTGATAATGTAGTCTATGCGTGAAAGGCTATTGGGTGCCCCTGAGTGAAAAGTATATTGTCTCTGGTGTGGGTTCTGGAACCTCCATATATCCAGTAAACCGTGTGCGTCTTAGAATTCAGCCAGGGCTGATCTAAGACGGTGCTGGGGTCGGGCGGGTGTACGGTCCACTGCGTCGTTTATTGTCATGTTAAAGTCGCCCCCCAATATCAAGTCCCCCTCTGGCAGCGCAAGTAGGAGCTTGCCCAGGTCCTGAAGGGCTGATGAGTGTAGGGCGGGAGGGATATAGACAGTTACTAAATTAAGTAAACGACCTTCCCATTGGATCGAAGCTGCGGCAAAGCGGCCTGGTTCATCTTTGGAAGTGCGGCGAACAATGAGAGGGAATTGCTTTCTAACGAGGATTCCCACCCCTCGGGACCCTGAGGTAAACTCCGAGTGTACTATTAACTGGAACCCCCATCGGTCCAGTGCTTTACACATGGACCCTACTAAATGTGTTTCCTGCAACAGTGTGACTGCTGGGGCCTTGCGTTTCAAGTATTGCAGCACCAGCCCTCGCTTTATCTTGCCCCGCAGCCCATTGACATTCCATGAGAGGAACGACAACGTTGGTGTTGAAGTGCGTTGTGCCATTGGATCAGATGAAGTCATACAGAGTGTGGGTCTCTGTTACAGACTGGATATCTAAGGTCAAGTGTAAATATGTTCCCGTAATGACTGTGTCCCATTGTTTGCAGATCATTAACTATCATAACAATAACAACAAAAATAACTTCATGTCGCAGACGTATATTGTTTCTAGGAGAATATTCTACCCCCCAGACATTGTGCACACGGATCAATAATGTAAGCATAGAGGCGTGTTTCTCAATCCTGTTGGGGCAAAACGACAGTTCTGAAATCATGGCAACCCAAAAGAATAACAAAACCCTTCCCACCACCCCCATGAGTAACAGTTCCCCCCTCCCTGCAACCCTGCCTCGTAGGTCTAAAACTACCCACATCCCCAATAGCAGAGCACCTATCATCCCAATAACTAGATACCAAATGTAGGGTTGCGCGGCGCCGGTACCCAACAGCCTCCTCCCCCCGGGCCTGCAGTTTCGCCCTTACACCATTGAGGGTTAGTACTATATTCGGAAGTCCATAGTCCAACCGGCTTTATGCCAGTCCATCGTGCCACCATAGACACTTTTGACTAATTTCTCAGAGTCAATGGGAAACTCTTGTGTACGGCCTACTAGTAATCATTCCATGAATGTGGCCACCAGTAAATGGGGAATAACACTGACCATGTTATAAAAAAGAGGGCAGGACAGAGATTTGCTTGACAAAGATTAGAGCCCTGACCTCAAGGGGATGTGTTATTGCTCAAGAAGGTTGTTATTTCTTTGAATGCGTAGAATTAGAAATTCAATACTTCTTTTTCTTATAAAAGCAAGTATTGGACTGGACTTTGATATAATCTTTGTACTGTGTACACTTTAAGTTGGGCATCGGGGTGTAATGGTGACACTGGGGTGAACAACTGGCATGGGTGCAAATTCAGGACGGTGAGTGTAAAAATTCAGGACAAAGGGTCAAAATTCAGGACAAAACTTTGGGACAAAAGGTACTTTTTACAGGCACATCAGAAGAAGTCGCGCAATAGTATATATGTAAGTAAATAGACAACCACAGCAAGGGGCTATAGGTCAACCCACTTTATCATTGCGCCCTTCAGTGTGATCAATGGCACAAAGTCACAGCCACTGTTCATATTTGCCTAAAATAGTTCCTTTCTCTTAAACTGCATTTTCTAATTCAATTTCTTTTTATTAATTTGAAATACGGGCTAGGTATATTGTATGCACTTCTTTTTAAAGTTTATGGTTGGTGTGTCTCCTAAAGCTTAAGCATTCCTGCTGAGGTACCCTAGGCGGATGTAGGCACAGACACACCACATTTTGACTGCAATATAATACGATTTTTTGAAGCGCCTGCTGTGTGTTCCGCGCGGATTATCTAACCTAGCGGCCCATGAGGAATTGGGGGTCGCCTACCTAAGTGATGTCCTGGCCTTGCGCCCTCTTGTGTTTTGGTTGAAGTGCTGGCTGAATAAGGATTTAACTCTTAATCATTTAATCTTAAGAGAGTGTATGTCCCTCGATAATGCATCCCGAATTCCTTGGCTTAATTACATTAAAAGTAGCCTTGAAGGGGTAGGGCGCGCTGATTTATTCTGTAAGCCCGAATCCATTGTTAAGAAAGATGTGGAACTAATCAGGGTAGCCTTCTTAACCTCAAGGAAAATGGCCAGGGAGGAGCAGGAGATGTTGAAATCAAGTGTACGTATGTTTTTAATGCTCAAAACAACTCCGACAACGGAACCTTATCTTATGGGGTTTTTATCAACACATGAGAGGTTCTTATTAACTAGGTTTCGGATGAACATTTTTCACCTCCTGTTAGCTAGGCCTATCGGATGCAGTAGAGGTCAAGTGCTAGCTCCCTGTGGCTGCGATGGACAGTCTCCACAGGATCTGCTGCATTTTATGTTTTTATGTAAGTTTTATGAAACCCCTCGAAGGCATTTCCTGGTTCCCATTTTAAAAAGAATTAATTTTATTCAGGCGCACCCTGCCCTTATGTACCTTCAACTGTTGAAAGAGGATTGTATTATTTTTATAGTGGGGTTTTTAAAATCTACTGTGAAATCTAGGGCCTGTATGGATGTTTAGATATTGGATGATCTATGCAGGATCTATTAGTTCTGAAGGTTTATCTTGCACCATAAAGTAAATATAATAGGAAGTTATGTTCTCCTGGCATATTGCACTTTATGGTACTGATTAATTTGGGAGGCTGGGGGCTGGGTTATATTTATAAATTGTGTATGGGGTTTTACTTTTTAAACCATGTTTTAACGTATTACTGTTTTTATGTACATGCAATTTTTGTAACTTTTATGGTTCTCCGACGTGAAACCGAATAAAGTTTATTTGATTGATTGATTGACTGCAATATGGACCGTTGTCATTGTTTATGAGAGAATCAGCACAGACAGAATGACAATGGGGCTAATTGACAAGTCTGCAAGGTCCGGGAGGAGCAGTCAAAGCCTCTTCACTTGAAAGAAATGCGAGCTGGCCCCCAACAGTGAGTGCTGTAAAACCTCTGAGGCTTCTCACGGGGGGCATCGCAGATTGCTGCAAACCCCAGAATTACGGACAAAAGGCATCCGTAAAAACAATTATAATGGACAACGGACTAGACACCGAAATAACGGACGGTCCGTGAAATTTAAGGACGGTTGGTCACCCTAGGTGACACAATGTATTGTAGTGGCCGAGTGGCACTCTACAGTGTTCACGTACCTGTATCTACACTCACCCCCCCCCCTCCCCGAGGGAGCCTTTGACTTCTCGTCCACAGCTACCACTGAAAGTGCTGAAGGGGCACTTGGCCCAGTTGCTCAGGATCCATAGTGGGTCGGGCCCCGGTACATCAGAAGTAAAAGGCCTCAACCACCACTGTTATGCCTAGTAACCCCTGCGTGTCCCTTGGCCCGCTGAAAGGTGTTCTGACAGTAAGTTAGATAGGGTAAGCTAGCCCTATAGCATCATACATGCCAATAGGCCCGACTCAGGCGGTTGAATCGCAATTTTTTAGCCAAACATGGCTTTATTTTAGCTGTCTTCAGTCCAAAATTATCTCTGCTCCAGCTCTGCCAAGTACTACGGAACATGGGTTAAACTAACCCATTTTGGATAAATATCTGCATCACTGCAGGGTACCTAATTAGTTACGCTTATCAGCTGTGTAGTCTCTTAATTACAAAGAACATTCGTAGTAATGATTGGCCCCCACATTCTGGGTTGGAGCTTCAGTCCTAAGGCACGTTTCAGAGTGTGCACACAGCTGAATGTACATGGCCTGCGCGACGTGCCTCATACTATGTATCCTGCTGCTGCTGTTCCTGTGAAGAGGATGAAAGCAGTAGCACTTTTAAGGTCGGCAGTGAGCCCAGGAGTACACACACATTACTGGTCAGCCCCTGCATTCAGAGAGCCCCCACATACCCCTGTGACCTTAAGCTGTGGGCCGACCTGTTAGTGCAGGCATCCATTTTCATAGCAGAAATAAGCTTGTGCTCATCCGCTCCAGCCTTTCATTCCTAGCAGCATTCCCATTATTCCAGCAAAGAGCTCAGCTCTGATTAATGGTGAGCTTGCACAAACTAGTGTGATGCTCTGCTGGTTCAGACTATCTTACATATCATTCCTTGTATAAGCACCTCAAGAGTATTTCAACTGTTTTAATGTCCACTCAAGACTACTACAAAGCTCAAAAGGAAGTCATTTTTAGGTCGTAGCCTACCAGACAGTGCAGGTTTCTGGTTTGCTAAAGACATCTTGAGGACACTCAGAAAGTTGACCTAAGAATGCATTCTGCCCATTGCTTACCGTTGGCTTTGCGTTTTGTAACTCACATTTTCTGGCTTGTTATTTGCTGCCTTTATTTGCTTTAGGCTGTCCAGCTTGAGTTTGTCCCTCCCGATGCCCAAACCTTATTTACTGTATTCTTCCAATATTTCACTTTCTTATCTTGTCACATTTGCTGTGCATTCAAAGGCAAAGGTTTGTGGGGCTGCTTGAGAAAGGCTGTACATTGTTATTTTTTTTCTAGTACACACCAAAATGTAATTGTCTGTAAATTAACTGTGCTGACCATCAAATCAATACATTGGGTAATGACATTTCCACACATTATCATTTGTGCGAAGTATACTTTTATCAGTAAAACTGTATGTGAGTGCAAATGTAATGGTGATTTCAATTGAAGATGTATTGTCTGTAATGGAAGTACGCTACCATACCATACATGCTCCACGTTACCCCACTCCACTCTACTCTGCTTCACTCCACACCACTGCACTCTACTCTGAACCACTCCACACTATGCCACTCCACACTGCGTCCCTGCACTCTTCTCTGCACCACTCCACTCTACGCCTCTCTACTCTACACCACTCCACTGTGCTCTTCGCCACTGCACTCTACACCACTCCACTCTGCACCACTCCACTCTATGCCACCCTACTCTGCAACACTGCACTTTATGCCACTGCACGCTATGCCAATGCATTCCACTATGTACCACTCCACAGTACGCCAGTGAACTCTATGCCAATCTCCTCTACGCCACTCTAATTTACTCTACACCACTGCACTATACTCTAAAACAATCTCCTCTACTCCACTACACTTGGTGCCACTGCACTCAGCACCATTCCACTCTACTCTGCACCACTCTACGCCACTGCACTCTAAGCCAATGCACTCTACACCACTGTACTCTAAACCAGTACAATCTACTCCAGTCTACTTTGCACAACTGCCATTGTACTCTGTCACAGCACTGTACATCACTCTATTGAACTCTACGTCACTGCACTCTATGGCACTCTATTCTACTCTGCACCACTGTACTCTACAGCACTGCTCTCTATGCCACTCTACTGTGCGCCACTGCACTCTGTCACTGCACTCTAAGCCACTGTATTCTGCGCCACGGACCTCTACGTCAATGCACTCCATGCCACTCTACTATACACCATTGCCCTCTACGACAGTATACGCTGCAACACTATACTCTCTACCACTCTACTTTATGCAACTGAACTCTGCATTGCTCCACTCTGCGCCACTGCACTGTGTGCCAATCCACTCTAAGCCACTCTAATCTACTCTGCACCACTGCAGTTTACGACACTCTAATCTATACCACTGCACTCTATACTACATCACTCTACTCTATGCCACTGCGGTCTATGACATTCTATTCGATTCTGCGTCACTCCATTCTGCGCCATTGCACTCTATGCCACTGCACTCTACGCCACTGCACTTTACGCCTTTTACTCAAAACCAATACACTCTACACCACTGCACTCTATGCCAATCTACTCTGCACCATTGCACTCTATGCCACTATACTCTACTCCACTGCACTCTACGCCACCCTACAACATTGCACTCTGTCACTTTACTCTGCACGACTCTTTGTCACTGCACTCTATGCCAATGCACTCTACGCCACTCTACTCTACACCACTGCACGCACTCTATGACACTCTACTCTGCAGACTCACTCTCTGCCACTGAACTCTATGCTACTCTACTCTATGCCACTCTACTCTGCGCCACTTTACTCTATGCCACTGCACTCTTCTCTGCACTACTCTTTGCCACTCAATTGCACTCTATGCCAATGCACTCTACACCACTCTAATCTACTGCACACCACTGCACTCTATGACTCTGCACTCTACGCCACTTTACTCTACGCCTCTCTACTCTACCCTAAACCACTCTACTCTATGCAAGTGCACTCTACCCCACTCTATTATGCACCACTACACTCTTCGCCACTGCACTCTACATCACTCCATTCTAGGCCACTCCACCCTGCACCAATCCACTCTAATCCACTCCACTCTGCAACACTGCACACTATGCCACTACTCTATACCACTCCACTCTACCCTGCACCAATCCACTCTACTCTGCACAACTCCCTCCACTCTACACCACTTCACTCGACTGACACAATCTACTCTACACCAGTGCACTCTATGCTACTGTACTCTACGCCACTCTACTCCACTCTGCTACATTCCCTTCTACACCACTGCAATCAATGCTGTGCCACTTTGCTCTACACCACTCTACTCTATTCCACTGTGTTCTACCCTGCACCACTATACTCTGCCTTGCACCACTTCACTCTAGTCTGAACAATCTACTCTACACCATTGCACTCTATGCCACTGTACTCTATGCCACTCTACTCTGCGCAACTGCACTCTACGTCAATGTACTCCACGCCACTCTACTATACACCACTGCACTCTACGACAGTATACTCTGCAACACTGCACTCGTTACCACTTCACTTTATGCCACTGAACTCTATGCCACTGAACTCTGCATCGCTCCACTCTACGCCACTGCACTGTACGCCAATCCACTCTAATCTACTCTGGACC
This sequence comes from Calotriton arnoldi, assembly GCA_963921515.1. Taxonomy (NCBI): domain Eukaryota; kingdom Metazoa; phylum Chordata; class Amphibia; order Caudata; family Salamandridae; genus Calotriton; species Calotriton arnoldi. The sequence continues at coordinate 4,802,779 of CAWUFW010000295.1, read as the reverse complement.
ACTGATCTCTACGACACTCTAATCTATACCACTGCACTCTATGCTGCTTCACTCTACTCTATGCTACTGTGGACTATGACATTCTATTCTACTCTGCGCCACTCCATTCCGCGTCATTGCACTCTACGCCACTGCACTCTGCGCCTTTTACTCAAACCCAATACACTCTATGCTAATCTACTCTGCACCACTTCACTGTTCGCCGCTATACTCTACTCCACTGCACTCTACAACATTGCACTCTGTCACTTTACTCTACACCACTCTATGCCACTGCACTCTATGCCAATGCACTCTACACCACTCTACTCTACACCACTGCATGCACTCTATGACATTCTACTCTCCAGCACTGCACTCTCTGCCACTGAACTCTATGCCACTCTTCTCTAAGCCACTCTACTCTGCGCCACTTTAGTCTATGCCACTGCACTCTGCTATGCACCACTCTTTGCCACTCAACTGCACTCTTTGCCAATGCACTCTACACCACTCTAATCTACTGCACACCACTGCACTCTATGACACTGCACTCTACGCCACTTCATTTTATGCCTTTCTACTCTACCCTGAACCACTCTACTCTATGCCAGTGCACTCTACCCCACTCTTCTATGCACACCTGCACTCTCCGCCACTGCACTATACACCACTCCACTCTGCACCACTCCACTCTAATCCACTTCACTCTGCCACACTGCACTCTATGCCACTACTCTATACCTCTCCACTCTACCCTGAACCACTCCACTCTACACCATTTCACTCGACTCTGACACAATCTACTCTACGCCAGTGCGCTCTACGCTACTGTACTCTAAGCCACTCTACTCCACTCTGCGCCACTCCCCTCTACAACACTACAATCAATGCTGTGCCACTCTACTCTACACCACTCTACACCACTGTGCTCTACCCTGCACCACTATGCTCTGCCTTAAACCACTCCACTCTAGTCTGGAACAATCTACTCTACACCACTGCACTCTACGCCACTCTACCCTACGCCTCTAAAGTCTACGCTATGCCACTGTACTCTAAACCATTGCACTCTATGCCAATGCACTCTACACCACTTTACTCAAAACCAATGCACCCTATGCCACTGCACCTACGCCAACTACTTTGCGCCACTGCACTTTACGCCACTATACTCTACATCATTCTAGTCTATGCCACTGTGTAGGAAAGTAGGATCTTTCTGGCATAGATACCCCCACTTTTTGCCTGGTGCTAGTGTGTTTTGACTGGAGTTCACTGGGATCCTGCTAACCAGGACCCCAGTGGCAGTGCTCTCTCCTCTAAATTCCATCGTAAGTGCTCTCTCCTCTAAATTCCATCGTAAGTACTTTGTACACCCCACAAATGGCATACCGGGGTACTAGTGTAAGTCCCTAGTATATGGTACTGAGGTACCCAGGGTATTGGTACATCAGGGGTCTCCCATGGGCTGCAGCATGTGTTATGCCACCCATGGGAGCCCATGCAATCTGTGTCCGCAGAGCTGCCATTGAAGTCTGCATGACATAGTGCTTGCACCTATCACTTTGGATATAAGGTTTCCTTTATATTCCGGTCACGGCACTTATGACCTTTAAGTCACCCCTAAGGTAGGACCTTCAGTCCAAGGGCAGAGTGCATGGTTCTAAGTGTGTGGGTACCCCTGCACAAACAGAGATACCCCTACATACCCCATACTCCATTCTCTGGGCCTTGTAACTGTGGGACAGCCATTATACGGTATGTATTGTATTGTATTGTAATTGCATTTATATAGCGCTTACTTCCCCTGACGAAGCGTCGAAGCACTTTTTCAGCGAGTACTCCGGAACCCATAAAGGATTAGTGTTGAATTAGTATAGTGAAATATGAAAGTAATTTGAGTGGTGGATAGGTTAGTCAGTTATTTGGATTCAGAAAGAAAGCGGAAGGATAGAAGAGGGAAAAAAAGGTTTGTATTTATATAGCGCTTGTTACCCCTGATGGGGTGTTGAAGTGCTTTTTTGGCGAGTAGCACGCTTCCCCGGGAACCCATAAAGGATTAGTGGTGAATTAGTATAGTGAAATATGAAAGTAATTTGAGTGGTGGATATTAGTCAGTTATTTGAAGTGAGAAGGATAGCGGAGGGATAGAAGAGGGACAAAGGTTTGCATTTATATAGCACTTTTTACCCCTGATGGGGTGTTGAAGCGCTTTTTTGGCAAGTAGCACGCTACTCCGGAACCCATAAAGGATTAGTGTTGAAAATTAGTACAGTGAAACATGAAAGTAATTTGAGTGGTGGATATGTTATTCAGTTATTTGGATAGAGAAGGGTAGCGGCGGGATAGAAGAGGGAAAGAGGTTTGCATTTATATAGCGCTTACTACCCCTGATGGGGTGTTGAAGCGCTTTTTTGGCGAGTAGCACGCTACTCTGGAACCCATAAAGGATTAGTGTTAAATTAGTATAGTGAAATATGAAAGTAATTTGAGTGGTGGATATGTTAGTCAGTTATTTGGATTGAGAAGGGCAGGGGAGGGATAGAAGAGGGAAAAAGGTTTGCATTTATTTAGCGCTTGTTACCCCTGATGGGGTGTTGAAGCGCTTTTTTGTCGAGTAGTGTACACTGGTAGGTCGAGATGTCCAACTACATAATGGCTGCCCCGAACCTGGTCATGTTTGGTATCAAACACGTTGGAATCATGCAACTATACTGATTCCAGTGTTAGTTGCATGATACCATGTACTTGGGGGCTTTTTAGAGGACCCCCCAATACCTACCCGTGTAGCTTAACAGGGTCCGCCTGCCAGCCCGTGGTGCTGCCGTCCCTAGACAGTGGTCTGCCCCCCTACTGATGAGCTTAACTCGGGCAGGGGAAGCTGAACAAAGGATTTCCTGCAAAGGAGAGGTATGACCACCTCTCCTTTAGAATTAGTTAGGTTGGGGGTGCTTCCGAGCACCACCAGACTGCATTGAAGGGCACATTTGGTGACCTCCTTGCATAAACCTGTTTTGCCCAGTTCAGGAGCCCATGGTTCCCGCTCTAGTGCAAAGCTACACAGAGGACAGAGGAGTGTCCACTTCCCTGTCCCACTCCTCCCTAGGGAGGTGCCCAGAGTTCCTCCCGGTGGCCACTTGATTCTGCCATGTTGAATCTTGGCCCTTCGGAGCATCAGACTGGCTAGGCCAGCTGAGTAACATCCCTGACCCCCTCTGATAGGCGGGTCACCACAGAAGAGGTCCTTTCCGTTTTTAGGGTTACTTAAGGGCTCCCCTGACGGTAGGTCTCTTAGATTCGTCCCGACAACAACTTCAAGATGTGACTGCCTGTCATCTGAAGACTGTTCAAAGAATCTTCTGCTGGTGGAGACTGGAGCTCTGCTGTTCTTTGAGCCAGGACCAAAGACAAGGCTGCTTTCGGTGTGAAGATTCCTGCTGCATCTTCGTCCCTGTGCTTCTTCAAGTTCTGCAACTCTGTGGCCGTGCATCCTCTAAGTCACCAAGGACCCAGCCTGCATCCAAGCTAGAAGGAATCTCTCTTGAAGAGAAGGAGTCACTTCCATGCATCCGCAAGTACCTCTACGACTATGACCGGTTTGCTGAACCTGTTCTCCCAGGAACATCGCCTGGCTCTGCAACACAGGTGGTGGTTTGTTGGTTCTCCAGAGGCCTAACCAGTCTTCCCTGCAACTGGGGTGACTGTAATCCCTCTCCAGCCGACGTGAACCGCCTCTCTGTGCATTGCGTCAGTTTGCCATTGCAAAGGCTTGTTGGCTCTCTTCACAAAAGAGCTTCAAGCTCCAAGAAGCCCCAGCATCGCACAGCTCCAAGAACAATGTCCTGCCTGCATCCTCTGCATCGTGGGCCTTCATCTCCTGTATGCTGCTGAGGCTTCCCTGCGACACCATGTGCCTGCTGCCAGAGGGTCCTTGAGGGGGCTCCATCAATTCCTGCTGGCTCTCCTGCGTTCTGAGGGCCGACCCTGACTTACCTGTGCTGGGTTAGCCCCACAGAAGTTGCTGGTCTGGAACACAGCATCTTCACCCGCAACCCGTAGTTTGCATCTGCCAAGGCTTGTTGGTGATCCTGCCGGCCACTGTCCCTCCTGCACTCATCGACCGGCATGGGACAACTTGTGAAAAGCTCCTGTGCTCCTGCATTGTCGCCTGGGCTCCACAGCTGCTGCTTCAACCTCACCGTGCTACAGCAAGAACGAAAGACAAGGGCTGGTATTGTGCTCCTGTGCTTCCTGGTCACCTCTGGGTGGTTTGGACTCTGTCCCCTCTGTTTTCAGGTTCTTCTCGCCTGGATTCCATGTCCTGGTTCCACTGGCCTGGTCCACAAGACGCTGTAGCTGCTGATCTTCCATGAACCTCCATTGGCGTCTACGGGCAGTTACGACACCATTTCATCCTATGCACCTGGGCTCCGTGGTGTAGGTATCTGTTGTAAATAATGATAGGGAGTCCAGGTAGATTTCCATGTAGATTTATTGTAAGCAAGATGTTATAAGGTTGAGCCCCACCAGGAGCAGCCTCCCTGCTGCTCAGCCCTTCCTCCAACTGACAGTCTCTCTCATCCAACATTCCATCACCAGCTCTCACACCAACATTCCAGTCCACAGACATACAGGCTGAGCAGCAGGTATAACAGTATCCTGGTTCCTGGGGTATCCATGGGTGGGGTGGCTCTACAACCTTCCTTGATCCAAGTAGTTCCCTCTGGGTTCTTTGAAAAGGGTCCTAGAACTGTAAAACTCCAACAGCAACTTACCCTTTGTTATCCTATGGACTTTTGACCTGGTGTAACCACTCTGCACCTGGGCACCTTGTGGCCCCTGGCTACTCACCTTGGGTGGTTCAGTGTTTCCCCTGGGATCCTTCATTCTTGTGTACTAGTCCCGTTTTGGTACTTACCTCACATTCCACTATTTTAGTAAATGGTTTGGCCCCCTGTTGGGCCCTATATGTTTTTCTATGCTACTTACCTATCTCTGAAGTATTTCTTGTGTGTAGTTGATATCTCCGGGTAGAAGATATACCAAGTTAGTGTCTAGTGTGTGTTAATAAATACAAAGTATTTTATACTCACCTCTTGTGGTACTTTCGTGTGTGAAACGTTTACTGACTGACTATAGTGTTAAATGTACTTGCTTTACACCCTCCTGAATAACCCTGAGCTGCTCTCCACAGATACCCATTGAGAGCTATGGTTTTCAAGGACCTAAACACTATCACTAAGGATTACCTGGACTCAGTGCACATTGCCTCACCATAGGTGGACACTATATACTGAGCCGTCCTCCTACACACTGCACTCTACATCACTGCACACTATGTCACTCTACACCATTGCACTCTCTGTCACTGCACTCTATGCCACTCTATTCTGCTCTGCACCACTGTACTTTGTGGCCCTGCACCACTCCACGACCCTGCACTTTACGACCCTGCACTTTACGATCCTGCACTCTGACACTCTACTCTGCATGACTGCACTCTGACACTCTACTGCGCATGACTTCACTCTGTGTCACTGCACCACTCAACTCTATGCCACTGCACTCTACACCACTGCACTCTATCCTACACTACTCCACTCTTCTCTGCACCACTCCACTCTATGCCACTTAACTCTACGCCACTCTACTCAACACCTCTGTGCTCTACCCTGCACCACTCCACTCTAAGCAACTACACTCTACGCCACTCTACTCTACACCTCTGCACTCTACTCTGCACCACTCCACTCTATGCCACTTAACTCTACGCCACTCTACTCCACTCTGCGCTGCTCCACTCTATGCCATTGCACTTTACGCCACTGCTATCTACTCTGCACTGTTCTACTCTATGCCACTGCACTCTACGCTACTCTATGTCACTGCACTCTATGCCAATGCACTCTACACCACTTTACTCAAAACCAATGCACTCTATGCCACTGCAGCACTCTATGCCAATCTACTTGGCACCACTGTACTTTACTCCACTTTACTCTAGGCCACTGTACTCCACTACACTCTACTACACTCCACTCTATGACACTCCACTCCATGAAACTCCACTCTTTGATGCTCTCTCTACTCCATTAAACTCTGCTCCACTGACACGATATACCACTCCACTCTACAGCACTCTACTCCACTCTATGCCATTCTACGACACTACTCTACTCAGACCTGCCAAGTACCACGCATAAGACTAATACATTTCAGTGTGGTAGTCCACATCACCGCACTGAAATGCAAAGTCACGCATAATTGACATAGTGCCTCTTACGCCATCAAACCCCGCACTAGCACTGCTAATCATGCAGCATTGGAATGGCAAACTAAAGCTGTAGTGGCAGCGTGCTGTGGCGCTGATCCCAGCAGGCTTGGGAGCTGCTGCTACAAAGTAACAACCATTTTATTCCAGACACCGCACAACGGCGTGGGACGTTACGTCCTGCTGCTGCCCAATGTGACGTGAGCAGGTGGCTGCAGTTCCTGGTAATTAAGTTGTGGGAAGCTGCAGTGGCAATGAGCGCTGCTCGCAATGAAGGAATTATTTTTAAAAATGTAATCCCTGTGTCCTGACCCACCTGACCCAACCCCACGGACGGCTGCAGCCGCTGGAGCCCAGAGCACACTGTTGTGCATTGCCTGGGCAGCGTGGTTTGCTCCAAGAGTCGCTGAGGCCACGATGCAGCGGCCGGCATTGAATTGCTGCTCACCTCGAGTCAGTGCCTGGAGTGAGGTAATGGTATGTCTCACTCTGATTTCCAATCAAATAAAAAATGTGCTTTTTAAATTATAATACTACTTTCTAGCACGCAGTCATGATCTACAGCTGCCTGCCCTGTTACAGCTGAAGTTAGTCTGTCTGATGAGTCGCTGTAGTTCCCACTGGAGTCGCGTGACATACAGCACACCAACTCGTTTTGAAACGGTCGGGGTCACTGAGTCACACTGTGACTGACTGTGTGGTGCCGCTGCCAGTCCAATTACTTTCAGTACCAGTGGCGTCCCCAAAGTCAGCGGAGCCTCTGTGACAGCCTGTGGGTCATGGTGTGATTTATGCTGCTGCCTGCGGTGCTGGGCAGGTAGTGGTGCGCCAACCGGGGCGGACCGCTCGGGGTTAATGATTTTATTAGTGTTTGAGTGGAGTTGGTTTTTGTAATATTACAGTTTTGTTAACAAGGCGCTGTACTCATTTGTGTTAAATCTTATTTATTCAGCCCTAAGCCTATTTCCCTCATCTTCATTGCTTGATTTTGTGCGTGCGAAAGTGTCACTCATAGTCATAAAAATGTCACTCATAATCATTAAACTGAAATTATGAAAATGTCACACATAGCAATATGAAAGCTTGGCAGCTATGTCCACTCTACGCAACTCCCTCTATGCCACTCCATGCCACTTTACTCAACTCTATTCTGTGACACACTACTCCACTCCACTATATGCCACTCCACTCTATGACAATATGCTCCGCTCTTCAACACTCTACTCTACAACACTCTATGCAACACCCTCTATGCCACTCCATGACTTTCTATGCCACTCCACTCTACGACACTCTTCTCAACTATGACAATGTACTCCACTCTACACCACTTAACTTTACGTCCTTCCACTCTACGACACTCTACTCCCACCACAACCCTTCACAAAACTGTACGCTACTCCACGACACTCCAATTCACTTCTTTCCACACCACTCAACTCTACTGTACGCCACTCCACAACACTCGACTCTACTCCACTTGACAACACTCCACTCCACGCCACTCTCCTTTACCCCACTAACTTTTAGCCATAGGGAACAGCAGCCATTCTGGTGTACAACATTGCAAAAACAATTAGCAAAGCCAATAGCTCCTGCTTAGGCAAGACCTATTGGCTTTTTTATTTTGCATAGCGCGAACAAGACCCGAAAGTATTGGAGCCCTTTACATGAGCACCGGTTACATTACACAAGGACACATTCATTTTTGGTAGGCACAGGGAGATTTAAGTGATTTTTCCAGAATCACAGGTTGTTGAGCCATCACCGAGACTCGAACCTGGTTCCCCAGCTTCAAAGTCGGCAGCTCTGGCTGTTATGCCAATGCTTGTTATAATTAGTCTCATTACATGACAATAATTACTTTGTGCCCCTCACAATAAAGTGTCACTCAAAATGTCGCACCAAAGATGTTGAACTTTCACACATAAGCACACTATGACATACATGTCAAACCTGCTGATTCAGGCGGGAGACTACCGATTTCAAGGCTACCAACAGGGACTGGTCTTGTGTGATTCAGAGTATGTACTGCCAATAACCTGCTCCTGCAAGCCAGTGCACAACATTTTATCTCTCTTTCTCTACCTGCCATAGCGCTTTTTCTGTGCTCCTGACAGGTTAGGAAAAAAACATATATTTGCTTTTCTAATATCCGATCATGCAGCAGCACACCAGCAACTCCTGTACATGACAATAACCTGATTCAGGCCTCAATAGAAGTCAATGGGGGAAATATATTATCCGCATTTATTTTTTTTAAATATCCCACTTTTCTCTTCTAAAATGTTGGCATTATTGTTATGACCACTGAAATGTCACACATAGGCAAACTGAAAACGTGGCAGCTACGCTGGTCTATTTGAGGTCAGTGGGGGAAAATATTTTTTTTAACAAGTTTTCGTACTTTACTGATCTAGAATGTTGGCATATATGTAGCGCGTAGGCGTGACTTAACTTACTTACTTCCTTTTTCTTTCTCATATGAGATGTGGGAACACCTCAAAAGTAAAAGACGGGGACAAGGGTTGAGGGATTTGGGGTACTCAAGCTTTGCCAGTACTTCAATTTGAGTTTATAACTGTGCCCATCTTGTGTGTTAGTTACATATTTCTTAGTTTGTAAAGCTCTAGCTCATAATTATCAGCGGTCTAGTTGCTATGCGGTCGGTTGCGAGCACGCGTAGTTTCTAAAAGTCTATTGGTTCAGTAATGCCTGGCTTTGGCCATTTTGAAGACAGGCATAACCACTTTTTTATTGTAGTGTAAAAGGGTAGACTCAGACGACTCAAACTGAAAATGAAACAATAACCCGCTGCCTGGCAGAAAAATGGCCGCCGCTAGGGACACCGTTACTCACACTAGCATGCGTCTCTATAACTCGTCTCCGTATTTGACCTGCGTAAGTGAATTTGTCCTTTTCGGCACTCGATTGTTAAGGCTACGTGGGATAGGGACGCCAAGGAGGAGCGTCGATAATGTAGATTTCAAAGCTCGGCTATCTGCTAGCAGAGTCTGGCAGGGGCCGCGCCTGTTTGACAGCAGCTTGCGCTTCCTAGAGCTGCGGAGCAGGAAGCGGGGGAGCGGAGCGCGAGGTTGGTCGAGGGTACAGGACGGAGGCCGGGAGGACTCGTAACAACGCAAGTACAGAACCCTACGGATAGCTGTGCCACAACCGGCCCAGGTACAGACAAACTTTGCCCACTATACCTCACCGTACGCTCACTTACACCTGCTGTACATACTTTGTCCGGTGTGCGCACTGCCCAGGAATTGTCACAGTGCAGACAACGTGTACATAAAATGGACAGAACCCACACTGTAAACTTTGGTCAGGGCAGACTTCCCTCTGAATACACGCTGCACTGTTCAGTTTGTAGACACCCACGCGCTCTACATAGAGTTTTGTGCAGCCTGACCCATGCATCCCTGTTATCTGGATCCTGGCTTATGTGCTCACCTCGCTCTGTAGTTTTACCCACGAACACGCTGCTTAGTGCTACCTGTCTCAAATTAGTCACGTACAAACTCCGTACCCACTACCGCTTGCCTCATCCACAAAATGCTGTGCATAGTGACCACTGAAGCATGACCAGTGGAGCCATTGCCGTTCTTAGTCTAACTTATTTGCAGACACTGCCCTGTTCAGCTGTCCGAATCCATAGACTCACTTGCCTGTGTAGCCTGATTCACGTGAACACTGCACTCCGTATTCTGATCCATACGCTCCCTACCCATTGCCGGCTGCTCCACCTACTGAACACAGTGCCCAGTGTATTTATCAATTCGACACATTGACCACTTCTGGCTTGCTCAATACTGCTTAGGTCAGCCTGCCTTGTACTCCATATCGTATGCACAGTTTCATCTTCAGCCTGCCTGCCCTGGGTGTACACTGCCCTTTATGTCTTGGCCCTTCTACTTCGATTCGTATGCAGTCTGACCAATGTACACGGCTTGTCCTGTACAGCTTGCTCCATGCACACTCACTGTCCACTGCAGGCATCCCCATGCATTTCCCTCATACTGCTAAGGTTACCATCCCCCCAACTATACTCCGTCTCTGCAACATGTCCCCATTGCATACACTGCATACGCTTTCCTATTCTGTCTGCCAAATATTTACGAGCTGCGTAGACTATCTCTCTACACACGTTAGTGTAATCGCCAATTTTATCCTGCCATATTTACAAACTATGCTATACCTAGCCTGCCTCATACTGTAAACAGTGCATCTTGGTCCATGTCCAGACACCGAACGCAAAGTACTGTGCAACATACCTAGTGTACTCGAGTTGTACACAGTGGCATCTGCTCCATGTTCAAACTGTAGCCTCTGCACATACGTCTGTCTGCAGTCTTATCTGTGTGCACAAATTGTTCAGTGCCTACACACACCTGTGCAGACTACACAAGCACACTGCATGTTCAATGTCCTGTGCAACAACTGCACGGATGCTGTGTATTCGCACATATACGGCATGCACTGCCAGTGTATAATAGAGCACTACTATTCAGTTTATATAATCTGTACACACGCAGTGCAAACTCCGCCCCAAAATCCTAATTTTTGTGTAGTCATTGCACAAGCACTTCCATATATGCCGACTAGTCAGTCACACACCTAGTGGCCCCACCGTCTTTACACACAGAATCTATTTGCAAATCCCTCTTCATTGTTCAACTTGCCATGAGAGTATTCATTTTGCCAATTCTCACTGATGAACCACTGCTCCCTGCCTTTTCAGCACACTGTAGAGTGCACCAACTCTACAGTCACTGCGTACACTTTACAATTTGCAGACCGTGTGCACTTCATCAGCACCGACACACTGCCCTGTCTGTCTACGCTGGATTTGGTTTACCTTGATCACGTAGAAGCACAGTGTATATTCAGTGCACCTATCTTGCACCGACTGCCCCCTGAATATGACTTAAACTGAGTGTGCGCATGCACATTTATAGTTCTTATGTTACCATACTATGATGGAGATTACACAAACTGCCCGCACGTTTGCTCTTCATACACTCCCTGTGCTAACTGCTGTTCGCACTAGAGATGGCGAGCCAACAAATTAACAGGGAGAGCCGAGCCAAGTGTCTCGTAGGCTCTAAGAATGTAAAAAGAAGTGTATTTCTTGAATATGCGGAAGGGTTTCAAATTAGTATTTCATATTTTATCATTGCATTGAAAGATATTTATGAATGGGGGAAGTTTTTAAATATGAACTTACATATTCATACCACCCCACCTCCATAGCGACAATGCCGTTCGTGGAAAAAAAACTGCAAGCCTGTTGTCATTTGCACCCTATATGTGGCCTAGATGCGTACATGGAGAAACATTCCAGTCAATTTAATTGAAACAAGAGCGTCTGTAGAGAACATTCTGAACTCAGTTTTTTAAATTGTTCACACATGCAATAACGACGACAAAGAATACATGGTGAAATAATTTGCCGAGGATCACTCAATTTGGTCAAGCGGGATAAAAGCCAGGTTTTGTGGTTTCATTCAGCCACTAAATGGGTATCTCTATCCCTCTCCTTATTTACATCAAAATGTTTTTTTCTTTAACTCTTGGCACATTAGGTTAGAGCATGGGTGGCAGGCAAAAGCCACATGAAAACCTGGCTCGTTTTTGGCTCAGGAGTGTAAGAGGACCTCGAGCTGAGCCAGAGCCAGGCATTTTGCGCTCGGCTAACTCTAGAGGGTACCTTTTGAGCTGCATGCACACACAGCCTTGTGAGCACTACACTAATCTTTTACATTTTACAACCTTCCAACTAAAACATTCTCCACGGCCCCAAAAGTTTGCATACTGCACTACTACCCGCGAATAACCACACTGCATCTGATTTTCCAATATGCGTATTCCGCTCCTAACTCATATGTATATTTAAATGATGTTTGCTGCCACGCTCTGGGTACTTACAGGTACCAGGTAAACTCGCCGCGTTTCAGCCTTTGACGCCATTCCTTTCCTTATTGACCAACCTTTTAATCCTCGTGCCGTTGTGTTTGAAGTTAGAATATTGTTATATTACATGGACATGTAGTTTTGCTGCTCTTATAGGCTCTGCATGTATTATCTACTTTACTGTTGGCTGTCCATTAAGTTCTTAAAGTTTTGTTTTGGTTTTGAACATGAACGTGTCAGGACTGGACTGCGATGAAAAATAGGTTCGGGCACCCTAAAAAAAAAAGTGGCCCACATTTGCGGATTGCGCTTTTTTGCAAAACACTGCTTCCCTGTTTTAAGTATTATAAGCTGGGTGGGGGAGGGTGGGGAGGGGGCAGTTCTCTAAAGGCGTGTTTTCCTATCTTCGCTGAGATAAAACAAAATGCAAATGTTGCCAGGACTCATTGTGCACGGATGAGTTCACAGTGAACCACACCTGAAAATAAGTGAGGCTGAGGCCACTTCTACTCAGCCCCCCTGCTCAATCTGCATACATTAAAGGGCAGGCCCAGCGAAAGACTGGGAATGACACCTCTACCCCGTTGGTAAAAGGGAGGTAATAGAGGCCATCTGCCTCCAGAAAGGCCGCTCAGGCCCCCACTGGGTCGCCGACGGCATCTGAACAGCCCAGAAACAGCCCAAATCGGCTAGCACACTGGCCAAAAAAGCGGTCCACAGCTGCAACTCCGATAACAGCCCCTCGCCCATTGCCTGCCTTACCAATCCGACCCTGACACGTGTATGTCAGTTGGCAAGGTCTATTCAAAGTATAATCCCGAAAGCAAATTCCGTGGTACTTCACTTTTGTTGTAAATGTGCATGCGCTTGAAATCAAAACATGAAAATAATCTGCTATCAAATGTTTTTGTATTATTTTCATTCCTCACCACAATGTCTCGTGCCAAAAGCTACACTAAAACATTTTCGGGAAGTATCGTGGCAAGACTTGGTGCCCACTGTGGAGTAATTTCAGAAATGTAATTCAAGCCTCAGTGGGCCAGAAAATATAGTTTGTTAGAAGAGTTCCTGGTAGTTATTATTTTTTTCTTACTATTTTTAATTATTTTTTCATAATTGTAAACTGGGTTTCCCTCTATACATTTTTCAGAAGGATGGGGGCTAACGTGGGCCTGGAAAGAACTTCAAAAATGGTTTCTACACTGCGTGTAACCCCATTGTAAAACAGCAGTTTTTTTTTTTTAGACTGGTGTCTTGTAAACTTTTTCGTGTCAACCGAGTGACCAAATGTTCTTACAATTGAAGCGCAAAGGGTTCTAGTTGTAATATTGTGCTTGCAATCAGGAGAAATTCAGAGCATATTGTTGCCACTATCAAACTGTTTAAAACTTAGCATTATATTTGGTAATAGATTGTGTATTTTTGTATAATGCTTTGCTCAGATGTTTATGACACAATTCATGTTAGGCTATGACACACGTGAAGGGCTGCCTTTTGAAAAGCCTAGCTCTTCACTCTTGGTAAGTGTGTATTTTTTCGCAATGTTTTAAAGCGGAGTACAATTCTACAAGTACTAATTCGTTTGATTCTGGCAGTCTCCTAAAATATGCCTTGACTTGTTTTTTGAAAGGGCAAGGATCAGGATTTCTTCCTACATGTTTGTGAAGATGGCTAGTAAATTACAAAACACCGAGGACTTTGAATAAACTAATGATTTCATCAATTTTGTTAAGTTAACGCATTCTTCAATATGTTGCTTTTTATGGAAGAACTCCATTCTTAACGTCTGGGGGGGCCGAAAGTGCGAGTGACTTGGAAGCACAGAACATAAAAGTAACTTGGCAGTTTATTGAAACAAAGTGTTTATTGTATGCAGCCAAAGGTTTGGCAGCACAGCGAAGGAGTGTTTAAGAAGATGAAGGTGAGACAGATCAACGTGAAAGAAGGTAAAAACATGTGCTGGTGCACCTCTCTGGGCACCAACCAGTTGAATACTTTTGTGTTAGTCCATGTGAATGTCCTCTTGCCTAAGTAAGCATGGAGGCAGTAAGATTCCAACCTCTGATTCCCTTGTTATAATTGCAGGTAACTGTCTGACTTTTTTTAATACACTGTTTTTATTGGGGTTCATATGTGCAAACAAAGACAGCATCACATGTCGCTCATATTATTCTGAGACAGTACATAACCACAATTCAAGTGATTGCTAAATGATAGCATACATGCAAGTAAGTGAGTCAAATAATAATCAGTTAGGACATTTAAGTACTGGGTGAGAATTGCAAGTACACTAAGCAGTTGTGTGTCAATATGTCTGTCCGGCTAACTAAGGTAATGCCCCCGAACTGGGAAAGGGGAATGGCGATACAGGCTCAGCGATAAACGGGGTCGTTATATGCGGAGGATGTTAGAGTAAGGCTGGAGCAAGTCTCCAACTGTTTTGTGGTTGGCATCGGGAGTTGGATTGAGGGGAGGGCAAGCTCTCAGTTACTCTCGGCTAGAATGATGAGTGGCTACACACCGGGGTAACCCAGAGAGGTCAGAAAGGTACAGGTGGGTACCTATGGGGCAGTTAGTAGTGACTGGGCCTGACCTGGGAGGGGTGAGGGGGGACGAGAGGAATGGTAGAGGGAGTGAATGCAGTGCTGTCGTTCATATTGGAGTTCATGGGGGCAGGTCATCGTTCTAGGTGAGTTGCAGGAAGTGGTCAAGGAGAGCATATCAGTCAATAGAAATTAAATTGGTCACTTACGAATGCGCTGGTCATGTTTAGCGCAGGGCCTCACCCTCGGGCTTTCCCCATTTCCGCAGCACTCCATGCCATGCAGTCACCTTTGGGCTTCTTCTGCTCTCCACTGCAGAGTGAGGACTCTTGTAGCAAGTAGGAGAGCCATGCCGGCAAAGCACGTTCTCACCCTGTGACGCTTCCTATGGTTGAAAATGCTGAGGGCGCAGACCACTCTCGTGTTGATGTCAGTGAGCTCGGTCACCTCCTGTAATACACTATATACAGAATGCCAATAAGAGGATAGTGCAAAGGTTTACAGTAGATTTGAAGTGGTCCCACAGAGAGGGGAGTGGTACGGAAAGGAAGTTGTGTGAATGACAACTGCGTCCCTCATTACATGGCCACCCTAACCACGTCATGGCATCAGTGCTTGATTTAAATCGGTGGTTGCCAGTGGGGGCCATAGGCACTAATTTTTGGGGACTGGCACTTACATTTGGGAATCGGACATCTGCAGAGAGAAATTAAAACTTCAGGAAGACGGAAATACCATCATAAAGGGAGCAAGCGGGAACCTGCAAGTGCAAAAAAAAACCAGGCAGGGATTGTCTGGTGGTGGATTAAAGAGGCTTGATGTGGATTCAAGACTATGCAGCCTAAGTATTATGCATACAAACATTTATTTGCACCGGTCGTGGGCTTTTGAGCAGAGCTTTGGGCATCAGCACTCGTTCTTTTACAAATTGAGCACTACATAACATGTTGCCTGTGAGCAATATTAAGGGAAAGTGACATCTTTCAAAAGAATAGGGTAACCAAGGTGTTGCTTGTAGATAAATGTCTTAAGGTCTTCTTTTTAAGTGGTTGAGGAAGGGACATAGGCAGCTCTGGTTTGGGATGGAGTTCTAGATCTTTTGCTAAGAAGCAGGAGAAGGACTGGGGGTGTAGGTTCAGTTTTCTTACATTTATTGGATTCCAAGCGGTTAATGCTGCTGCTCTGATGTGTTTATTCTGATTGCCAGGAAAAGTGTGGTGCCAATGTTTGGTGCCTTTAAACTATGCTGCATTTCCCGAAAGTGATGCACGTGGGCAGTGGAGACCCTTGACGGTTAATGTAATTTTGTGATATTATCAATGGCCTTTGATGAAACTGGCTCCTGCATGTAGCGCACTCTTAAGGCTTGTCGGCTGTGTCTTGTGGTTGCCAAGTAGTAGAACATTGCTTCCATCAAGATGGGTCAGGACTAGCACCTTGGCAATGGTTCTGAAGTCTGCTTCTGTTACAAAGGGTTCACTATGTAGAGCAGTGTCAGCTGGCATTTGTTCACCACTGAAGTATCTATACAGATATTTCAGTCTGATTTCTTTGTCCATATCCTTAGAGGAGTTGCTTTCTCCTTCAAGGAATTTATTTTCTTAAAAGGCTACCCGTCTTCATTACTCTAGGTAGCTACTGGCTCATGTTTTTTGTGTCACATTTTTCTTACTTAAGTCCTTCCAGTATAGGGCTTGATGAGCAAAGCGAGTATTTTAGGCTACACATTGACTGTTTTACACTTTATTACTAGTTATCCTGTGCTCAGGCAGACAGACTTATAAGGGTTTTTATCAAGTTATACTGAATAAGTCAAACAGCAGTATTCTGATGGGAGTGTTAATCCTTGTTTTACTAAGCTCTCAATTGACTTGTCCAGTATCTCCAGCTGCTCCCCGCATTTTTACGATCTCCACGTAATATACACTTGCAAAATGAATCTGAATAGAGCTTGTTACTTACAACTTCATAATGTTTTTTTTCTTCTTGAAAATCCAGTATAAACTTCGCACCACGGGACCCATGTTGGGCATCTCATTCTCCCTAAAACGGGTTGTCAATGGAAATGCTATCCGGTTTTGCAAAGTCTCTTGCATTTTTAGCTCATTCTTTAGGTAGCCTGCTGCCCAACCCATCTTGAGCCTTGCTCTTGGTCCAGAATCATTGCCAATGTGCAATTGCACTTGTCCATTAATTGCCAGGTTTTGACTTGCTGTGTATCAGAGCAGCAGCTCCCCTGCTGAACAGTCCCCAGCATGATCCTAAGACTAACCTATTTCCTTTATCCTTCAGGTTTCAGATGTTGGGGAACCTTGTCACCTAATAGATGTAGGATGCCTCCATTCTAGGAAAGTTCTGGGAATGTCTCGCTGTGTTCTTGTGACGGTACTGAGGTTACTCAGCTTGTTGGAGAACAACCAGGGGACATGACACTGTTTTGAATATTCTATTGATGTATTATACTGTCCACTAATATTTGCTTGTTTATCAAGTTTGGTGAGTGACAGACTGGGTGAAGGATTTAAGTGGATGATTGTGTCTCTCAACGTTGGAGTGCAAGTTATGTTGTGTCCCCTATTTTTTTTCGCCCCCCCCCTCCCCCCCGAGAAAACGTAATTTGTGGTCTCATGGATCACACTTCCTTTTCTGAACCTTTTGCACAGTGTATTGATTTAATGATTTGAAACAGTTGCCTTGGGGTTTTTGTAGACTCATGATCGATTGGTGTATTTCATCGTCTTGTCTAGAAGGTGTGTTTTGTGTAGCAATGCCAGCAGACCAACATTTTGGAAGGTGAAAAATATAATACTATGTTTGATGGGTAGATTGTGTAAATTATATGTGTAGATGCGCCTCGGTTGTTTGCATAGCCTCAGTATCCCCTTGGGTACAACATTAACGAATTTCAAATCCTCCTTGTTCAGTAATTTAATTATAGAACTTCACTTAACCTGTACATTTATTTTTGTTAATTAAATGGTAAGAAACATAGTTGTCCACAAAGGAATACTGTTGTGATACTACACACTAGAACCTGCCTTCCTGTTTGTTGTTTAGTAACAACCCCATAGGTTTCAGAATGTTAGTGGCTAGTCCACATACCTCCTTGGGGATAGCTCCAGCATATTGCTGGTTGCCATTCCCTTAAAAGTGTGGTTTAAGGGGAAAGTTGCCCCATGATCGAATTGGCTGCATGCTAATTATTTCCACAGCCCTTTTCCCTAGTTGTCACTCTTCTCTCCTGCCGGTCATGGATGATTAAACCTCAGTGGTATGCAGACCAGTTTTGAGTTTGGACTGAAACCAAAAATCAATTCATGTGAATTGTACATTTCTTGCCAAAGTGGACAGTTTTACAGCACATTACTCCGTTTGTGCAGCCTGTAAACTGGCAAGGCGAGAAAGCCCGATGTTAGGGCAACTTGTTGATATAGTGTGGCTTAGTTTGTGAAGAAGAGTGCAGAAGGCAAGCAGCAGGAAAATGTTTCATGCCCACCATCATAGTTGTCAACTGGCGCCTTGGTACGAAGGTGACCTTCAGTCTGTCTTCAAGTTTCAGTTTAGGATTCTAAGTTATCGTGTCATTTTTCTCATTATAGATATGGCCCTACTATGTATAGTGTATTTAACACTGTTGAATAAAGAAATAGAACAGTCTGGAAGTTATTTTCAAGAAATGGTGCCTCTTTGACATCTATGAACCACTGCACGCCTTATTGTTTGTCACATTGGATACCCATTCCTTCTTGGGTAGCTCCTGTACCTTATACAATTTTTGTTTGTCAGCAGCACGAGTACATCATCCTTGTGTTATAGAGGGCAGTAAACTGAACTTTAGAGAAATACTGGGGAAAAAGTACAGCAAGTTAATCTTTGTTTCTTCATTTTGTTGTATCACTGGTGCTTTTTATAAATTATAATCCTAACGTATGGCATTTAATTACTTAATACTACCTTTTGTGAGGTTGATCTATCAAGGTTGTGTGTTTAGAATACTATATTTGCCTGACTTTCGGGGAAAAAACTTTACAATTTCAAGTCCATTTCTGAGAGCCCTACATAGTGTCTGCTTGATTTATCTCTTGTGTAGTAACCAAGAGCTTTGCCAAGTCGCTGGGTGCTCCTTTTGTGTCTGCAAATACGGGCATTTTTGAGTAATTCCAAGATGAAAATCAACTGACCTCAATTTCTAAATGTTTATGTTCGAAGTGCTGAAAAAAGCCCACTGGGGAAAGAAGGCCAGTATGCAAAATATCACACTGACCTCCTTAGTACTGAAATGCAGGTTGTTTTATGAGTGGTGTAATTAAGCAATAAGAAAGTTTACATGTTATGTGCTCCAATATATGCAGATCTTTTCTGATCCAGCCAGATATCTTAAGGAGGTTTTTTCAACACAACTTTGTTTTCAGACATCAGTTTATAAATTATGAACAGCTACACAATGATGCAATGACATCACATTTGCTAACTCTGAACGAGCAGACGGAGAACATTGATACGCCTGAACTCCACTGGTCGATTCATTGGCGGGACTACAGAGCGGAAGCTCACTAGCATCAGCAGTCCCTCAAAGAAGTAAGTCGGGCGGTGGAGAACCTGATCATAAGAAGCATGGGAATTTCTTGCTGCTAGCAATATGTAGATCACAAACTAAGCGGTAGAGCTCCATTTTTTTTTCATATTTTTTTTTCATCATTTCGCAGTCAGTTAATAGAAGTCTCTACACCAAGATTAGAGAGTATCAAAAAATATAAGACGGACTAACTTTATATTGGGGACATTTAACATGAAGAGAATGATTGATTTAATGGGCAGCAATGTCACTGACAGCACAATCAGAATTTCAAAAACATTAACCCACAAACTTTGTTTTCAGTTTGAGTCTACAGGGAGTCACCCTTCCCCTATCTCCCTGGAAGCAAATAGTTTTAAAAGCAAGGGTGAGTGTGTTTCTGGTGTGGTGCCTAGAGTGTGACGTTATTGAGCACCCTTGTTCACAAGTGCAGCATATTCTTACCATTAGCTGTGTACTTCTTGGTGTTGTATTTTTGAAATGCTCCCGTTTTGTTTCAATGAATCCATTAATTTACAATTGTACTGTATCTCTGTTCCATACCATAAAACAGGACTACAGTCACACCTTGTATACCTGCAAGTACCATGAATTCTTGACTTGAGCTATTGATACAAATGTGGTTTTCTTGTAGAAGAGTCATAAGTAGACATCTAAATATTGAGAAAACTCAGCAGAACGTCAACGAGTAGTAGGGAACTAGCATTCTGATGAAAGCCACTGACCTATTTAGCTGTAAAAGTATGGTTGAAACATGTCAATGACATAAACGATATTGGCCAGTGTTAGAACTGGGGGTCTCTAGTTGGCAGTGGCTTGCACCCTGTCCACATAGATACCCTTGTTCTAGTAAGGGGATGTCACAGCTAACATAACCCCTACTCAGCCCCTTGGTAGCTTGGCAAGTGCAGTCGAGCTGATCTCAGAGGCACTGTGTAAAGCATGTGTACATACCCATACAGTAACACAGTGAAAACACTACAGTTTAGAAAAAGAACCAATATTTACCTGAATAAAACAAGACCAAAATCCCACATACACAAGCAATTCTGTCACTTTTAAAAGGTTCAAAACAGTTCAGTCAATAGGAAACTATGGATGTGTCACTTTTATGACAAAGTACCTGGTCCGCGTCAAAATCGGAGACTAAAACAAGCGCAGGGGGGATGAAGTGCCAGAAAACAAAGCAATGCATTGATTCCTTACTCGCAGGGGAGGTGATGCATCGATTCCTTAGTCCAAGGGTAGGTGATGCATCAGTTTCCGGACATGCATCCTCTGTTCTGTACTGCTGGGCCACGTCAATGAAGAACTTGTTGCGATGCGTTGAAAATCCAGATGCACTGGGGTCAATGCAGCTGCGAAACAGGTGCTGTGTCGATTTTCCAGCCGTGAGCAGGTGATGCTTCGATTTCTTCAGCCGCACAGCAGGGCCTGCGTCTGAGTCGGAGCGAGTGTCTTGTACATTGGAGACACAGTGCTTAGGACTCGGGCTGCAGTGACTTTTTCAGCCGCTCTGCAGGTGCTGCGTCGATTCTTCGGCCGCACCGCAGTGATGCGTTGAGTTTTCAGCCGAACGGCAAGACTGCAGCTGTAAAAATGGGCCCTGAAGGTCGATGCGTGTATTTTCTGACTTTGCTACAAAACCACCTCTACCCAGATCTGGAATTGGCACCACTTGGCAGGTCAGAGCTTCCAGCAGAGGAGTTCGGGGGCTGCAGGTGAAGTCTTTGATGGCCCTGAGACTTCTTAGCAGGAGGAAAGAGCACAGAATCCCTTAGAGAACCTTGGCAAGCAGGATACAGAAAGCAAAGTCCAGTCCTTTCACTGTCCAAGACGGAAGCAGCAGGGCAACCTAACACAGCAACAGAAAGTGGCAGTTCCCCTCCTACAGCTTCTCCAGCTCTTCTTCGTGGCAGAATCTTTTCTTAGTCCAGAAGTCTTCTGAAGTTATGGTGTCACACCCCAGTACTTACACCAGTTTCTGCATTTGAAGTAGGCAAACTTCCACGGAAAGTCTTTGTAGTGCAAAAGACCCTGCCTTTCCCTGACCTGGCTTCAGACATACTACAGGGGGGTGGAGACAGCTTTGTGTGAGGACAGGCGCAGCCCAGTTCAGGTGTCCGTGACAACTCCTCCCACCACTCTAGCTCAGGAAGACCCATCAGCCTGGTGATAGGCCATTAGGATATGCAGGGCACGCCTCAGCTCCCTTTGTGTGACTGCCTAGAGTGAATACGCAAACAGCCCAATTGTTAGTCTAAACCAGGTGTGGATTCCACAGGCAGGCAGAGGCACAGAATGGTAAAGCAAGAAAATGTCCACTTTCTAAAAGGGACATTTTCAAACACACAATTTGAAAACTAACTTCACTAAAAGATGTATTCTTAAATTGTGAGTTCAGGGACCTCAAACCCCAAATCTCTATCTCTTCCCAATTGAAAGTTACACTTTTAAAAGGTTACAAAGTAGCTCCAATGATAACCTATGGGAGAGACCATCCTTGCAATAGTAAAAAACGAAATTGGCAGTATTTCACTATCAGGACATGTAAAACACACCAGTAAGTGTCCTACCTTTCACATGCACTGTACCCTGCCCATGAAACTACCTTGGGCCTACCTTAGGGGTGTCTTACATGTAGTAAAATTGAAGGTTTGGGCCTGGCAAGTGGGTGCACTTGCCAGGTAGACATGACAGTTTAAAAACTGCACTCACAGACACTGCAGTGGCAGGTCTGAAGCATGGTTGCAGGGCTACTTATGTGGGTGGCACAATCAGTGCTGCATGGCTACTAGTAGAATTTGAATTACAGGCCCTGGGCGCACACAGTGCACTTTACTAGGGACGTACCAGTAAATCCGATATGCCAATCATGGATAACCAAACATAATCACAGTTTATACAGGAAGCGCTTGCTCTTTTGCACTGATCAGTAGTGGTAAAGTGCCTAGAGTTCTAAAACCAACAAAAACCAATTGCAGCACACAGTCAAAAACAGGAGGTCTGAAGTAAAAAACACGGGGATAAACACGCCAAAGATGCCTGGTTCAACAGCGAGTTTGAGGCCCGCTACATCCATCACAATGTTTAATCTTGTCTGAGGAACCTGAATAAAAAAGTAGTTGGGTTGATACTCTAGACTTTCTTTGGTATATCTCTCTTATATTATCAAATGCTCCCTTTTGGAGGTTGATCCATCCCTGGATGAACAACATCAAGGTGATAAGGCCCAATGATGAAGTTTGCTGCAGATTTGTGGGTGAGGGTCTTTTTTTTATCCAAAGAAAGCGATTTCCATTCCTCTCTTTTACTTCAGAGAAACCCTCAATTTGGGGTTTGAACCAGTCCGTTCGATTAGTTGTGTCAGAGTATTAATTAGGTAGGATACCTTTATGGACTTTTTTTCCTCTCATTCTGCAGTAAATGTGCAACAGTGTTTTAGACGTGTCATTTTAAAGGCTTCCTCACTGTTGGGTCCCCTTCTGGAGAAGCACTGTTCAATAATGCCATGTTGCAGAACTTTAAGAAGTACGCTTTTGGAAGAGTTTTCATGAATTATTTTAGGATAGCATGAAAAGGAAAAATATATTTGAAAAATTCCATTTGCAAGAGAGAGAAATAGTTTTGTCTTTCATTTACTGTTCCTGGATCCCTATTTATATTACACTGATTTGTACAGCAGGTCCCCACCAGTCTTGATAAAATATGAGCTCCCTCCTTATCAACTATTGTGTCCAGGACTAGTCCTACTAGCTAGATTGATGGGAGAGTGTGCAGGGGTGGGGGATGGTTAGCATGATATCCTTAAATAAGTGACAGGCAGGGACAGCAGTTCTGGCTGAGCAGCATGGAGTTGATTCAAAAGCTGCTCCTCTTTTTATTGCTTCCAGACCCCTAGAATAGTTTCCTGCTCCTGCTAGAGTGATACTTGGTTTGGGATGGCGCATTCCCCTCCACCCCCCAACCCCCTTGTTCCAAAGAGAGAGAGGCCTAATACCACGTGGGATCAGTAGCAGCGACTACAAGATAATTGATGTAATGCCTTGTGATCTTCTCTTTGCTTACTGAATTCTCACCTTGTAGAAGCCTAAATAATAAAATAAGGACTGACTCCATCAGGCTCACATGTAGAAATTTTACTATACATGAACACGGGGACTGCACCTTTTTGATGTTTCCTATTGCTTTGTTAATATTATTGCTGTTATCCGGAATGTAGGAACAGCAGGTCTGGTGTACTGCTTGGCATACCCCTCTTCCTTGGCCAGAACGATGTCTAAAGCCGTGCGATGCTGAATTCCCATGGCTCTCCTCGCAGTGAGTTCCTCTGTTGTATTCCCCAGGGCTGCCGTAGTAGAGCCTGCCAGGTGTTTGATCAACCTAGCCAGCTCACTTATTCTATAGGTGGCATAGGTCACCCCATTTGGGGGCAGTAGGACTCCCATTACCGTCATCATGTTGTCCACCCGTGCAGTTGTTCTTTTGCGCTGGGCTGTTAGGTGGCCCTAGGATCCTACTTGTGACTGTGCGGCGATATGTGTCATCTGTGGCAGTACAAATGAAAGATAGCAGCTGCCGTACCATCCGGCGGGCAGATAAAAGTTTGCTGATCTACCGCATACAAAAAACAACCCCTTGTAGCCCTCTAACTCTGGTGACAGTTGTAGGGGACCATTTTTTTTATCCTTCCCAAGTTGGCATAATGTGCGCAGTTGCTATCCCTACATAAATGTTTTGTCTTTTGTATTTCTGGGGAAGTTCGTTTTCCACGATAGTTCCACTCGCCCCTTAGTAGGTTGCGAAATGTGCACTGTGCTTATGGGCGTTCCCTACACTCCTTCCGACCTTGCTTGCCCCTAAGTAGACCCTGAAGTGTGCTCTGTGCATATGTGGCCTCCTCAGTAACCGGTTGGTTGTCTCGGGTGTTCCTTATGCACAAATGTGCTGTCACTGTGACCTCCTCCCTCTTGTCTCCTGGGGAGTGCTAAGCCACTGGGTCTGTCCCCCTACCCACCCCATGTCTCGGCTTTTGTTTAATCTATCTAATGATAGCTGATCCCCCTTTCCTGAGTGGTGGATGTCATCTGAACCATTGCAACCTCACAACCTGTGAGTGCTATTCTCTTTGCCTGCCCATCAATGAATGCATCCCCCCTTGAAACATAGTCCTTAGATGAGGTATGTGCTGCACATTTAATTATCACTACTTTACTTGGCAATAGCAAGGCGTGTAAAAGGTGACCAATCAGTGTTGTATTTGTTGATCTGCTGAGGTGAGAAATCCTGTCATTGCCCATAGCTGCTGAAGTCATGTGCCAACCCAAAAGCACACTGGCTGTCTGTGTATATGTTCACTCTATTCCTCTTTGTCAGAACGCATGTCCTTGTTAATGCCACTAGTTCTGCAGCTTGGGCACTCTTAACTACTGTCAATCTCCCCTCTCCAACAGTTTTTGAGCTGTACCCACCATATAGGAAGCCTGCAGGGTCCCCATGTCATCTTTAAGACCTGAGCCATCAACAAACTGGTCCCCTTCTGCATCTGGGAATGGTGTGTCCCTTAGGTCTGGTCTTACCTTGGTGTGTTTATCAATAGCAAGCACACAAGCATGGAAAGCATCATCAATTGTTGGGTCATCATCGTCACCCTCAGTGGGCAGATGACTGGCGAGGTTTGGGGTGGTGCACCTTTTTAATGACTGTGTGATACCAATGAAGTCAATTCATACCTAGTGATACATGCATTTGTCAAGTGCTGTTTTAGTGGAGGTCAACAGTGTGCACCACATGTGGAACACATAAAAACAAGGTGTGTGCCAGCACAACATTTTCTGATTGTTCCGCCGCCAGGCCTGCTGCACCACTGCCCACAGGCATGGCGGGAGAGCTGCAGCACCTGGGTCTAGAGTGGCAGAGTAGTAGGCCATGATCGGTAGAAAGATCCATGCTTTTGTGCCAGTACCCCCAGTGAGCAACCACCTTTCTCATGGCAGGACAGGTGGAAATCCTTGCTGTAATCTGGGAGGCCCAGTGCCGGTGCCACAGTTTGCTCATGCTTTAGGGTATAGAATGCTTTATTGCAGTCAAGGGACCATGGTACAGTGTCTGGGACATCCTTGTGTGTTAAAGCTTGCAGTGGGCAATCAAGGAAAAGTTCGGTATCCAGTGCCTGCAGTAGCCCGCCACTCCGAAGAAAGCCCGCACCTCCTTCTGCTTCCGTGGTCGGGGATAATGTGTAATGGTGGAAATTCAGTCATGTAGTAATTTGCGTGTCCCCTCGGACAGTTCGTGGCCCAGGTACCGTACTGTTAAGCAGAACTGCAGCTTCTTTGGGAACACATGGTAGCCTTTCAGAGCTAGGTGACATAGGAGGGCCACAGTGTCTGTTACGCAGGCTGCCTGCGAGGGTGAGGCCAACAGCTGGTCGTTAATGTATTGTATCAAGGTGGGGCCCCTCCGGCAGTTCCAGTAGGTCCAAATCTTTCTTTCAGGGCACTGGTAAAGATGGATGGTGACTCTGTATACCCCTTTTCTAACCTACACCAGTTATACCTTCTCAATCTAAATGTAAATGCAAAAAGATATTGGCTATTGGGGTGCAGGGTAGTGGTGAAGAATGCAAAGCTAAGGTCCAACACAGTGAAGTGGTTGGCCGTGACTGGGATATTGGACAAAACAGTGGCTGGGTTGGGAACCACAGGAAATGATGGGGTCACTTTTTTGTTCAGTTAACGGAGATCCTGTGTAAATCTATACGGGGGCCCATCGGGCCCTGGGAAGCCTTCCTTACAGGCAGTATCTGGGTGTTGCAGAGTCTAGAGCGTATTTCCCTTATTATGCCCTGCTGCAGAAGGCCCTCTATTACAGGGGGCTATGCCTGTTTCTCCTTCATTTGAAATCTAATACTGGGAAATGTGAGGTAATGATGCCCCTGGTACTAACTTTATTTGTACAGGTGGCTAGTCTAGCACCTGGCCTACGTCATTCGAGTGGTGTGCCCAGACAAGGTGTGGTATGCTGTCCTGCAGTTCTGGTGGTATCCCTGGCTCTGCACACATCATGAATGCTTGTAACAATAGCCCATTTGCTCTGCTTTTCAAGAAAAACATCAATGGTGAGCAGTGGATGGTGCATTGAAATTTGCAAAGCAGGTCCCTGCCCAATACATTTACAAAGCAGTACCTGCTAAAGATGAATTGGTGATGAACCGTCATCGGGTCAACCACCAGCTTCAAAGGTTTTGCCAAGTACTCATTACCGATTGTGCTGTCATGCCGACTGCCGTTATGTGTGTTCCCGAAAGTGGTACATTCGGCATCTCTGATGCCTTCAGCATTAATCATGTAGCCCCGGTATCAACCAAGAAGGGGCCTTTTTTGTACAAAATTGTCCCTTCAACATATAGACCAGCCTGATCCACTGTTATTGCCGGTGGTGTATGGCAGTCTTCCACTCTTGGGAACCCCTAAAAGGTCTCTGGTGGTGGCAGGGGGGTATGGCAGAGAACTGTCTGCCATATCATCCTCCATGATCCATCGTTCCCTATTCCTCACTGGAGCTGGTGGGGGTGGAGGGGCATGTGCTGGGCCATACCGTTGTTGAGCTGTTGTGGGGCCTTGCTGTCTATTAAGGTCTGTGTCAAATGTGTTGCCCATGTATGGTGGCGGGGCATTTCTCTGGTGTGCGTGCTGCCTTTGGGGCGTTTGCCTTTGGCTCCACAATCTGTTGTTTAGAGGTGGTCATTACAGTGGAAACGCGCTGTCCCTGGTGGGGGCTGGGAAGCTTCCCTATCGTTTCCCGTCTGTCCTCTGGCCCCTTCCCCTGCCTCTACCCCTTGTCCTCTGCCCATTGTAAAACATCTCCTGTGCCACCATCATCCCGTTTGCCTGATATCGGTCGGGCTGACTAATCCTCACGGATCGGAGTTGTGCGCCCAGAACTGGGGCAGCCGTGAGACTGGCTGTGGTGAACAGACCAGCTCATAAGTGGTAGTGTATTGTTCATGGTAACGGACCCCCATACAAATGTTTTTGGGTGACCCTGGTCTAATCCTGGGACTTTGTTTGAAAGAAGACCTCTCTCTTGCTTGCTCACTTTGCGAGTGTTTTGGCTGCCATGTTGTTTTCATCCCCCAGGCTGTGTCTAACAACCACGCTGTATCTCTCTACCAGGCTTGTTGACTCCGCCCTCCCTCCCCGGACCTGAGATTCGGCTTAAGAGGGGAAAGTGAAAAAGGACTTGCCTTCCTGTACTCCTATGGGGGCCATCTTGGAGTGTCGCAATCACCTTTGGATTAGACCTGCTGCCTTTCTAATTTAACCAGATCAGTGTCAGGACGCTTGAAACCCCCATGCCGCACTATTATATCCCACACTTTGTTTAATTTTTGGGCCCTCCTAATCGATTTTGTTGACTCTTTGGGTGGAACGACCTCCCTAAAGTGAAAACTGATTAGCCCCCCCACAAGGGCTCCTCCTCTTGCTGCTCGACAAGCCTCATTTTATGCGCTTTTCTAACCAGTTATGTGTCACTCAAGGTGCTACTCTCACTCCAACTGAGCTTCCTCATATGGAGGCTTTTTATCACAAATGTCCCCTGACCCACTACTAAACACTCTTTACCTCATTCGAAATACATCATGATGCTTTTTAACTTAATGTGCACCTTGCTCCCTTCATTATCTACCTCCATATTGACGCCTCAATACCCAATATATCTCTCTACTTGCAGCGTGACTACCTGTAATTTTGCCCCTGATCTACTACTATATATTTTTAACCTATTGCGACCAATGCATCCAAACCGACCTACCTCCGCATGATGCCTATATATTTCAAATGTTTTGTTACCTGCTGCTAAGTCATCGACATTTTTACTCTATGCTTTACGTGCACCAAAATGTACCTACCTCATTTGGATACTTTATATTTCAAATGCTGCCTTGCTTTTGCTAATCTATCGGTCTCTTATGGGATATTGTTGACGTGATGTTCCTAGTCTATTGCACCGCATGCCCCTAAACTTCTACCTCCTCTGGATTGCACTACCCTGAATGTGGATTGCATTGCCTTGAATGTTACATTGCCTACTCCTTAATGGTCCGCACAATTGTACATAGCACTCCCCACTTCTCCCCCCCAATCGTTCCATTGCTGCGGTCTCCCGGATCGGTGGACCACTAGCTTCTCATCTCCTGCCCTATTGCGCTGAATTGGGTCTCGGACCCTACTTCTGGTTCCAATCCCTCCCCGTCTCAAATCACCCCAATATAAGGCCCTTGCCCTGGTCTTAGGGCTATTTTCACTTCACTTCTACTGACGTTTCTCCCCCCCCCACTCCTCCTCTCCCCCCCCCCCCCCCACCCATACGCCTCTCCACAATCTCCCGCCCACACAACTGTTCACCCTTGCTGAATCACCATGCCTCCCCGCAGCGATACACTTACAACACCGGACACACTCATCACTAGAAGTGTCCCCAACTCTTGGACTATCCTCTACCCTCCCAACCTTTCCAAAAATGCTAAGAAGAACTTTAAACACAAAATATTAATACGTCACCAAGAAACCTTAATTGTCGATAATTATCTTAGCCTCACCTCCATTATCAAAACTAACTACATCTTTTACTCCAAACGCCCCTCCAAATGGAAAAGTATCTTCCTCCAATACCTCCCCATAACAAAATCCAGCGAAATCCCATATGGTGTGAAACTGTCCACCACCCCTTCCTCCACTTTTACAGGCGAAATTGACATCTCTATCTTTAAATCCGGAAATATCCTCATACAAGCCTCTGAAACTCACCTCACCGCCTTTGAGCACCACTTCAGCACCTTACATGATCTACTTTCTTCCCCTCCCAAATCTCTGTTGCCTCGCAATCACAGGAAGCCCTCCCGGCTTCACCACTTCTGACTCCTACTCCGGCACTTCCTGACTCTACAACTACCAATATAGTCCACCAATCCCAGACCTTGGATCCCTCCACCTCCCTAGCATCCTCTCCCTCACCTCACTCGCCCACTTCATACTTAGCCACTCAAACCCCCTCACCTCTCTCCTCATCTACCTCTCCTCCGCCTCCAGACACTCCGTCATCCCTCTCAACCACCCTAACTCTCACCACTCCGCATGACTCTCTCCCACTCAACCCTAATTACCCCCTCCTCACCTCTCATTCTTCCCAGCCCCTTCAGACTGACCCCCTTCTCCGTTCCCCCCACACACGGCGCCCCATCACATTGACTCCCCCACTGCCCCACTAGAAACACCAATCTCTTGCAACCTAATTGACACCCACTCCCACAAAAGACGGCTCCCTTCCTCATTTGCCCCACACCCCAACACCTCCTCACAGCCCTCATCAGGCCCCTGGGTACACTGGCTCTCACTCTACAAATCTCCCTCAGTCTAACACCTGGAACCCCCCCCCCCCCTCACCTCCCACCACCGGGTTTCCTCCATGTCCACTTCTTACTCCCCTCTTACCTTCCAATATGGAACATTCCCCTCTCCCCCCGGACCTCCTTGCCCCCCATCTTCCTCGCTATTGACCCAAGTGCTTCTTAACATTGACCTCCACCTCTCTATCCTGACGCTAGAACTCTCATCTCTCAGGAATGACTTTATTACCCTCTCTGATACTATCCTTGCCAATCACACCCGTACCATGGGTGCCACACAAACTTATCCCACCTTCAACAAAGGAATATCTCTCCCTACGGCACTTCAGCCAATGGAACTCCTGGAAATTGTCCTCTCTCTCCTCCACAAGCCCCAATCCATCTTACCTCCTCTGACCCCTGGGACTTAAACACCCTCTCCCCCATCCCCATGACTAGTGACCCTCCTGCACTTCACCCTACTATCCCGATGATTCTGGGGACAAACCAGTTCCCTGCCTCTCCCAGGCCCTCTCCACCATGATCACTGTCCCTCCTACTCTACACTCCACTATTCCGGTGATCCTAGGGAGAAGCCGTATCCCTACCTCGCCTGGCTCGCCCAGACCTCCTCCGCAACTCACCACCATCCACCCCTACCGTCCTCCTAAAAGCAATCCTGAACTCCTCAATTGCATGCTAGTCAACTGTCGATCAGCCACACGACATGCAACTGAAATCTCAGAAACCATCCTTCGTGAAGCCATTGACATCGCTTTTCTTACGGAAACCTGGCTCAAAGCTCACTCTTCATCCATTCTTGACCTACTCGCTCCCCCGGGATACTCCATCCTCAGAAAAGATAGGCTCGATAAAATTGGAGGGGGCCTAGCCATAATCTATAAAGATCATCTCCAAATCTCCCCCGTTCAGAACCCCGATCAAGCCACCTTTGAATACATTGTAGCCGAACTTAAAATTCAGGGTTCCCCTCCTATCCAACTACACTATCTATCATCCCCCTGGAGACCCTCTGCCCTTTGTGGAGGAATTTTCTGACCTGCTTTCCCAAGCCTCAATTTCCAACTCCAAAAACATTTTCCTCGGAGACTTTAATATTCATTGGAACAATAAGGATCATCCCTCGGTTATCATCCTCAATGACCTCCTTGATGTTACTGACTTCAATCAACTCTGCCATACGCCAACACATTCCAAAGGGGCCACCCTTGACGCTATCATTACTAACAACGATCTGGCTTCCCTTTCCCACATCATATCCATTGACTGGTCAGACCATCACCTTATCCTCTTCACCATCAACAGCGCCGTACCCCCCCCTGCCACTCAGAACATCAAACATAGGAAGCTAACCAGAAATCTTCACCTTATTCCTCCTGGAGTACTGGAAACTAAGATAAAAGCAAAACTTCTACTTTCACCCCCATCTCAAAATGCTAATGACCTGACCGATCACTACAACAAATCCATAATTGAGGTCCTTGACCAAATTGCCCCCGCCAAACTTAAACCACAAAAAAACAACCCCCCCCCCCCCCAATCCTGGTTTAATGCTGATCTCAACAAGGAGAGACGCTCACTCAGGCTGACTGAGCGCACTTGGAGACAACACCCCTCTCCTCCTAACCTAGCCCTCCTCAGAATCGCAAGGGCTAATTACAAAAAACACATCCTCAATGAAAAGGCCTCCTTTTTCCGCACACAATTGGATCGGGCAAAAAATAGACCCAGGGAACTATTTAACATTATCAAAAACCAAACAGCCTCTGCCACCCCTAAACTGATGGCCTCAAAAGAAAGATGTGAAGAAATTGCTAACTTCTTCTCTGATAAAATCAGCAAGATCGATCTATCCTTTGCTATAACCCTCCCACCACTATGCCCCTCACCCCCCCACGACCTTCCGCCCAAGTCTCCTTTCACACCGTCTCCCCCTCCTGACTCTGCCCACCTCCCTTCCGCCGTCACCTTCCCGGCCCAGTTCCAGACTAATACACAGCCAAAAAATAATGCATCTTGGCTTAACTTCAGGCCAGTTTCAGAGCGGGATGTCCTCAACATCATCACTAAACTTAAACCTTCTTCTCATACCCTGGACCCTCTTCCCGCTAACCTTGTCCAAGACTTAAAACATATCATCGCACCCTAATGGACTAACATCATCAACTCCTCCTTTATCACAGGATGTGTCCCGGTCTCCCTCCAGCTTGGCCAAGTCACTCCCACCCTCAAAAATCCCACTGCCGACCCCGCTGACCTTAACAATCTGCGCCCCATTTCTAATCTTCCTCTGCTATCCAAAGCCCTCGAAAAATGCGCCTTGCTCCAACTAGACAATCACATTGCCTCCTTCAAGCTTTTGGATACATTGCAGTCAGGCTTCAGAAAAGGCTGCAGTACCGAAACTGCTATGCTTAACATTGTTGATGACATACACCACTCCCTCGACAAAGGAGAGGCCTCCCTTCTCATCCTTCTTGACCTCTCCGCGGCTTTCGATACTGTCAACCACTCTACCTTACTCAACACCCTCAAAGATCGGTTTGGCCTCAATGGTCCTGTCCTCGAATGGTTCACCTCCTTCTTCCATCACAGAACACAACAAGTCAAGATCAAACATTGCCTCTCCAAACCCATGCCGGTCTCCCTCGGTGTTCCCCAGGGGTCCATTCTCTCTCCCTCACTATTTAACCTCTTCATGGAGCCCCTCACCCTCATTCTTAAGCAAGCAGGAATCAACTACCACCTGTATGCTGACGACACCCAGTTTTACTATAAGATCAAATCCCATGCCGACATTCTGCACCTTAATGACTCCCTGACTAAGATTCAACAATGGTTCCATCACAACCATCTTAAACTCAACCCTAAAAAAACGGAAATCATTCTTTTCGCTCCCAAAAACAACCTGCTTCCTATTCAACACTGGATCTCTGACCTTGAAGCCCTCAACTGCTCTTTGTCCACCTCTAACTCAGTTAAATCCCTGGGAATAAGCATTGACCAGAACCTCAGCCCTTCTCCCCACATAAAAACGCGGCCAAAAGTGCTCTCTTCTCTCTACTTCACCTCAAGAAAATTAAACCTTTCATCCCTGCTGATGACTTCAAACTAGTGGTTCAATCACTAGTACTCTCTAGATTGGATTATGGTAACGCTATTCTTTCTGGAACGCCAAAAGCCCACTTAGTCCCAATCAAATCAGTCCTCCACCTCGCTGCCAGGCTTATCTCTGATTGTAAGCGGTTTGACCACATCTCCCCCATCCTCAAAGAGCTCAAATGGCTTCCCATTGAAGGCCGATCCACCTACAAGAACGCTTGCATTACGCATAAAGCCATCCATCTTCAGACTCCTGCTTATCTCTCCGACAAACTCCACAAAGCTGGCTGCTCTAGAGTTCTGAGGAGCACAAACTCTCTCATGCTAGTTCCCCTTTGGTAAATAAGAAAGCCACCCAATTACGCTCTTTCTCTGGAAATGCACCTACCACCTGGAACTCACTCCCTAAAGAGCTACGTTGTAACCCCTCCTACCTCAACTTCAAAACAGATCTCAAGAGACACCTTCTCAATAAATATTGGGGCCCTTAGTCTTACCACCCTACCGGGTTCCACATCCCCCCAGGATGACGTCTGGTTCTCTCCGCTTTGCCCCTGACCTACTACACCACCCTCCTCTCCGCCTTGCATATACTTCCATCCTCCCCCTACTTATTCTCCTACAATCTCGACCTACTCCTGCATACAATCTCCTCTCCCGCCACCCCCCTATGGGCCCCCCTACCTCTATACTCCCGCCACCCCCCCCCCAAAATCCCTGACAACCCTTGCTAGCCCCTCTACCCAATTCTGGATATGTTCTAAAATATTCCCCTTATTTTTTTAACCCTTTATTTTCTGTGCTTTACATACTGTTATGATTATCTTGCACTTTTTGTACAAATGTTATACTGCAATTGATACCTCCCTCAACCTTTGTAAAGCGCTCTGATACCTTCGGGTCTAGCCAGCGCTATATAAAACTGTTTAAATAAATAAAAATAAATACGTACTTTTTCCTTCTTAACTTTCTCTATCTCCATAGCCTGCAAGTGTCTCTGGTAGTCGGTGCAGTATTTAGCCACTGCTAGCACTTTTTCTATCAGCGCTTGTTGCCAACAAAAAAAAGAGGTCTGTAAGTGTGTCTGAATTGGTTGCCGCAGTCCATGAATGAAAGTGGTGACTAGGGCCTCTCTCAAAGGGTTTCGCATGCTAGTATTCTGTTGGTAGACCTGAAAGGCAATCAAAATAGGAGTTTAAACTTTCGTCCTTTTCCTGTGTGGAATGCATTATTTTTGACCAGTCCACCTTGTCCTCTGGCACTTTATCTTTCAAATGTTTAACTATCTCCTTCAATTTTTCTTCTACTTCATTTCCCGGCCCCCTCTTTTTTTTTTTTTTTTTTGGTTCCACCAGAGGCACCCCGCTGCTTTCTTACTTTCTTCCCATAAGTCTTTTGGTACTATGATGAACAAAATATCCAGGTCCTTTCAAAGCAACCCTCCCACGGCCATCGTCCTGTTTAATTCGGTGTACCATTTGTGTGGCTCCTCCTGCAGCTTGGGGAAGTCCTTTGTGAATGAAATAAGACCCGCCCTAGATCAGGGGCCATGTATGTATGTCGGATGTCTGGCGAAGGTGCTGGTGGTACTACTCGTTGGGGCATAATCAGTACAGGTTTTGTTACCACTGAGTTTGCAGATACTAGTTCTTGTGCTACCTCTGTCGTTGTCGGAGAGCTCACTAGTTCCTGCTGCTGATGCAATTTGTCTATGGAGTACTGTAATGTGTCAATTATCTCTGCATTTTCCCAAGACGCTTAATCTGAATCCTAAAAGCTATATTTTGAGAGATTTAAATCGTACACCTCTGGGAGGGAAGGGGGCTTTGGCCCTTGGTCAAAGCCTTGGCATGCTACCTATAAGGACAGCGGACCTTGGGACCTTTTCCCATCAAGCTAGCTCACGCGAGGTCCAGCACTGCATCCTGGTACTGTCTGTGATGTGTTTCTGCCAATTAACTTACCTCTTTTCCCCAACTACCCACCCACTCCCTACAGCAGGCATATTATCTGTGATGTAAATCGTGAGAAAACAGGCTTTTTGCAGCCCCCCACACATTGTGGGGCTGTGTGAACTACTAGCTGCTGTTTTTTTTACTCTGAGTGCTCTGAGGCCTTTTAACCAGACCTCAGTCGCAGTACCAGTGTTCTAACCCCTTACAAAATATATGTTGCATGGCTACCCCCAATTGGCATAAGCTGACTTACTTATAAGTCCCTAGTGTTTGGTACCAAGAGTACTTAGGGCATGTAAGTTAGTGTCCACCCAGGGCTGCAGCACTGTTTGTGCCACCCTACAATTGACAAAGTACAAAATGTCTCCCGGCCTGCACTGCAGTCTAGACGAGCAGTTTTAAAACTGCTAGTTCGACTTTGCCATTTAAACCAAAACCCCCACTTCCCTTAACCATATATGTGAGTCTCCCCTAAGGAAGGCCTATCTAGCCCTAAGGCGGGGAGCTGTATATTAAGTAGGACATATACTTTAATATGTCCTAACCGCAAAACTCCCAAATTGACTTTCTTGCTTTGGAAAAGTTAATAGCCCTATTGGCTAATACAGAGTTACAGGCTGACCTCTCAGTCTGGCTACCTTCTGAGTGGGACTACTGAAACGGGTACTTCAAGGTATCAAATTAATCATGGCATTAAACCCAGCTTGATAACCAAGTTGAATTTCATGTCACTTTTAACACTCTGTTGCCCAGTTTATCCGGTGGCCTGTCAGTTGTTGGCCACCAGACAGCCTTCTGCCTTACTGGGGAGTAGTGCGAATGACTCCCAGGCTCCAGAACAATAGAGGCCTGCCACAGAGTGAATTCTTACCCCTCCCGTGCAGGAAGCCAGTCAGGGAGTTGGTCGAAAAGGTGATCTTCAAAGGGGAAGCCGCCTTTTGGTGGGCTAATGTCGATCACACTCATGTAGGGCACCCCCTTTGCTCATGTAGATGGGCTTGCAGCTGGTACATACAGGGGAAACCAGCTGCTAAACCGGTTTTCGTGTGGGCTTGTAGCCTACAGGTAGCCACACCTCTAGGGCGACTACCAAACTCGTACCATCCAAGGAAGGGTTCAGACAACTTGGCAGGCCTTGAAAAATCATTAACATTTTACCAGACCTGCTCTTGACCCATAAAGTGGTTTCAAATTATGTGATCCTGGGCAAATATTTTAAATCACTGAGCCACTATTTTCATCATTATCACATATGAGAGCACCTTCGAATACGCAAGTTTGACATGTCTGTGATTTTAATAATAGTAAATAATTTTATAAAGCTCGTAGCTACCTTAATGAGTTGTCCCAGCGCTAGGTACAGGAATCCACAGCCCCTGATAAAACTATATAGTGTACAAACAATAATGTTTGGAAATGGAGTTTCTAAAAATTTGTCATTTGTACATCACCAAGTAAAGTGTTCTCATGTGTTTTGCTCCCATTTAAATCTTTTCCATCACACTTCTGTATTGCAAACAAAATGTGCTTGCGTAATTCCTGATATATTTTGAAATATTTGTACTATTCATTTACAAGATATTTATGTTGCGTGTTAGAAAAAAAGTGACATCCTACAGCCTTTTGTTTCACCATGATTGTCAGACAGCTCACTTGACAAAATCTTCTAACTGTAGTAAGAGAAAGAAAAGTAAACACCAATTTCCAGAATAAGAAAGCAGCAATTAGTAATAAAAAGACAAACTGACATCCGCCCTCTGTTCTTGAACAGACAGCAAATGTGTCTAGATAAAAACAAGATGTAAAGGCATCTTTATTGCTCAATCACTTTCTGAATGAACAAAGCATCTGTTCCTTTCCATCTCTAGTTCACTGATAAAATCTGACTCGCCATAGCGAGTGGGCAAGTAGATTTTTAGAGGCCTGCTTGGGCAGAATAGTGCTCTCAGGGATTGCTGGATGCCTCACATAGCCAGAAGTCATCATGGGGCGGGAGCGGTGACCGCATCCTCCCCCGCCAAGGGCACTTTCTCATAAATATGGCACTGCTGGCACCCTGAACCTCAGATCACATCTGAACTGGAGAAAGGACCAAACAACTACCCTGTTGAACCCTGGCAAGAAAGTCTGCACCTGCTGCTTTCTGGGGCTAGTGAAGAGAAGATTTTCCTTGTGGTGCCTGGCTGGAGGAAAAGTTGCTCCTGAGCCACAAACCGAAGTTGTGACTCCAAGGGTCAGTCTGCTGACCCCCCCCCCCCCTCTTTTCCGCACCAGGGCCTTAAAAGCTGAAGTCCCCCGTTCTGGCCAGTCACTAGAATTGCCTCTGACTGCTGACGTGCCGCCAAGAAGACCTTCACCCCGGACTCAAAAGTTTCATCTGTGTCTGCCATACTCAGGAGAGTCGTCAGAGTGTGGGTTGGTTGCCAAAGACTGACACCACTCCTCACCAAAGGACATTTCTGAATCCGCTGTGTCCAGAGATTGGCATCCCAGTCGCAACTGGTCTTCTACTGGCTCAAATAGGACTTAGAGGGACTCCGACCACTGTGACCAAAGTCGCCCTACCTGACTTGTGAGCCAAGGAATAACCGCAGAAAGGCTGCTTTCGACTGCGCAGCACCCAGTCTCTTTCAGAATCCCCAGCATCCTGTATCGCCAGCATCAGGACCACTCCATTGCAGTCTAAGGCGGTCTTGATGTAAAGTGAGGAATTTAACTTGAGACTGCTTTTGGTGACCAAGCAACTGTGCACATACTCTTTAATGGCACCCCCTTACCTTCTCACTGTCAGAATTGGTTGCCCAATTTGGGCTAGAGTAGCCGTACACAACTCTTTCAACTTTTCAAAAGTTTGCAAACTTTACATCTACTAATGCCTGTTTGCTTGTTTGCACTTTATACAAAAACTGAGATTTACGTTTTACTTAATCTATATCTCCAGAACCCTCTAGTGGATTTTGCTCATCTTGGTATCTAAAAATTTATAAAAATGTTTTTCTAAATTGGTGTAAATTTTTTGTGTTATTTGGCTTTTGTTTGCTGCTTCTAAATGCTTTACTAGTTCCTTTGTTTAAGCCTTACAGTTTAAAGCCATAGCTACCCAGGGTTGAGCTAGAGGTTTTATAAATGAGCCCGACTGGACCCCAGACGGCTTCGCGAGTGTATTACGTGATAAGGTTGCACAACTGTACCACATAATACATCACAATCCTCACATTAATCATCAGGCAAGTGGGGTTTCCAGGTCAAGCCATCAGGCACCTTATTTTCATATTTCTGTTTGTGACATCAAGGATTGCATTGTTGTTTTTCAGTTTTTTATAGCACTGCCATATTACCTTTGGTCAGAGGTCTTTAAACTTTTTTGTTGTGAGCCCCCAAAGCAAAATGTTTTGAAGTCGAGGCCCCCTCCAAAACTTTATGGCAAGGATGGGGGTGGAGGGAGGTGATGGATGGGGGTGGGTGTCACCAGGTACGCAACAATCGGGGGTAATTGCATTAGCCAATTGAGGTTTAATAACGTAAAACTGTACATTTCCCACACCTTAGTTGAGCGTTATTTTATATGCTGATACATGAAAGTAAAAACATAACAAGATAGTTCTGAACATTTTGCTCATTTTAACAACATCTTTGACCCTGCCAACCCACTTAGTGACCCTAGCTCCATGGCACCCAGGATCACAATTCACCTACTTTTTAGGCACTTCAACTGCTGCATTTAAATGAAGACATCCTGCAAACATGCCAAATGAACTAAGTTGTGCTTCCAGGCCATCTTCATTTACAAGAAGTTGCAGATTAATTTGCAGCCCCCTCGATATGCATCCACGGAACCCAGGGTTTTACGTCCCACAGTTTGAAGACCTCTGCCTTAGAGCGATGTCAGATAATTATCGGTAGAAAAAGAATATTGACCATGATTTAACTTGGATTTGCTTACAAGTGAGATAAAATTTGTCTAACAGCTCAATTAATGAGTTATTTCTGCCAGGAGAGCAGTAAATGATGTGTAGTCTAGTCGACTTATTAAATGCCGATAGAGCCTCACGATAAGATATTTAAAGTAGGAGAAGGGTCCTGATATTTTTATAGGGAAGATGAACTCTAGATCATTACAACAACCCCGCCTTTTTAAGAGGATATGTTCTATAATGGAATTTTAAATACTACTGGATGTAAGGTTAGTGTCTGTGGGGAATTGGTTAGGCGTGTCTCAGAAAGTAAACTTCTTTATTATGGAGCATTGCTTTATAAAAATCTAAGATAACAGCTGTGGATCCACACCTTGTCAGTGGCTAGTTTAGGTAGTCACTTTTTTATTTTTTTGTTTAGCAAATTTGGTATCCCTTAAAGTAGCATTTCAAACCATGTTCAGTCATAGTTTTACCCTTTAACTTGTGTGTCAATTGAGGCTCCACATGATGTTTGTCGTGACATGGTATGTTTGTATAGTATTGTGGTTTTGGGGAGTTGGTAATGTCAAAAAGAGGTTCTGTCTTAGACGCTGTTAACTTGGTAGAGAGCCTCTCATCTTCACTTATAAGAGACTAATACATCTAGGTAATAGAGTTGATTTTGTTTTATTTGTTAACTTTCTTCACATGGGTGTCTCCTAACTCGTATATGTCCGTTCACCCTCCCTCTCTACCTGTAGAATACACCTTAACTGCTTTGAAGCTACCAATACAATGTCTGCACAGTTTCAACCAGTTGTTATCCTTGTTTGTTTATTCTGGTGCTGTTCTTCCATTAAGGTGGTTGATGTAGCATAAAACCTGCTAGGTTCGACCCTGCTCAATGAAAGGTGTGAACTATTAAAACCTCAGTTCAGTTTTTTCGGTGTTCACTCCTGCAGACAGGCTATAATGGCCTGCCTTAAAGTTGAGCACCCCGCCCATACTGTGAGATTTGTGAAATGTATGTATTTTGATGAAAAACTATTGCACGCCACAGCAGCTGCCAACACCTGTTAAAAACAAAAATTAGTGGTCCCATATGTCGCTCTCGGGATAATACTTCAACAAGAAGAACGATGAACTGTTGCCTTGGAAAAATGATTGCACTATGCAGTTTACTTTTATTTTGTTACTCAATATCTTATAACTTTTTGTAAAGCATTTTACTGGACATAGTTATGTTACAATGAGAAGTATTTATGATGAATTTTATATGATTGATTTTTGTTTTATCCTACATGTTTGATTTTAATACACTGTGACACGAATAACACATTACTATTACTACTTGTAGCTAGGTTAATCTGTGAGGTTTTTAAAAGTCTTATGCATCCTCCAGCTAGCTCCGATGAATTTCAGTAGCATTTTATAAAACTTTGACAAAATTGTTACTCTAGTAGTTGAGCTATATGTTCTTTCTTAACTTGGTTGATATTGCCAAGATATTTCATACATCCTGTGCTCCATCATAAATTGTGAACTGGGAACACACATTTTGACATGCTTCATTTGTTCCTGTGTATATTGTAAGCAGAATTAATTCTTTTTAAATTTCTTGATAGAAACGTTCTCTTTATGCAGTGCTAAGCACTGATTTCCTGTGCATTTGCAGTGCTGTGCTGTATATGACTTGTTGATCTTTGCCAACTTGGAGACAATGGATTTATAGAAATGAAGGCGATATGGTGAGTGCCCCCCTCCACCCATCTATCGAATCAAACTGTTACCTCCAGGTTGCACAGAGAGCTCTGCAGTGGCTGTGTTAGGCAACTGGAACTTCTTACTAGATGGCCATAACTATGTCTTTCTTTTAAGAAGGCCCGATCTAGTCTGCATCAACTAAATTACATCACTTTTTCCTGCCACTAAAGTCTTTAATCCATTTTTCATTATTTAACAATTAAAGTTTTTCAAAAATTTGGAAGGCCTTAATTGAATAATGTAGTAAACTACCTTTTGCATGGTGTACCCCCCCCCAGATTGTTAGCCATAAGTGGTTTGCTGGCTGTAGAACTCTGTGAACTTTACCCCTGCTAACCAGAGGTAAAGGGCCTGTGCTTCTCCTTTCAGCATTATACAATTAGGGTACTCCCTATTTGCGTATATAGCTTGCCTATGAGTCCCTAGTATATGGTAACAAAATGTACACAAGGCATGTAACTAGTCTCACTTATCTGCACTAACTGCTGTGCTATCCACTACAGTGGCAGTGCAAGTGTGATTTCAGGACTACCATAGTAGCCTGACGGTAGTTGTGTAAAACCTGCACTTCAAACTGTCAGCATGAACCATTTTGATAGGTCAAATCCTTTTGTTTTTAAATATTAATAAATAAGTCATCCTATGTAGGCCTCATCGCTCATAAGGCAGGGCGCATGGCATTTAAATATAGGGCATGTAGATTGTTCATGTTAAACATGCCCTTGCAATGACTAGCTATGCAAAAGTTTTTGGTACTGTAGCATGGCTTGCTGTTAATAGAAAAACACTGGGATGTATTATTACATTTAATGATGCTATCTTCGACTAGGAAACAGAAAAATAATTAATGTACTCTTCATTAATAATAATTAAAAATCCAATTTAATGGTAAAGTCAACTTTTTTTTTTTTTTACACATTTTAAGAAAAATGTAATTTTAGAAAGTTATCTTTTCTCTGCCTAAAGCCTCTGGAAGGAAATTTGCATTAGCCACCTTCTGCAGCCTTCTGAGTGCTCCATCCCTGATGTGTGAAAACAGCTTCTAGAGCAGAGAACAAGGTCGGGGTGGGTTATGGGGTTCCCTTCACAGGATGAACAGTTGGGGAGGGGGGGCAGGAACTAGATCAATTCAAAGAGGCCTCCCCTATCACAGGAGAATGTTAACTGGCATATTTCAGCATTGGTACCTTTACAAGTGTTGTCATTTTAAGATTACTGTGGTCACCAAACAAGGTTCGGGGTTTGTCATAGAGTGAAACTTTACAGTGATAACGGTGGTGGTTTTAAACCGGCTTTATAACCGGATAATCAAAGTGTTAACTCATTTATTATAAAGTGAATGGAATTATAAACATTTCCTTGAACTCGCAGGTAACAAACTCAAACTTTAGAACAGGTAGTAAAGCGTTATGCCGTCTTTTCTGTGCATGAAATACTAAGCTAACTAGATAAGGATTCCTCTTTATAGCCCTGAAGAAAACTAGGGCCCCATATGGATGAAGAAGGTGGCTAAAACATGTTGGTTGAGAAATAATGGATGTCTGAATGTATTTCAGGAAACATCTGGAAATTTGTCTTTGTAACCATACCCAGGGTACCCTAGGAATAAAAGCGGAATCTTCAGGGAATACCCCAAGTGCTTTTTTTCTTTTTTGTAAACAACTGATTCTCTTTATTTTTTTTTTTTTTATATCCATATACAATAATCTTATTAGAAATTCCTTGCAAAGGTTGTGTCCATTAAAGGTTGGGTGGTATTACCCTATTCAAGTGAGTAGAAGGTACCAATGATGAAGCATGCCACTACGAAATTGTGGGTGAGGTGTCTTCATCTTTTATAGTTTGGTACCTGAAATGCCTAAGGAATCCAACACTATGTGGAATTTCCTTGTGAAAACCCATGCACCATTTGCTGTGGATATGCGTTTGTGTTAGGAAAGACGTGTGGGAAGCACGTATTGGTTTTTTTCACTCTCTTTTGGGTGTGAAATTTTAACTGACACCTTGCAGGGCACTTCCTTTGTCCCTCCAGGCAGGCTTGATCACAGTGGGCCTCTTTTTGACATTACAGTGTCATATCCTGCTTGACATGTCTGCTAGGGTTTACATATAATAACGCTTTTGGCGTACTTGTAAGGCAGAGAACAGTATGCCAAGACAGTTCTTGTGTATCCACTGCCTGGTTGCTGAAGTATCCTACCAGACTTCTGTTTCTGTGTTTATAGGTGGTACAGTGGCTACTTCAAATTGGATTTTGGTGTTAGATGTGGGAGAGCACTCAGATTACCATAGTACACTCCATACATGCACCCCCAGCCCTCCGAGAACAAGTTAAGCGTGGCTGAAGACTTTAACCATTTGAAAATGCCCAAAGTGAGTATGGCTGTTCCAAGAAACGTTTACCCCATTGGTTAGGGTGTACCCAGGAGTCATTCCCACTAACTAGCTTGTGCTGGGCATAAATGTGGCACCCACTTAAGAATGCTTCTTGACCTGAGGAAGAACAGAAGAGGACTGGACCAGCTGTCTGTGACCTGAGAGGAGCCTTAAAGGACTGAACCTGGTCTTGGCAAAGAAGTGGACTCCAGGGGTCATAAGACTGACCTGTTCAAGCTTCAGCAATACAACAAGCTACAAGAGGCCTGTAGGAAACTAGGATCTGCTTTTATGGTTACCCCCAGTTTCTCTGCTTTCTCCCCTAAATTGTTATGTTCAGTACTTGGGTGCATCCCAGATTGTATACTGAGGTACCCTTATCAGTCCCCTAGTATATGGTACTAAGGTACACAGGGCATAGCTACCCCAGAGGTCCCCCATGGGCTGAAGCATGTATTAGGCCACCCATGGGAAACCATTCAAACTGTAACTACAGGCCTGCCATTGCAGTCTGTGTAAGCTGGTGCTAGCACCACTTACGAAAGATATAGGTCTCCTAAATCTAGGGTCACTGCACTTAAAACCTAGAAGTCACCCCTATAGCAGGCCTTTACAATCCTGAGGCTAGGTTGCTTAGTTCTAAGTGTGAGGGTGCCCCTGCATGAACTGGACACCTCTACAGCCTACGGAGTCCATTCTCCCGGGATGTAAGTGAAGCAGCCATATACCATATAGAGGGGGCACCGCGTAATTACACGATCACCA
This sequence comes from Calotriton arnoldi, assembly GCA_963921515.1. NCBI lineage: Eukaryota > Metazoa > Chordata > Amphibia > Caudata > Salamandridae > Calotriton > Calotriton arnoldi. The sequence continues at coordinate 4,759,222 of CAWUFW010000295.1, read as the reverse complement.
TCTTGAAATTGGCTGCAACGAATCCTATCATGATTGGTATCGAATATGTTGGAATCATACCCCCACACTGTAAACGGTGTGGGAGGTATGATTCCAAGCACTGAAACGGGTCCGTTAGGCTCTTAGTGCTCCCGGTACCAGTCTTCTAGACCCGGACAGCACAACATGGCTGCTGCCGACCAGAGACCTGATATTGCCCTCCTGCTGCTGAGCCAAGCTCGAGCAGGGGAAGGCAGAACAATAGGTATCCTGTCACAGGGAGTTGTGACCACCTCCCAGACAGGATTTAGTGTACTGGGTCCGGGTGGGTGCGCTTGCCAGCGCCACTCAGTCTGCATGAGGGGCACATTTGGTGCCTCTTTGCATAGTCCAGTTCAAACCAGCTCTGGGAGCCGTTGGCTCTCGCTCTGGCACGAAAGTGTACAAAGGACATGAGTAGCCTCCCCCCTGTCCCCTGAATCGTCCCAACCCTTCCTTAGGGTACTTAAGGGCTTACATAGGTGTAGGTCCCTAGATTCATCGTGGGACACGATTCAATTCAGACACCACTTCAACTTCTACCCTCTGGGCACTCTGGACTTCGCTGGACTTCATCTCGGCTCGACTTCATCTCCCTTCCAGTCTGCTGCATCATCTGTGCCTGTGCACCATACAGGAACCTTCCAAGGCCTGTGGGCATCCAAGACACCTGAAGGAATCTCCCTTGGAGTGAAGGAGTTGCTTCCCTGCATCTGCAGGCTCCGCAACTAAGCTGACTGGTCTGCTGATCCTGACCTCCCACGGACTCCGAAAGGCTCAGCAACACAGGTGTTGGTTCTCCATATCTCTCGAGGCGAGGCCTGCCCTGCCCTCTCACCAAGTTTGAGGCCAGTATCCCTCGTAGGAGCCGCAGGACCCGAACCCCTGTGCACTGCATCGACTTGCTGTAGCAAAGGCTTGTTGGCTTCCTTCCACCAAGACCTTCAGGCTCCAAGTAGCCCCACCCTCCAGCATCTCCAGTGACAAGAATCTTCGTCACACCTCATCGTCTGCACCGTGGCTTGCATCTTTTGGTGAGCTGCTCGAGATCCTCTTGCGACTCCAGTGCCTCCAGCCTGTGGGTCCTGTTGAGGATCATCTTTGCTTCTTTTGGGCTCCCCTGATTGCTCGGGCCTGCCCTGACTCCCCTGCTTGTGGTGAGTCCCCTGGACCTTGCTGGTCCCGACATTGCACCTTCTTCGACATCCACGTTGTTTGCAGTTGCCAATGCTTGTTGGTGCTTCCGACGGACACCGACCCCTCAACTCGCGACATCCGAAGTGGGACAGCTCATGCACTGCTCCTGGTCTTCCACAGCGTCGCCTGGTCCTCACAGCTGCAGAGTCCAGGTCACCTTCACTCTCCTGCAACTCCCGACATCGGTGGGCATTCGTCTTCCAGGTCTCCGGGTCACTCCTGAGTGACATAGACTTTGTCCTCTCTGCTTGCAGGTACTCTTCAACTTGAATCCACCTTTGGATTCCACCGGACACTTTATCCTTCTCCAGCAGCGGCATTTTCCTGAATTCCTCCTTTGGGTTTGACTGCGGTTTCCGACACCACTTCACACCTAAGCACCTGGCTTCCCTGGTGTAGGTAACGTGGGTACTAGGGTATCCACGGGTGGGGTGGCTCTCCAACCTTCTGTCTTCCATGGGGTTTCTTCAGGGTCCACTGGGAAGGGTCCTAAATCTTTAAAATTGCAACCGCGACTTACACATTGATTTGTACGAAGAACGGGGTTGTGTTCCCACACTGCACACGATCTCCGTGGGGTTCCTAGTCCCTCACCGTGGGTGGTTCCTTGGGTCCCTGACACACTACGTCCTCTGGGCATTGTCCTGACACGAGTCGTGGTTCTTATACCACTTTCTTAGTATATAGTTTGCTCCCCCCCCTTTCCTCCCTCCCAGGGTCCAGTGTGTATTCTGTGCTATTTACGTGATTTCTATGCAAAGTGTTGTGTGTATTGTGCATATCTCTGGGTAGGAGATACCTGTATGTGTTAGTGAGTATTATATAATAAATACATATTTTTATAAATACAATGTGTGGTTCTTTTTGACTTAATCTATACCTATAAGATTGCATTGTGGTAAAACAATCTGCTTTACACTCCTGGACTAAGCCTAATGGCTGCTGTCCACAACTACCACTTGGAGAGCTTTCTATGGTTGTCCAAGTCCTCCTAAATCACCGTAAGGGTTGTCTGAACTGGTACAGGGTGTCCACTTGCAAAAGTGCACATCATATACCAGGCCAGCCTCTCAAGGCCTTTCCTGCAACTGACCAGTGGCAGCTGGACCTGGACTGGACCCTACTTTTGGCCTCCTCCTGACTCCTCGAAGTGCCGCCCTGAGTGCCTGCAGGCTTTAGAAGTATACGCCTGTGGTTGATTGGGTCTTTCAGGACTAGGTCAGAATGTCAAATCTTTGAGGAGGGCAGACCAGGTTGGTGTATCCAACTTGTGCTCCATCTCGACTAGCTTCATTTAGCCTAGGTCCCAGTTTACTGCACTTATTGACTGTCATTGGCACTTTGTGCTTCTTGGCGCTAATTCTATTTAGAACTTTAAAAAATAACTGCTTCTTCTAATTGGATTTGTGGCATTTTGCAGGCATTTTGGTTATTAGATTTCACTATTTTTTCCAATTTGGTTTTGATTTTTATTATTTTGCATTTTGACTTTATTACTATTTAGGTACTGCATAAATACTTTTCAAATTGTCTTAAGTTAAGCTTGTCTGCTCTGTGCCATAGCTCAACCAGGGGATTGAGTTTAGGTTAATTTAGCGACCTTGAGGGTGCACCCTGACCAGGGTTGTGATTATTCCTTGAGGTGGGTAGTCATCCATGCCAACTAATAATCCAAGTTCTTACAAACATTAAAGGTGTCTTGCATTGTGCCTCCTTGAAGGATCAATGCCATTGATAAAAATCCATTAATAACTGATAATGATCACCTAATTGCACAATATAACACTTTCACTCTGGTATTGAATATGCCTCCCTGAATATAACAATGTGAAGATAAAAATCTAAATCCCTGCTGTATTTTGTCAAATGCTTTGTATGTGTCCAAGGAAAATGCCACCAGCAGCTCTTGAATTGTATGCATTAATTCAAAAGACAGTACTCTGTGCAGATGTTATTTATTTTGCTAAGATTGCTGAGGAGCAACAGAGTGCTAAGTGTGGGGGTGTGGCATGATTAAGTTGGGCTTTACACCTCTGTTACAGAATCACATTGCATTTCTAATGTTTGCTGTTTTAGGCACAACTAGATTCATTGATTTGTCAGTAACCACACACTTTTTGTACACGCAGCGAAGCAGGGCTTAAACTAAGGTCTCCACGTTCCACACCTACTACTTTTCTGCTTTAAGGCTTACTTTTGTAAGTCAGCAGCACCTTTCATGATAGCTTTGCTGCTGCTACTACTACTAAATTTACACTTGTTAATTTGAACCAACATATAAGAGGGACTTTTCTGACTAGATGTTTGCTTGCATCTAAACAGTGTGAGCTCCCCTTCCTCACGTCTTGATCCGTTCAATTTCCAGCAAATACTGCATCATCCATGCTAAATAAATATGAAAGTACGTACATAAAGTGAATTACTTTGTTATTGAAGAAACTAATTTGGCTCCTGGAAACTAAGGCAAAGCAGAAACTGATTTCTCACCCCCGGTTCCCCTTTCCACTGCCTTTACTGCAACAAGTTCTAACCCGTGGAAAGTTTGATGTTTTTTGCAATGTGGTTTATGAAAAAGATGCGACTCCATGGTTAATGCTGAACGCATGTGAAGTGCCATGTGGTAGTGTGCTGAGGAGTCAAGTCATTCAGGCACAAGGGGATGGTCCAGCGGAAAGTTGCATGTTGTGTCGGTGGTGGAGTCCGAAACCAGATGAGGATCCATATCATGGAAGTCCAGTGAGGTAAATTTTGGCTGTCGGCGTGCGGGGTCGATGCAGCAGGGAAGAGGAGGTCAGGCCGGCAGCAGAGTCTGTGCACAGGCGAGGTGCTTTAAGGTTGTGTACAGACTGTGAGAGCCAAGTGGTTGGTATGTGGGGCGATCCGGCGGAGACTGCGGAGTCCCAAGTCAGCAGTGGAGGCATCCTAACAGCAGAACAGTAAACTTGAGGACCACAAATCGTTTGTAAGCTCCAAAGAAGTTTTTCATAGTGTGAACATGATTGGCATTTCAAAACATTCACATGCCTGGTAGATGTACTTCTCTGGAATACTGAATCCCGTAGAAAAGTGCACATCTGTTCTTGGGGGCGTAGCTTAGTCTGTGAAATTCGGGGGAGGGCGGGAAGGGGGGATGAATTTCACATTTCCTTACTAAAAGATCAGCGGGCTGCAGGGTGAAAGAGTGAGATGACCAAGATTCGGGATGGGCTGTTTCCATGAGGAACCGGGTCCGTACTGATTTGCATTAGGTGGGCCTCTGTCTAGAGTGGTACAATGAGAGAAAAATCTGATGGGCTGGAATGCTACCTAGCAATTGTGACTCGTTTCGACTATTTGGAAGTTTTCACCCCATCACCTTTTGGTTGTTTGATTGCCAGTAGTACGCCTAAAAACCTGAGACTGGCACAGCTTTCCAAGGCTACTGCCGCCAATGACTGTGAATTCAAAAATATAGTACATTTGTACCCATACATTGAGTGCTTCTAAGGGTACAGATTTACTACTTTTTGGTCACTACATGAGCCTGATTCACAAAGGTAACTTAAACTTTAAGCAATTTAGACTTTTGAGTAAGTTTACTACATTTTGGCTATTCACAAAGTACAAGTGTAAATTTACTCCAATATTGTAACTTGCATATCTTTACGAAATTTAAGGGCCTGGCGGCTATTCATAAACTGCATTTGTAGTATGTTTTGTAGTTAGTAGTACTATGTTTTGTAGTAGTACAATAGTACTATGAATGTACTATAAAATGCTATTCACAAATGGCACTTCTAAAGTATTACTGCAAAAAGGACAGTAGTACTTTAGAAGTGCAGTTTGTGAATAGCAATTTGTAGCATTGTGAATAGCTCCCAGGCCCTTCATGTAAACCCTAAAGTAGTTGTGTAAGTCCTAAGCGTGTCCCTAATTCTTATTGTAGATGGAGCAACATTATATTCTAGAAAATCGATCATAAAAGCTGCTTGTACAGCAAACATCCTGAACTCAAGAATTTAAAAGTACTCTCATACGTGATAATAAAGTAAAAGCAGGCTCTGAAATAAAATTTCTGCCCAGGATCACACAGTTTGGACAAGCAGGGAAGGTAGGTAGGGAACCAGATAATTCCAGGTTATCTGGTTTGACATTTTGGAATTTCAGTCATCAGATTATATCTGTCTCTCTTTTTCTCAGTCTCATCCCTGTCTTACAGCAAAGGTCACTGTTTTTTGTCTTTTATTCTGGGCCCTGATGAAAAACCAGCACAGGCATAGCTGACCCGCCTCTGGTCCCCTTGACCCAGCTACCAGGCCAAAATACATTTATTTGGCGGGTGCCACACTGCAAATCCCCCTGCCCTCCCTAGGGCTAAGCCCCTGCCTGTTCTAGCCGACCTAATGCTCGAGACTCTGCACCGATTTATGTTACTGTGCATACTTTGAATACTGGAAGTACCGGGCCCATGGTTTGATATTCAACAATCCCATGATGAACCTTGCTGGAAAATAAGATGACTATTTCCTCTCTTTATTGCATCCTATTGAACAACATAGAGGATTCCACTGGTAATTGGACACCACACTAGAAGCTAGACCATTGGGAATGTTCAAAATGTAAGTGTTACTCTACTGGTAAAGACAAGTGAATGTTCTAAGAAATGAAAGTTGGCTAATTGGTGTGCTTTACTCAGCATTTCGTATACTGTGACTGATACTTGTAGATGAGAGAGAGAACCAAGGTAAAAGATCAATAACACAAAGCAGTACCAACAAAATTACACAGTACACGTCGGGTCAACAAGACTCATGGATGGAACAATCTTGTGTTGGAGGAGCGCAGCATCTATTTTTTTTCATGTCTCGGGGAGCAGCTTGGAATTGGTTAGATGCCCCCTAGAAACCCTGCATGTTGGAATTCTACATCTGTAGTAACTAGAGATACACAAGCAGATAATGAGATAATAAGGAACACATCAAGAGACAATGTGGAAGACTTCCATAACACTTCAAAAGTGACTGTGCTGGAAGACGCCACACTTCTGATAATTCTTGGAGCCTGATGACTTTCTGTTGTATTGGAATTGCATTGTATGTCTGAATCTCGAAAGTCAACAATTTATTTCCTTCCCCTTGTTTCCTCCATTTTGGCCCCTTTACCTTGGGATCAATTAAATTGTGATACTCCAAACCAAAGGATCAAGTGAATAGTGTAAATATGTATGCTGAATATAAGCTAGTTTACTTAAGGAATTCAACTGTGTACTAGAATTACTGGATAAATATGGAGCCTTTTCAGGTCTCCGCAAAACAAACTGGTCAAAGCCTAGAATATTTCCCATTGGAGGTCTAGAACGTGTTGAACCCTGGGAGCTACCTGACGTAGGTTTAAGGTGGCAGGTATCTGATGTAAAACACTTGGGAATAAGATTCGCTCATAATAGAGAAACTTGCATACAGCTAAATGTTCCACGTGTACTGCACAGTTTGCCCAATTTGATTGCCCCTCTCAATGATGGGCAGAATTGAATCAATAAAAATGGTTGTACTTCCCAGGTGCCGTTATATATACACTTATGGGAGCTTTGGACCTCCTCACTAGAAAGTTATTTCATGAGTTGAGTAGCCTGCTCATTACTTTGGTAAAAAAAATCATATCATACCTCAATATCAGACAGGATTTTGGCCCAACTCATCTACCCTGGACAACGCTATTGCTTTATCATATCTGGCAACCAAGGCCACAGAGGTCGCCTCCCCACTACTCTGCGCATGTTTCGTCGAATATAGTGCTGCCTTGACGGTATTTATCGCAACATACTTTGGGCAAAACTTGCAAAGTGGGGCATTCCGAGGAAACTTCTGGCGGCCATCATGACGCTTCATACCGGCACCTGGGTTCGTACTAAGCTTACACAGACATGTGTAACGGCCAAGATTTACACAAAAGGTTAACACAGGGCTGTGTGATCACCCCTACATTGTTCAACTTGTACACTGCGGATCTGGGAGAGGCACTCCTAAAAGTCAACATTGTTCCGCCTAAACTGGGCCATCTTAGACTCCCGATCATGCAGTATGCGGACGACTGGGTTCTATTGGATCAAACTAGAATCAGCATGAAAAGGGCACTGGAGACACTACATCTATATAACATGGAAAACAAACTTCAAGCCAATGCCACAAAAACGAAGGTGCTCGTTTTTGGCCATAAACCCCAAAAAAATCCTTATTGGGATGGTATCTTGGCCCGCTAAGGATTGCTACCGCTAATAAATACCATTATCTGGGAGTTCAATTCTCAGACACTGACAGATCAACACTGCAGGCCAAAGCACTCAAGGCTAAAGCGGCTAAGGTCACAACTGGTCTATGCAAACTAAATCATAAGCTCCAAAGCCATTCTGCAGAGGGCATCCGACAGGTAATGCAAGCAAAGTTAATTCCAACACTGAGCTACGGCCATCTCGTCTTTCGGGTTTGCTTACCGAAAAATTGGAGAGCTTGAATATCATGGCTTTTAGAAAGGTTTTCAATCTTCCATATTCAACACGGCGCACACTGATCCGATTGGAGTTCAGTATTTCAGCGATGGACATTGAATGTAAAAAAGATATAGTCAAATTTTACTATCGTGTGATTAAGGCAGGCCCTGACACAATCGGGGAAGCATTGCAAACAGTTTTTACGGATAACACTAGCCGCTGGGCAAGGTATCTCTCGATGGCCAACAAGTCATTGGGCCTGTCACTAGACCTGTTAACTGACACACCCTTAACAATGGCCGGCCTAAAAAGCCTGTTAAAGAAACAGGGCAAGCACATCTCAAGGCAACAGGATCTCGAACGGATTAGACACATTGCTTTCACAAAGGGTCTTGTCTACTTAAACGAAGCCACTTCATGACAACCATACCTGAAGGCAGGATTGGGAAGGCAAGCCCTCCAGAACGTTCTGGGAACTAGGCTCCTAACATTACCAATATGGGACTATAGGGGCCACTGGAAAAACACACTGCCAGGAAACAGGGGATATTGCTTGTGCTAATACCATACAGAATTTAGCACATTACTTGTTGTTGCCCAGCCTTGCTGGGCCAGAGGCAACTATACCCAAGAACAATGTTCCTTCAAAATGGAGTAAGACCATGCAAGGAGGCCCTAATGTTCATTTACACTACCACGGTGCCGATGGCCCTTGCACAAATTGGCAAGTTCTATGAGGCAGCTGGAAGGATTCTACGAACAATGCAAGAATCGAAGACGAAAGTCAAAAAAACATAAGCTGTTGATCATCTATTGTTGCAGTAACACTGGCACCATATAATTCTATACATGTACCTTGCCCCTTAGGATCACCTATAAAGGTCGAACTATCTGATGGCCCCGGGTTGTCCCTACACCCAGCGCATTCTTCATTTCTTGGGAATTTTCCCGTCGGTGACTACTGCATAAATAATGCGTCAGGGTGTTGAATTTAATAAAATATCTACTTGTCCATGGGGCAGGTTGCTTCATAAATTTACTTGTCCCTTTGGTGCCATGTAGTGTGGTGGCAAATTATGGCAGCAATCACATTATATAAGAGCTCTGAATCAGCCTCTCTGATTATGCTAGGGCTCATACCATAGTAGTGTTTGAATATTTGCAATCCCCTTATGTTGACACGTGTCCGCAGATCTACATACTGGGGCTGAAAGTAGTGGTAAGCAATAGTTCCAGGGTTAGAATGCCCTTATGAGTCTGTGCGAACCTACTAACTTGCATGTTTTAAGGGTTTTCAACAACTCTATTCTAATCTTTTCCCATACTGAGAAATGTTGGAAATTTACTCCCGACAATGGCAGACGTAAACCTTCTTCCAGAGTTGGGAAAAAGTGGTTGGAGGGAAAGTAAACTTGCAAACACTTTTGCATGAGCAAATCTACACATGCATATTTGCTCATGCTAAAATGCAGTTCACAAATATTTTCTAGGAGTACTATTTCTTGTCATACTTCTGTAAATTCTTGGGAATTCACGAAAGCCGTATAGCTGCGCTTAATGCAAGGATATATACCATGGGTGCAATTTTGAGACTTTCTTTAATAATTGGGCCCCTAATTTGGTCTGGCGTTGACCATGACCTTTTGTGTTTATTAAAATTCTGTATCAGCTGGCTTCACTGTGAGTGACCGCTTTCTGCTCTTTCACAAGGAGCATATCTGCACACAAAGGAGTTTTGTTCAGTGCCAGTAACTACCATGGCAGTCTGTGCTTTTTGAGACCAAAAGCTATTTTTGCTTTTGCCAATGTTTGTTATAATGGTGAGGGTCCGGCAGCACCCACACCAATAAGGTTTTCCAAAAACCATGCCAAAACAAGTCACACATTGACAAAACTAAAAAGCTGACCACCAATTTCAGACCTACTGGCTTTGCCAATGCTTTTTATTTTTTATTTTAAAGAGTTTTATATAGCGCGAACTAGACCCGAGACATCCGGTATCGGAGTGCTTTACATGAGCACCAGTTTCGTTATAGATGGACACATTAATTTTTGTTAGGCACGGGGAGATTAAGTGATTTGCCCAGAATCACAGGATGTTGAGCTTCGTTGCTGAGACTCTAACCCGGTTCCCCAGCTTCGAGGTTGATCGCTCTAGCCGTAAGGCTACATCCTCCCCCCAAGCTTGTTTATTTTTGTTTTCCATAATCTTATTGAAACTGGTTACACTGATTTTCCATTATGAATATTTTGGGGAAATACTAGCAGGCATCAACACGTTTCTAAATGATGCTGCAAAGAAATGGTACCTGAAATTTTACATTAGTTTAGCAAAATGTTTATTTCTTGCTATCATTTTATCAACATTTTATTTTGAAAGCAAAGAATCATCAATCTTGCTTTTAAGCTTCTGCAAATATTTGCATCAAATCAGAGCATTCTGGGAGCATTCTACATAGCCTCATATTGCTAAACTTTGAAAACCTGTGTACACATTTTTATACTGGAACCATTGTTAGTAGTGCAGTCACAGCTTACAACATTTACTTAGAGCGCTCACCCTAATAATAAAGGCTTTCAATTAATGAACCATAAATGCAAGTTTGAACAGCATTAACATATGGACAAAAATATTACCTTAACTGCAAACAGTGCCCTTCCCTGATCCATAATGTGGTACTGCAAACTGGCAGCCAAAGGGTTTGTGCTGCAGGGGGTTAGGCCTACTTGTCCCAAGGACAAAATACACATGAAAACTTGTTGCCCTTGACCCCAAACAATATGTCCTGGGCGTCGGGCTATAGGAATTCCACGTCATTGGATACAGTTGTATGTGTTCACCTGTATCAGGCGTGCAATGCCCATTGGGCTCAAAGGGCTTCAGCCCACCCCGTCGTGTGTCAGCCTGGGCTGAGACAGCTTCCCGGGCTGGCTGGTCTGGCGACCGTCTTATTGCAGCCGAGTACTTCACAGGTCTTTAAAAGACCATTTAACTTGTTAACGAGGCTTTGTTGTGTTTTCACCCCTTCTTAGAGCCCCTGCTGGAAGAATTAGCCCCCCCCCCTGAAAGTTTTTATCAGCCCCCCCGAAATTTGGCTCTAGTTGCACCTCTGACCTGTATCACTGTTCTTTCTTCCACATTGCATATTTTATTTTTTGGGAGGAGTATTGTTTTTAATTCTATGTCGGGACCGGAGGCGAGGATTATGCTATTCTTTCTCCACTTTATTGAATAGCAGCCATTTGAAGTTAAATAAACAAACTACTATTCCCATGAAACATAGGGAATAACACAAGAAAATGATAGTGTCCATGGGTAGAATGTTCCCTCTCCTCTGCACCAATCACAGGGCTCCGCGGTGAAGGTAGTCCTCTGTCACTGTCCATTCCCCCCTCTTTCTTCGCTGCTTGCAGCCAGATAAGTGCTATTTTACTTCACTCTGTGTTTTGCATTATTGTGATTTTTTTTTTTTTTTCTCGACTATTTCAACCGTCAAGCTGTTCTTTGTCATTGTATGGTTAATGTGTTGCTGTGCCTGTCAATACGGGGTTTTTCTACTGTTTTTCCCCTCGGGCACTTCCAGCGCCGACGCGCGCTTTACTTTCACTGTTTCCTGCCTTCGGGCTGTGGGTGTGTGCATTGCCTTGTTTCTGTCATATTGTGCCTGTTTCCTTGGGGTTTTCATCTTTTTCCCCTCCGGCGCCTCCAGCGACGACGCGCGCCGGCTGTTTGCCGACGCGCATCTCGCATTCCGTTACCTCATTACTCTTGTGCTATTTGCCTGATTTTGTCAATACGCGCTTATTTCAAGGTTTTCCTTGTGCGCGAGTCAGCCGCTACTCGGCTGACTCGCATCCAGCCGTGGGAGCGTTTCCTCCCTAGCGGCTGCGTAGTTGGTGCGGCTCGCAGTGTTCTCCTCCCGCCGCCTGAGGGCGCGTCTGTGCATCTTCCTCACGGCGTGCGCTCTCGAGATTCCGCGCATTCCGCGCACTTTTTCAATCTCGAGATCGCACTGCCGTTAGTGAGCCTCTGCCTGCCTCTACACCGGTTGCCGGTCTGTCTACTGCCATTAGGCAGCTTTTGTATGCATAAACGCCCCCTGAACGCCTTTCAAGGTCTGTAACTGTCATTAGACAGTGTCCGGGTGACTGTGTCCCGCCTGGGGGGGTCTGTATCGTTCGGCTTACATAACGCTCTGTGAGAGTCTGTATTGCAGGCTGTAACCTGCTGGGACCCCATTTTTAGGCAGGCTGCCCTCCTATTCTTGGCACCAGGGCTGTTGGGTCCCAGGGCTTTGCCCCCTAACGCGAGCGCTGCTTGCTTGAAGTGTAGGCTGACACCCAGCCCCCCTTATTGTGAGGTAACCCCTCTCCCTCATTTATTCCGCTTACCTGGGTAGTGTCACTTTCCTGGTTCTCATGGAATCTTACCAGGACGACACATACCAAGATGACCAGTGGGAGGAGGATCCACTAACAGCACTTCAGTGGGACGAAGATTTTTATGATGCTGTAAACTCATCCATCCATAAAGCGGTGGAGCAGGCTATGGTGCCCCTAGAGGACCGCCTCTCCTGCAGGATTGAGCAGGCCTGCGATAAGCTGGCCAGGGCGGCTCAGGCCATCCCGACCTCTCTTCCACCCAGCGGAGCCCCCGCTGACTCTCAACCCCCTCCGGCCAAACGACCCAGAGATGCGGGGGTTGACACGGACGCCTTTGATCGCCTTAAGCAGGCTTTCCTGGCGAGCAATGCCCCACCAGCGACACCCACTACCCCTGGGGACACTGCTCAAGGGGACGATGATGATGCCGCCGGCCCTTCACGCCCCTGGCGCCCTTCACGCCCTGCGCCTGATTCAGGTGACCAAAACATCTTCGCAGATATGTTAAACCCTGATGACATTCTGCATCCTAGGTCTTCAGACTGGGTGCCCTCTGAAAAAGTCGCCCAATATGTCGCCAGCCGCATCCGCCGGCCGTTAGAGGCCACAGTTCGTAACTGCCCTCGCCCCTCTTTAGAAGGAAAGGTAGCGGCCACCCCTGACATTGACCCACGCATGGCGACATTCCTACAAAAATTCGTCAAGGACCCTAAGAAGGGCATTGACAGGTCTTGGCGGGCTTGCCAAGACAAGCTCTTAGACGCCCTAGGCCCCATCACAAAAATCCTTGACATGGCGGAGGAAGCCAAATCGTCAGGGTCCCTGATCTCCCCAGAGACCCTCTCGTCTTGGGCCCAACGCGTCGTGGTATTTCTTGGAAATGCCAACTGTGCTATCTCGACAGAACGGCGCAGATCTCTCCTGATTAAAGTTGACCCCAAGCTTGGGGATCTGGCAGACTCGGAAGCAGGCCCCATCGCTCAGGGCGGCCTCTTCGGAGAGCCATTTATGAAAGAGCTTGGGCGCTTCGTAAACACCTTTACGTCTTTGGACAAAGCGCAATCCTCTATAAGGAAGGTGTTTCGCCTTCGGATTTTCCGAGGGGCCGGTCGAGGCAGGGGCCGCTCGTCCGGCCGTCCTAACCAGCACAGAGGGCAAGGCTCCAACCAGGGACATTACCAGGATCAAGCCAGATTCGGCAACTTCTACCCGACAAGAGGACGGTGAGGCAAGAACCGAGGTGGTAGAGGCGGTGGCGCCTCCAGCTCTTCCGGTGAGTGTTCTCCCTTCTTCCCTTCTAAAAGTGGGGGGCCGTCTGGCGCATTTTTTCCAGGCCTGGACTTCTGTCACGGGGGATGCCTGGGTTCTGCAAACTGTTCAGGGGTTTCATATAGAGTTTCACGGGGAACCCTTCCAACCGGTTCCGCCGCATCCTCTCTCTTTTTCGTCAGCAGACGCCGCGTTGGTCGATCAAGAGGTCCAGTCTCTTCTAGACAAAGGGGCAGTTGTAGAAGCCCTACCCCATCCCCGTGGCTTCATCAGCAACCTCTTCGTGGTGGACAAGACGGACGGGGGCCAGAGGCCTGTCGTCAACTTGCGCGAGTTCAACGAGTGGCTGGTTTACCGCCACTTCAAGATGGAGGGAATCTATCTTCTTCGCGATCTCCTCAGGCCAAACTACTGGATGGCGCGTCTCGATCTCAAGGACGCATATCTGACCGTACCCATTTTCCCTTCTCACCGGAGGTTCCTGCAATTTCACTGGCGGGACAGGGTGTACGAGTTCACCACTCTTCCTTTCTGTCTTTCCTCTGCTCCTTGGTGCTTCACCAAGGTTCTCCGTCCGGTGATCGAACGTCTGCGAGCGTCTGGTATGAGACTCCTAGTTTACCTGGACGACATCTTATTGATGGCACAATGCCCCAACGCCTTGACTCATCAGCTCCAGACGGCGGTCAACCTGCTTCAAAGCCTGGGCTTCGTGATCAACGAAGCGAAATCCACCCTCGCTCCAGCCCAGAGGGTCCTTTTCCTTGGGTTTTCCATCGACTCCGTGGCTGCTACTCTGTCTTCCTTCCCGTAAGATGGCGAAAATCCATCACGAACTCAGGAGAGCTCTCATCCAACAGCAACTCTCCCTCAGGCAGCTAGCCCGCATCGTAGGTCTTCTCTCTGCATCGATTCAGGCTATTTTCCCGGGGCCACTCCATTACAGGGCCCTCCAACGCCTCAAAGCCCAACACCTTCGCAAGGGTCTCTCCTACTCTCAGAAGGTGTCCCTCTCTGCGGAAGCCAGAGAAGAAATACATTGGTGGCTCTCCAACATGGAGGCCTGGAATGGGTGTGCGATTTTTGCCTCTGCGCCAGATATAGTTATTGAATCAGATGCCAGCAGATCCGGCTGGGGCGCGCGATGTGGCGATTTCACTACGGGAGGTGTGTGGTCACCACAGGAGCAACAGTTGCACATCAACTGTTTGGAACTCTTGGCGGGGTCGTTTGCGATCCAATGTTGGACCAAGGACTCGGTCCGGTCCTGCGTCCTGCTCAAGATGGACAACATATCGGCAGTCCGATACATCAACCATCTTGAGGGCACGCGCTCGAGAGCACTCTCTGACATGGCAGCGAATTTTTGGCAGTACTGCCTAGATCATCATGTTTCCGTTACGGCGGAATACCTGCCGGGTCAGGACAACCAGATAGCGGATTTCCACTCTCGCTACTTTCACGACGGGAGTCTTTGGAAACTGCATCTGGGGGTCTTCGCGGGTCTCCAGAGTATCTGGGGCCCGTTCTCAGTCGACCTGTTTGCATCCCGTTTGGACCACCAACTTCCCCGGTTCTTCAGTTGGAGACCGGACCCCCGGGCAACGCGGATAGGCGCATTCCTTCAGAACTGGCTGGACGAAGAGGGCGATGCCTTTCCCCCGTTCGCCATGCTCACGAGGTTCTCAGCCCAGGTTCGGCGCCAGGGAGCGGACGTGGTTCTCATTTCCCCAATTTGGAGGTCTCAAGTTTGGTTTCCGGTTCTTCTGGAACTTTCTTGGGATTCTCCAATCCCACTCCCCCCGCTTCCCGACTCTCCTTCTCAATCCGGACAAAGTTCCTCATCCGCTAATAGCGCAGGGCTCTCTCACCCTGATGGCGTGGCGGATTACAGGGGACGCTGGGCGGTCCCAGGCCTTTCGGGAGCGGCTGAGAAATTCATGTCCAAGGCCTGTGCCGATAGTACGTCAAACGATACCGTTCTACCTGGAGGAGGTGGTATCGTTGGTGTGTGCGACGGAGTCTCAATCCTGTGGCAACAGATGTGACCTCTATCCTGAATTTTTTGGCCTCCCTGGTGGAGGAGGGCTTGGCTTATAGAAACATTAACACCTTCCGTTCCGCCATCTCAGCGGGTCATACCATGGTTGAGGGTTCTCCTGTGGGTGAGCATCCCTTGGTTTGTCGTCTCCTTCGAGGCATCCGCCTTTCTTTACCCCCTGAACCTCATTATTCTGAACTCTGGGATGTTAACCAGATTTTAAATTTGGTTTTGTCCTGGCAGCCGAACAGGTTCCTTTCTAGGAAAGAACTGTCGGTGAAATTGGCGATGCTTCTCTTCCTTATATCTTGCAGGAGAGTTTCAGATGTTAGGGCCCTGGATGTTTCCAGCACGATCTTCTCGCCCACGGGGGTCACCTTCCCAATTTGGAGACGAACAAAATGTGGGATGAGGTCCATCTCTTATCCTGCGTTCCCGGATGCTCCGAAGCTGTGCGTGGTCTCTTGCCTCAAGGCATACGAGGAAATGTCAGAGGAGTTCCGTCCTCCAGGTGAGCGGCAATCGCTTATTGCGCTCAAGAAGCCCCATAAGGCGGTTTCTTCCCCCACCATTGCCCGGTGGGTAAGGTGGGTGATGCAGGAAGCTGGGATTGACCTTTGAGCCTTCGGCGCTCACTCTACCAGAGGAGCAATGGCCTGTAAAGCGTTTACCCTGTGAGCTCGTCTGGAAGACATTCTGAATGCAGCAGATTGGTCTTCAGACTCCACCTTTAAGCGGTTTTATTTTAAGCCGATTATTGATATGGCTCACTTGGTGGTGAGCAAGCTTTAAACGAGCATAATCCTCGCCTCCGGTCCTGACATAGAATGAAAAATTTCCTAGCTATCGTAACGGAAAGTTTCAATTCTATTAAGGACTCGAGGCGAGGATTATCCCACCAGGGTACAAGGTTCTCTTTGGTACCTTCCCACCCTCGTACTGGGGTAAGTAAGATGTTTTGTTATCTTGTCTACAATAACAACTGACGTTTGGTGTACGTTTTCGCTGTACTGTTTGCCCTACAGGCTAAACCTTAGCCATTGCTGTCGCTTATACTTTATCTTGCTTTGCAGGCGAGTCTGGTAAACCAGATTCGTGAAGCCTCCTGGCTGGATGATCTTCAGCGATGAAAGAGGGAATGGACAGTGACGGAGGACTACCTTCACCGTGGAGCCCTGTGATTGGTGCAGAGGAGAGGGGACATTCTACCCATGGACACTATCATTTTCTTGTGTTATTCCCTATGTTTCATGGGAATAGTAGTTTGTTTATTTAACTTCAAATGGCTACTATTCAATAAAGTGGAGAAAGAATAGCATAATCCTCGCCTCCGAGTCCTTAATAGAATTGAAACTTTCCGTTACGATAGCTAGGAAATTTTTTATTAGTATCATATGCCTTTCATAATATTCCAGTTGGTTAGATCTCAGCAGCATATGTCCTATGCGCACACTCTCCGGCATTTGGATGCACCAGGCTTACCCATTTGTCTCTTAGGCACAAGTCTCTTTGTGACACACACACGAATGGTCTGGATGCAAAGTACAGAGGGTTTTAAAGTAACCCTGGACTAATCTTTGCAATCTGCTGATGCATGCTTACGTATACAACAATTATATGCATGCTTGCATGACACAACATCGCATGTTCTCGTACCTATGCCTTTCAGCTTTGCCTGGTGATGCCTTTCTGCATTTGCTACACAAAATAACCTTGAGCTATCTGCTGTACCCATATCATTTTGTTGCTGCACTTTTAGACGTTCTTAAATTTTATATGGGTCACAAATATTTTAACAATTTTATAGATTTTTTATTATCAGATGTTTGTTTCATGACGTAATCAGTACTGTATTTGTAAATGAGTTTAGGTAATCATACAATAAAGATAATCACTTATTTACTTTGAGAATAAACTCCAAGCACTCCAAAATCAAATCACGAGTTCGTATTTATACGTAGATTTCCAGTGTCTTTTATTCAGACATTAAGCTTCTTATTCAATGTAACAATTCTTCTGTACAAAATCCATGGTCAAACATAGCAGCTTCCTGCCAACACGGGTTTCGTCCGTTCAGTACAACAGGACTTCATCAGGGCTGAAACAAACTAAATAGTAACATAAGGAATGAAAGTAGTTATGGGATCAAGTTAGACCCATCTCCAACATAACGCCCTCCATGTGCCAGGTATTTCAGAAAGTAAAGAGATATATAAGTATGATGTGTTAGTCATCTCTGGAAACGAGTAAGAGATCCATATATGAAAAGCCATGAAATGATACATTATTTGGAGAGCGCAGAAAAAAGTGGAAAGTAATGAATGAAAAAGGAGAAACAAAATTCGAGTCACCCCGAGCGTGTTAGATTCAAACATGCAAAGTTTGTGTTCGAAGTGTCCCTATACCAAGTCAAAAGGCCACAAACTGAAATGTGGCTCACCTCAATTTGTCATTATTCTCGTATAATCTATCAGAAAGTTACAATCCATGAGGAGCTTCTAAAATCTGAAAAATAAACCAAAGTGCATGGTATTTCCTAGTATCTTTCATGTACTATGACTGTTATAAGTTACCAAGCATTGTCTCACTCACTGCAGTATTGGCCTCAGTCCACATTGAATACAAGTATGGAGTGGCATATAAAACAACATCCGCAATCTGCAATGTAAATTAGATCACATGTCGCCAACTTATCTCAAGTATACAGTTTGAGTGTCATGTTTAAAATCACATGACTGTCATGTCAATATAAATTAAATAATATCCAGTTCAACCTGGTACCGAAATGTGAATCACCACATCATAAAATTAAATTTAAAGCTCACAACATGGAGCCCGCTCATACTGCATCCCGGCCAAAATGCAAGACCGTAAATAGCCCGATCACCAATGCCTCTCAAAATACGAGGTTTATCAAATCGGAGGTCCCAAATAAATAATCCTAGTATATGACCCGCTCCTATATGTTAAACGGAACGAGAAAGGAAAAGAAAAGGAAAAAATAAAAAGTACTGGTGTCCTGAAAAGGACATCAAGGTGGCTGCATCAGATGTGATAACATATGCACATATCACATTGATTGGTAAAATCACCAGCACAGCAGACTAGCTCCCTACACTTGCCCATCGTAAAACGTAAATTCCATCATTTAAAAAGCACAATACACATGACCAGCATTAAGAGAGAACCCCGACTTGCCAACTAAAGTGAACCTTGCCGGTCGGTGGAGTGCTCCAACCCCATGGGGTATCCGTGGCGTTCAGCATGGGCGCCATCTTGTTTTCTGTTTATGTAGCGGAAAACCACCGGAAGCGCAGATTAACGCTTAACTTTGGCAGCCATCTTTGAATATGCATTGAATAAGTAACTCACTTGGTTACCACCAGAACGCAAACTGTATGATGCCCTTAATAATTAGAATCTGTCCGCAACCAATAAAATGTGTAGGTCATGCGATCATACTTTACAAAGTTTAACGTAAATCTCTTCATGATCCAACACCAAGTTTTTCAAATAAAAGTAAGTACAAAAACCATAGCAGCCATCTTGAAGTACGTCCGTAATAATTGAATATTCACACGTGTCGTGAAAATACCTTATATCATGCATAAAATACATCCAGTATCAGACTGCTTTATAAAGCTAATGGGTAGGTAATCCCAACATTCATCACCCAAACTCCATGAATCTGATGGTGATTCTGATAATGCTGAAAGGAAGGTAGCGAAATTGCAAAATGAAATTGCTGATGTAGAAAAGGAGATTTTGGATATGGATCTAAAAGAGGCAACTGAAAAGAATTGCGTGATATTGAAAGAAGTACTTGCCAAACATCAGGAAGGCATTAAGATTCGTAAAACTAGGAAACTTCAGAGGGATGAACGAGATTATATATCGGGGAGAGTATTTACTTTTGCGAGTAAATTTGACCATTTGATTAATAAAGAAACAACTGGTGTAGTAGAAGGAGGTACTGACGGAGCTAGCAATAACTCTTCTAGTGTAGTGTCAAGTGACAATGAAAGCAATACAGAACATGCTGAGGTCACTTCAGATTCTGGTAACAATCATTTTTTAGAGGAAATGAGGTGAATCAGAATAGGGAATCGGAAGGGCAATATTCGCACACCAAGAATGGGAAAATCAGACGAGGCAAGATATCCAAGGGATCAGTCAAACGACAGAGCGGGCATGCGTACCAGATCATGGTCCAAAAAGAAGTAACATGTACTGATATTAATGAGAAACACATGAATGTAAATTTGATTAATTTGTCAAATCAAGTGCTGACCAACGACATGATTAAAGTGCTGCAGAAAGGCTTTGGGTTCTGTCCATCTACTGTGGTTAATAATGAACAATTGAAAGTTGATATGTATAAGTTTGTTCGAAAACTGAAATTGGAGAAGTATTTTTCCACACATCCAATGAATGTTGACGATGAGAGTCGAATAACACCTTATAGTACTATGTCCATACAAGATACAGTGGATACAGTTTTATTGTTATCATTGCACCCCGAAGAGGGTAGTCCTATGGATGAGAGAGAATTATTACACCAACTAGGGATTGACATTGGACATACCAAGGATAGTGGGTTGAAACCAAAATCAAAGTGGACCCCCAATCTCCCTCCAGATAACTGTTGTGACATGTTTTTTAAAAAATGTTTGTGATGACTTGGATCGTGTTTCCACTAGAAAGATTTTAGGGAGACATCAAGGTACAGATAATCTCACAAACAGGAGAGGCAAGCATTAACCTTATTAAAAAAATGAGGCTCTGATTATCAGGGAGGCTGATAAAGGTGGCTGTATAGTGGTCATGAATAGATCGGACTACAATAATGAGGTATATTCTCAACTTGCTAACACAGCTTGCTATAAAGCTTTGGAAGGGAATCCGGTATTACGAATAACAAATACAGTAAATAAGGATCTTAAAAGCTGGTATGATACAGGGCTGCTTACCCTTGAAGAATATACATATTTAAAAATTGACAGACCTAGATTCCCGTGCCTGTACACCTTACCTAAGATTCATAAACCTGCCCCCTTTCCACCGGGGAGACCGATTGTCTCCGGTATAGGGGGACCGACTGAACACCTGTCCCACTTTGTAGACACATTTCTAAAACCCTTGGTGCCACTATTACCATCGTACATCAGGGATACGAAACATGTGTTGAATATGATGAACAATATATTGTGGGATGATGAGATGATTTTAGTAACTTTGGATGTCGTATCCTTGTATACGAAGATCACTTATGAATTTGGAATGACTGCAATCACACACAATCTGCACAAAAGACCTGCAGAGTTGTTACTACACACTGAGATGATCATGAAGGTGATTGACATTATTCTTCAGAATAATGTTTTTATGTTTGAAGGCAAATGGTATCAACAAATTAGCGGGACAGCCATGGGCTCCAGATTCGCTCCCTCTTACGCGAACCTCTTTATGGGGTGGTTTGAGAGGGAGTGGATCTCGGGAAGTAGTGGTGCCAATTGGATACAGTACATACATTTTTGGGGCAGATATATTGACGATTTTCTGTTGATATGGACCGGGACAGTGGAAGAATTAAACGGTTTCAAACAACACTTGGAAAGTAATCCATATAATATGTCTTTTACGATGCATCACAGTAAGCAGAAAATTGTATTCTTGGATGTGGAACTGTATATACATGAACATCAGTTAAATAGCAGGATGTACAGGAAGGAAACCTCCTGTAACTCTGTGTTACATGCGACCAGCTCCCACCCTAACCATTAGATTGCGGCAATACCTTTTGGCGAGATGGTCGGGGCCAGGAGAAATTGTAGCTGTAATGATGAATTTAAGAGTAATGTGGAACAAATCAGGACAAGATTTAAGATCAGAGGCTATGATGAACATTTGATCAATAGAGTCTCTAACAAAACTATGAAACTTAATAGACAAGATTCACTCTCTGATAATCGTAAAAAGTCTGCCAAACATAAAGACTTGATAAGACCTATAATGTCATTTGGAAGTAACACAGGGGACATTAGTAGAATACTGAAGACATTGGTGCGATATTTCTGTCACCCATTAATAAATACCAATCATTTTAAAGAACCCCAGTATTACATTTCGTAAAGGGAGAACATTGGGAGGACTTATTAGCCCTAGTTACCCAATGCAAACAAGGAAACCAGATTGGCTTACAGCCCGAAACAGAGGCTCACATAAATGTGGTAACTGTTCAATGTGTAGACTCTGTATGGACTTGAAGGAATTTTCTTACAACCAGAGCCCAAAGTTCTTGATAAACACTAATATTAATTGTTACACACGATTTGTAGTGTATGTTTTAATTTGCAAATGCGAACAAATCTATGTAGGGAGCACTATTAGGATGCTCAGAGAGAGGATCCATGAACACTTTAGGGCAGTTAAACAAGGTGACCCTAGATATCCATTTGCAATACATACATTGACCTGTGAGAAACAAGATCATCACAGGTCCTTCCGATTTCATGGTCTAGAAATGGTGCCACCACTTGACAGGGGTGGGAACAGAGAACTCCGATTACGACGTCAAGAGGCGGTTTGGATCATGCGCCTCAGGGCAGTTGAGGAGGGTCTGAATATGGACCGTGAGTTGCATTATTTTTTGGGAGAATAGTATAGGGCAGGACTGCATAATATGTACTCTAAGACTATGTGTCAATATACTTAATCTTCTTATAAAATATGTACCGTGTATCACATGTTCTATGGACATTTGCAACTGTGAATTTCAGTAACAAATGTATGATTCCAACCGACAAATACAGTATGAGCATGTATAAACACAAATAACATTACAACTTTGAAAATGAGAGTGTAACTATGGAGTAGATTGATGTATATACTCTGTTTAAATGCCTGACCATGCTCAATGACTGTGCTTTCTCCACCGCTAATTTGGTACTAATTTCCTTTCTGCTCTCCTTGGCAAGTAATTTGGAACAAGATTAACTTGGGTGATCTCACGATTATTAATCAGTC
The DNA here is from genome assembly GCA_963921515.1 of Calotriton arnoldi. Classification (NCBI taxonomy): domain Eukaryota; kingdom Metazoa; phylum Chordata; class Amphibia; order Caudata; family Salamandridae; genus Calotriton; species Calotriton arnoldi. The sequence goes on along the minus strand of CAWUFW010000295.1, from coordinate 4,736,822 downwards.
AATAGTATCCTTCTTCGCTTTTGAAGCAGTGTTTCACTCCTTTTGGGCCAGTTTGTGGGCACTTATCAGATATTTTTTGACAATTTACGTACCAGACTTTGGACAATCCACTACACTATTGTGGGTGGACTATGATGGCCGCCGTTAGGACTCTTATTTGGAATGCTTGATATATGTAATTCACGATCTTTTAACCAGAGCAATTTATATGGACAAAGAGAGCCATTAGTAACACTATTGTCTTTGTGACAATACTCTATATTTGATTATTGATGTTTTATTAGATATGGGGACTAGGTTATGTGACCGTCATGACTCTTCGGGTACATGGCTGTATATAATTTTCATATCGCTGGATATTTGGGTGATGAATGTTGGGATTACCTACCCATTAGCTTTATAAAGCAGTCTGATACTGGATGCATTTTATGCATGATATAATGTATTTTCACGACACTTGTGTGAATATTCAATTATTACGGATGTACTTCAAGATGGCTGCTATGGTTTTTGTACTTACTTTTATTTGAAAAACTTGGTGTTGGATCATGAAGAGATTTACGTTAAACTTTGTAAAGTATGATCGCATGACCTGCACATTTTATTGGTTGCGGACAGATTCTAATTATTAAGGGTATCATATAGTTTGCGTTCTGGTGGTAACCAAGTGAGTTACTTATTCAATGGATATTCAAAGATGGCTGCCAAAGTTAAGCGTTAATCTGCGCTTCCGGTTGTTTTCCGCTACATAAGCAGAAATCAAGATGGCGCCCATGCTGAACGCCACGGATACCGCATGGGGTTGGAGCACTCCACCGACCGGTAAGGTTCACTTTAGTTGACAAGTCGGGGTTTATCTCTTTACGCTTGTCATGTGTATAGTGCTGTTTAAATGATGGAATTTACGTTTTACGATGGGCAAGTGTAGGGAGCTAGTCTGCTGTGCTGATGATTTTACCACGCAATGTGATATGTGCATATGTTATCACATCTGATGCAGCCACCTTGGCATGTCCTTTTCGGGACATCGGTACTTTTTATTTTTTCCTTTTCTTTTCCTTTCTCGTTCCGTTTAACGTATAGGAGCGGGTCATATACTAGGATTGTTATATATTTGGGACCTCCGATTTGATAAACCTCGTATTTTGAGAGGCATTGGTGATCGGGCTATTTACGGTCTTGCATTTTGTCCGGGATGCAGTATGAGCGGGCTCTGTGTTGTGAGCTTTAAATTTAATTTTGCGATGTGGTGATTCACATTTCGGTACCAGGTTGAACTGGATATTATTTCATTTATATTGACATGACAGTGATATGATTTTAAACATGACACTCCAACTGTATACTTGAGATAAGTTGGTGACATGTGATCTAATTTACATTGCAGATTGCGGATGTTTTATATGCCACTTCATACTTGTATTCAATGTGGACTGAGGCTAAATCTGTGGTGAGTGAGACAGTGCTTGGTAACTTATAACAGTCATAGTACATGAAAGATACTAGGAAATACCATGCACTTTGGTTTCTTTTTCAGATTTTAGAAGCTCCTCATGGATTGTACCTTTCTGATAGATTATACGAGAATAATGACAAATTGAGGTGAGCCACATTTCAGTTTGTGGCCTTTTGACTTGGTATAGGGACACTTCGAACACAAACTTTGCATGTTTGAATCTAACACGCTCGGGGTGACTCGAATTTTGTTTCTCCTTTTCTTTACTGTTTTACTTTTTTCATTCAATACTTTCCACTTTTTTCTGCACTCTCCAAATACTGTATCGGTTCCTGGCTTTTCATATATGGATTTCTTACTCGTTTCCAGAGATGACTAACACATCATACTTGTATATCTCTTTACTTTCTGAAATACCTGGCACATGGAGGGTGTTATGTTGGAGATGGGTCTAACTTGATCCCATAACTCCTTTCATTCCTTATGTTACTATTTCGTTTGTTTCAGCCCTGATGAAGTCCTGTTGTACTGAACGGACGAAACACGTGTTGGCATGAAGCTGCTATGTTTGACCATGGATTTTGTACAGCAGAATTGTTACATTTTAATAAGAAGCTTAATGTCTGAATAAAAGACACTGGAAATCTACGTATAAATACGAACTCGTCATTTGATTTTGGAGTGCTTGGAGTTTATTCTGAATTTTCCGAAGAGAAGACTGTTTGTTTTCCAGTTGAGGAAGAACTGGTGGCTCTCCCTCCTCCTTAAGCACCACCTATAATATTTGTATCTTTTTTTTTTTTTTTTTGGACAGCCTAGGACCAGTCTGGAGTGTGCGCCTCTTCCCCAGCCACCAAATAAATAACATATAACTTACTTACTTTGGTATGGGTGAGAACTTGTCCTAGGATCAAACAAGACGCATTGAAACTGCCTTAGGACGAGGATGGTCTGTGTGTGCTGAAAATAGTAAGTTAATAACTTATATCCGAGCTGCAGTAGCTTCCAGATTGGATTTTTGTAATACCTGAATGGAGAATAGATTTACCAGGCTGCCATTGTAATACGGAATGTAAATACTTATTTCTCAGCTTGATAATGCTAAGTAGGGAGGTATCCCTTTTAATTGCCCTGGTATCCCAGAAATGGAACTGGACATCTCAGCTTGATGTGAAAAACACCTATTTTGCACTACACACACCCCTTTGGAGATCGAAAGATTTTCGTAAAATCTGTCCAGAGGCTAAATTGTGAGGCTGGTTGAATGGCAAATATATTCATCCGGGGGAGGTGGATTTATATGAAAGAGATAAGCTTTGTACTTTCTAGTAATCAAGAGTAGAATTGTGAATATGTTCAGGACTTATTTGATTATTGCAATATTTTCTAGGCTGTGTATTGAAGGGGGGGGGGATGAACATTTCAAAGTAGACCACCGGAAACTGAAATATTTATGTAAATGATGTCACTTGGTAATGGTGGAAATCCCTTATCTAGAGACCTCCCAAAGTGAGCACTACCTGTTGAATCTAATCAGGGAAGAGATTGCAGAATTCGGATATCAGAAATATCTTTTTAAACATGTCTAAAGAAGGCTAAAAGCAATGCTAAGTTAATTGCGCATAATTTTAATATTTACATCAACTTTTTAAACCTTTGGAGTGTAACTGCTTAGGCTTGAGTCTCCAAATAGCTGTATATATGGAGTATAACTGTCTCTTGAAAAGTATGATGGGAGCATGGTCTGATTTGTGCAGCTTCCCATGTATGGTTGTGGCAAAACTTGTAGACTGGAGATAGTCTGGAAGAAGGCCTTTCAGAAGTTTCTCAATACCCCGAATGCTCAGGTCAAGGTATATTTAGCAGACATATGGATGACATAAATTGTAAATCCTCGTTACTATGGCTGCCGAATTCTCCAGGCTCATTCGTGACTCGTTCGTCTAGTCCCGTTTTTTTCATAGCATTCTGTGACTTGTAGGCCTGGTTTTATACCGGCATAAATAAGGCTACAAGTCACTGAATTCTATGGGGAAAAAACAGGACTGGACTAAGTAGTCACGCATGGACCTGGGAAACTTGGCAGCTGTGTCCCTTTGTAAATTTCCTGTGAATTTGCAGTGGGTCCAGAGTGGTCGGGGTGGCGGCTGCATGTGGACATGTTTTAGTAAATCGTCCAAGATGTTTAAACGAGCTTCGCTCTTCTTTATGAAGGCTGTGTTTTGACTTCAAAACCACAGTCTTAAACGTTTAATGAGGGATTCGCCGTGCAAATGTAAGAGCTGAAGACGCTACGTAAGCTGCTGTGGCGAGGATTCAGGCCAGTGGCAGGCTCTGCGTGCTTTCTGCTCCGCTCGTCGTGATGCGAGCCCGGAGCAGCGTCTGTAGCACTATGGTTACTGACCATGAACTAATGTGCTTAATGCCTCTGCACTCCCCCTCCCTCACTCCCACTGTGCATGCCGGTGCATCGTTCGGGCCACTTTTTTTTGTGCGTTTGAGTGTTGCAATTCGACCTTTCCTCATGCCTGCCACAAATGCCACCTCGGCTGTGCGTGGAGGTTGGCAGGGCCTTGTGGTGGGGCTCTGAGGAATCTCTCTCTCGGGGTTTTACCTTGCATGCTCGGTGCTGGCTGTATGTGGTATGCTCTGCTTTTCAAATATTGATGGAACCTAAAATAAGAATGGATGGAAAAGAGAGCAGAAAGGAAACGCAGCAGAAAGTGTTCACAGGGAAGGCCCCCGTTGTCTAATAATAGACAGTAACCGAGGTTACAAAAGAGCTGCAACGTGTGTGTGTGTGCGCGTGTGCGCGCGTGTGTGCGTGCGTGCGTGTTGGCGTGCGTGTTGGCGTGTGTGTGTGTGTTGGCCCTCGGACCCGCAGAGCCTGGGCATAAAATATAGTTCCAGATATCGCACGTGGATTGACTGTGAAAATGCAGGCGTCAGGTTCGGGCGGTGAGACATGGAGATGATCACACTTCCCGAGCGCGATGCTGACGCTGCCTAATGTGCTCACACCGTAACTTTGTCTCAATAGCGCCTTACTTTGAACTCTTCTAACCGCTTCTGCAGCGGGTATCTTGTTAAAGTCCTATTAAAGAGCATTCTTGTCAGGAACCTTCGCCCACACACCAGCGCTCAACTTCCTAAGGCTCAAATGAAATGCCGCCAAATCGGACCCTACTACTGTCTGTAGCTCATGCTTAGTTGTATATTAACGGCATTTGCATAGCGCATAGTATGATATTGAAGTGCTTTCTTAAACCGGGCACCCTTTACTGTGCATTCGCTGATTTCTGTGGACTAGTTGTGTAGGATTATTGAGATTTGTTACATTTGTGTTGGTTATTGTGAAAGTAAAACGAGGTCCTTCCTGCTAAAGACTTTAGTATTGTGAATGGAATGGGTGTTTCGGAGGACTTTGCCGCTTTTCGTAGAGGTGGTTGGTCGCTTGCCCTTTAACCAGCCTATGCGGATTGCTCGCTAAACGCCATTCATTACTAACCAGTATATAGAGCATCTGTGCTCGGTCTGAGTACATCAACACAAACCACCTCATGTTATGTAGTTTAAACAATGACATATTGGAATACATTGAGGGGTTTGTATCCGGGTCAATCAATCAGCATTTGTATAGCGCGGCACTGTCACCCCTAGGGGTATCTGGGCGCTGAGGGTGCTATGTCTCCGTTTGAAAGCCCACGTCTTGAGTTTCTTTCTGAAGTCACCCAGGGAGGGTGCTGTTCGGAGCTGAAGGGGAAGGTCTTTCTAGGACTTGGCAGCGATGTAGGAGAAGGAGCGGTCTCCACTGCTGGGGATGTGGGGGATGTGTATGAGGGCGAGTGAGGCGGAGCACAGGTGTCTTGTGGGCAGGTGGAAGTTCAGTCAATGGTTGATGTAGGGCTGTCCTTGGTCGTGTAGGGCTTTGTATGCGTGCAAGAGTATCTTGCACTGGCATTTCTTCTGGATGGGTAGACAGTGGAGGTTTCTGAGGTGGGGTGTCATTTGGGGACGTCCAGGATGAGTCTGGCTGCAGTGTTCTGTATGGTCTGGATTTTTCTAAGGCGCTTGATGGAAATTCCGGCATAGAGGGCGTTGCCGTGGTCGAGGCAGCTGGTGACGAGGGCCTGAGTGATGGTCTTTCTGTTGATTGGGATTCATCTGAAGATTGTGCGGAGCATGCGTAGGGTGTGGAAGCAGGACGAGGCGACTTCGTTAACTTGTCGTTTCATGGTCAGTTGGCTGTCGAGGATGATGCCCAGGTTGCGTGCATGGTCTGTCGGTGTGGGTGTTGGTCCCAGTTCTGCTGGCCACCAGCTGTGTTCCCATATGGAGGCATTCTTCCCGAAGGTCCGTACTTCTGTTTTGTCGGAGTTATGTTTGAGGCAGTTGTCTCATCCTATTGGCTACATCGGTCATGCCGTTGCTGAAGTTGGTTTTGGCCTTGGCGGTCCTTGGTAAGCAAGAGGATAAGTTGAGTCATCTGACAGCCATCTGCAAGGAGGATCCATCATTCTGGGCAGCTCAATTAACCCTGGTCTTTAACACCATTATTCAGCACCACAGTATTTCATCTTCAAGGAGAGGCTTGACTCTCTCCCAATATATAAGGGAAGGGGCAAGAGCGACTCTGGAAATTATCGCCTAGTTGCCCAAATTCACAATGATACAAAATACTTTGCAGGAGTTCTTCTGGAGGAATGACAGCATTGGGTGGAGGTGCATTTCATTATTCCTCCAAACCAAACTGATTTCACAACCAGTAGGGACCACAGTAAATATCATGACCCTCTTGCTGCTGGTTGATTCCGCTAAAACGAACAAGCACCCGGTTTACTTAGGTTTTATTGATTACAAATCAGCATTTGATACGGTGGACCGGGGAAGTTCTGGAGGAAAACTAGCCAACTTAAACATCCCGAATGGTCTGTTAAAGGCCTTGGAACTATTACACACTGAAACCTGGGTCAGAATTAAAGTAGGGGATGGCTCTCATTTATCAAGGGAAATCAAAACAATGCAAGGGCTGAATCAGGGATGCTTTTTGGCCCCAACTTTATTTAATTTTGTTCTCTCTGATCTTATTCCTTTTACTAAATGAAGTAAACTCAGTGGCGGCTTCTCCGCTAAGGCGGTGGAGCATCACCCCACTGCTCTTTGAGCAGTGCAAAAAAAATAAAAATAAAATGATAATAGCAAGACTATTTTTCTGAGCAGGACTTTGGGGCGGGGCTCGCCAGAGCAGAATGAGTACTGGTTTGCACTCCCAAAGTGCGCATGACGGTTTGGCTGGCCCTCTTAGGCTGGCCAAACCGTCATTCGCCTTTAGCATGTTCTCCACCGGGCTGTGTTGCACAGCCCGGTGGAGAACATGCCCAGGCTCCTAGGCACTGCCTGAGTGGCCAAACCTGCTGCTCAGATCAATCACGACGCTTCTGATGCAGCCTCGTGATTGGCTGGAAGAGTCTGGGAGCCTGCGTGCTTCCGGTGCTGCCAGTGCGAGTGAGGACGTAGGAGAGGCGTGTGGTGGCAGTGGCGGGGAACGTAAGTTTATTAATTTTTTTTTCATCCACCCCCTCCACACCACCCCCGTTCTGAGGCAGCCGCCGCTTAGTAAACTTTCATTCGCCCAAATTGGGGGGGGCTTTCAGCGATCAAATTTATTGTACACAGATGACCTAGTTCACATAAGCGACCAAGGTGGTATACAGCGACTGTTTAATGCAGCTCTCGCTTACTTTTCAAGAAACGGGCTCACCATTAACAGGAAAAAAAAACCTAAAATATTAATAGTGCAAGGAAAAAGGGCATAGAAGCATCCCTGGTTTCTTGGACACAAAAAAATCAGATCATTAAAAAGCTTCAAGTACCTTGGAGTTGACTTCAGTAGGAATGGAGGATACAGTGACCGACTGGAGGAAATAGGGAAGAAAGGTAATGTGTTGGCTTTTGGCCTGAAGTCTCTAAACAACAAACTAAATGGCTCGCGCCAATTTTGCAGGTGGCGGAAGCTAAGATCCTCCCCACTCTGACCTATGGGAGCTAGGCACTTGCAGGTCGGGATTGTGCCACCTTGGTTAGAATGGTACTCAAAATATACAAGTCAATCTTCCAACTACCATCTAACACATCGTCTGCACTAATTAGATTGGTGTTTGGCATTGCCTAACAGTCTCTGGTTCGGAAGGCGGCCTTCTCGATTTGTTGTCATAGGCTAAGGATGACATTGGAGGGCTCCTTGGGTTTTCACCTTTGGCACAAACTGGAACTTAGGCCAAGCTCTCTGGCATAGGTCTACTTAAATCGGGCATTGTGCTCTCTCGGCATAACAAAAGCCTGGGACTTATTCTTAGGCCACCCGGAGTTCAAAAGGCGAACCAAATCCAGTGCACAGTTGCTATCAGTGCTTGAGGACAAAGACAGACTGTCCAAGCGCAGTCATGGGTGGCTGACACTTCAAAATTACACCAGGCTAAAACCACAGGGCTTCCTAAGCTAAACATACACCAACCAGGCCAAGGTACACTTCCTGAAATACAGGCTGGGACTATTACCCCTATTAAGACATCTTCCTCAAAGAAGGAGGCCAGGGCAAGACGCCTGTCGGCTATGCAAGCAATAGCCGGAGAAATTTGTTCACGTCGTACGCCTGTGCTGATGTGGCATGGTGGATCGACGTGAGCTCCTGTCCAGGAAGTGGAGAAATCGGGGCATAAGGTCATGTTGGGAGGCGGTGCTGCCTGTTTTGAACCAGTGGACATTGGTCTGAACTGCGCAATGGTTAAGTTCCTACAGCGATTTGATAAGAAGTCTGTGATCAAGGATCTAGCTGAAGACTGGGAGGCGGGAGTTGTTTGAGAAGATATTACTGCTTCTGATGTGCTTATGTGCATTCATACCTCAAATCTTCTCAAGCATCCTCAATTGCCCGCAACCATGTCTAAATCCCAATTGTCTAAGGAGTAAGCACTTGCAATTTAACTTCAATCATGCACCACTTCAGACTTCTTAACGAGCACTTTGGCTTTTCTTTTTTTAATGGTCGCTGCTCCCTAGTCCAGTGCTCACCATAGACTTTACCTTAAGCATCTGCACTCTTTATAAATTAACACTTGCACTTTAATGTTTCACATTGCATTGTCCTAGAGCTCTCAAATGAGCATTTGCGCTTTCACTTCAAAGTGGACTCTGCTTCATGGTTGCACTGCTTTCTTAGATTTTATCTTTCTTTGATCTCAAAATAAGTACTCACATTTATAAACTTTTTTTCATTGATTTTATTGCAATGAATTTATGATGACGGTTCGATTTTATGTGTTTCTGTAAAGGTGTTTAACATGTATTAGAACATTGGAATGTGGAGCACTCCATTGAATACAATGGAGTGCTCCGAGCTTCTACGGGCCGGTAAAGGCCCGCAAAGCAACATTCCAATGTTGCTTTTGTTCACAGCTATTGCTGTGAACAAAGGCCTCTCGGAGCTCGAGGGGATTTAAACACCCTCGGGCTCCGAGAGGCCTTTGTTATATTTGTTAGAACATTCTGCCCTCTAGTGGCAGAATGTTCTAATAGCCTTATAGCCCTTCGTAGCTGGGCTATACCGGCTATTAAAGTCCCGCTCCCTTGTTAAAGGCCCTCGCCTTGGGCCTTTAACGCTGGAGCGGGCCTTTAATAGCCGGTATAGCCTGCTACGGTGGGCTATAAGGCTATATTATGTTGCAAAGGTTTTTCTTGATCAAGCAATAAACAATTATTTGATTAGAGTGTCGTCAGCGTAGGAGATTATGTTGAGTCTGTGGGATCTGATGACATCTGCTAGGGGGGTCATGTAGATGTTGGACAGGGTGAGGCTGAGGGATGATCCTTGGGGTATGCCGCATATGATGTCCTTGGGTTCGGAGGTGAAAGGGAGCAGTCGGATGCTCTGTGTGTGTCCAGTGAGAAAAGATGTGATCTACTTGAAGGGCACTTTGCTGTATGCTGATGTTGTAGAGTCTGTCGATGAGGGTTTGGTGGGCGATGGTGTTGAACGTAACAGAGAGGCCGAGGAGGATCAGGGACACAGTTTCTCCGCAGTCAAGGAGAGTTCTGATGTCGTTTGTGCTGGCAATCAGTGCGGTCTCAGTGCTGTGGTTGCCCAGAATCCTGATTCTGAGGCATCGAGTAGGTGGTTTTGTTCCAGGTATTCGGTGAGCTGTTGGTTGTTGGTTTCTCAAGTACTTTGGCTGGGTAGGGGAGGAGGTAGATCAGTCGGTTATTTTTGAGGTCGCTGGAGTCGGCAGAGGGTTTCTTTACAAGAGGACTGACCTCTGCATGTTTCCATCTGTTCGGGAATGTTGCTGTGGAGCTGGAGGTATTGAGGAGGTTAGTGAGTTCTGCGCTGCATGAGTGGGTTCTGAGGTTGTAGAGATGGTTGGGGCAGAGGTCGGTAGGCGCCCCAGAGTGGATGGACAACATGATGGCTGTGGTGGTCTGAGTGGTGAGCGGAGCCCAGATGGTGATCGTTTGGCTGGTGTTCTCTGGTTGGTTGAGGTTGTTGAAGCGGAGGGTTGTGGGTCGAAGTTGTTGTACATGGTGGCAATCTTGCTTTGGAAGTGGTCCGAGAGGATGTCTCAGAGTTCTTGTGAGGAGTGGATGGTGTTCTCTGTGGCTGTCGAGTTGGAGAATTCCTTGACAATTTTGAAGAGTTCCTTCATGTGGTTGGTCGCAGTGATGGCTGAAATCTTGGCTCCCTTGATGCATAGGTGGTAGTTGCTGAGGGCTGCTTTGTGGGCGGCTCTGTCTGAGGGGTCCTTAGCGACACGCCATCTTTTCTCAATTTGGTAGTAGTTGCGCTTGGTGGCTCTGGGTGACCAAACGCCTCTAATGAACACCTCAACATCCGATTACAGACCAATGCTAAGGCTACGATAAGAGGCACCCTTGCCTACAGATCTCCGGAACCCCGACCAGCATTCTGCGACGCCATCTTTAATCTCATGCCCCCCCCCCCCCATCCATCAACTTCCACCACTATGTCTTTCTCAGGAGCCTCAATTTCCACATCCGGGATCACGATGACGCAAACTCCACCACCCTCCTCGATATCCTGAACAACACTGGCCTCCCCAACTGGTCACCAAACCCACGCACAAAGCCGGACACACATTCAATGCTATCTTCACATCCAGCGACAAAATCAAATTCACCCACGTCACAGAACTCAACTGGGCCGACCACACCATTGTAAACTTCACCATCCATGACACACAACACACCATCACCAAGCAACACAGTGCCACCCACCGCAGCTGGGGCAAGGTAACCGGGATTCAATGGACACAGGCCCTCAGCACTACACAACCCGAAAGTTCAGCAGACATTGACCAGGCAGTAGGCTTGCTGTTTGACTCAGATTGAATTATTGCAGGGTATCCAACCTTTTGTATAATGAGAGCTACTTCTGATCGATGAAAATTGTCCTGAGCTACTAATGACTCTGTCTATTGTTGCAGTGGTGAACTCACCAGAGACAGAGTAGTCAGAATACCTTGCAAGATTACTAGTAGTGACCATCCAAGTGTGACAATATTGAGTGATGCCAAAATATCATACACAGAATAATGACTAATGCAATATAATGAAGGAAAATATATATAGTATAGATAACTACAGATTTACCCTTGTAAACAACACATCTTTGTACCTTGAAAATACATATATCTTCAAGATAAATGAATGTGAAGTTAAGAATGTATGTAAAGCTATATTTACCTATTTGTACTTAGTTTGCTTCAAGAAATTGTGGTAGTCTATTTTCTGGGTACAGAATTTTTACTTTGATATTTAAAATTTGAAATTGTAGTAGAACACCAACCACCCAAACACATAAGGTGGGGTTATTAACAGAAATATAAGTAAAAGCTTTATCATAATTTAATGCCTTCTCATGACCAATGAAATATCAGCCTCCGCAGCAAAGGAAATACTAAATCCTATAAGTCTCCCTATTTAAGATGAACTTTCATTTGAAGAGCAGCTTGAATAGCTTTAGGATTTTCAATCATTTTGTTTCAAACATCAGCATAGCAGGTTCCAAAATGCACAGCTTTCTTTCCATTTTGGATTAACACACTCACATAAAATCTTTTCATTTCTGAAAAAATCTCAATTTGTGCCTCAGAATTTCCTGCATGGCTCTGATACATCAGCTTTCCTTAGTACAAATGCACAACCTAGGTAATTTCTGCCCCACCTGCCCATGTTTAACCACCACATGCCAGGGATGCCCACCATAATGCTAAAGATACCTACATTATGCCAAGGATGGCCACCATTATGTCTGGGCCACAGTTGTTCGATTGGTACCCGCCATAATGCTAATAATCTCCACATGTCAGCCGTGGAGATAATTATTCCAAGGATATCAGTGATTATGGGAGAGATGGCCACAATTAGGCCAGTCATACTCACTGTGACAAGGATAGATGCTATTTTGCCACAATTTCTGCAAAAATGTCTAGCATATGTCAAGATCTACTATTATTATGCCAGTGTCAACAGTATATCAGAAATAGTTATATTTGTGCCAGAAATGAACCCTAATATAGGGCCACCAACACAGTTGGTGTTCCCTGACACTAGGTATGGCTTCCAGATAGAGAATGTCTTTCATTGAGGGATGCAGTGGCACACATGCACAACATGTGTGCACATGTACGCAGAAACATTTAAACAGATACACATTTATACATGCACACACCACTCCCACCGTCGGATACAAATAAGGCTCTCCTTGCCTACACTTTGCTAATTATGGTTCTCACACACTTCCACTCTGTCTCTGGCAGTCCCACACACTAGTGACTCTACGCTGGCTTTTGCTTGCATGTTTTCTGGCCCAATTTTCATTACGCACTGTATGACTTATAAAGTGGTGCTTGCAAAATGTCCATTCTCTGGGACTTTGTTATTTGAGAGTGTAGACAGGTGGTCATATTGCAGGTACTGCAGACTGTCAGTGTCTTTTTGTATATACATGTCATCCTGCCATCAGTTTAGCTGGTAGTCACACCAAGGCAATGGAGATGTGTAGGGCTTCCTTCTTCAGTATGACTCAACCCTCTGAATTACGATGTGTGCTTCATTGCACTTCTAGGATCTGCTTCTAGAGTACAGGCGAGCCATCAGTAGCTCTCAAGTTACTGATTGGAAGTCCCTGGTTTGTTGGTTTTGTTCTTTGTTCATGCTGACCCAGAACTTGTCTCTGGTTGGTTTTTGGCCATGTACTAGATTTTGGTATTGGTGTGTGCCTAGTACTTAGTCCGTTCGACTGGTTGACACATTGTTCTGGTCTTGTTGCCTACGTACTGGGTTCTAGTTGAGATTTTGTTCTTGTTTTGGTTGACATGTTGTTCCTTAGAGTGGTTAAGGTTTTTTGGTTGACATAATTTGATTTCCCTTTAGTTGTTAATGCTCCGTTTGATTATGGTTGACTTGCTGGTCATGTGCTTGATTTGAGATCACTTGTGATTGGCTCATGTTGCCTGTTTAACTTATTGCTTGGAGCTCATTTACCTTGTACTCGATTCTCACTCTTTAATTCAGAATTCTGTTTTCAACAGCCATTGTTTTGTTTTCATAGTGTTGTTTTGGGGATTGACTATTATAGATGTGTTGACTTTTCCCCTTGTTTGTGGCAATATAGTCTGTGTGGTTGTGGCAAGACTGCCTGCTCGGTTATTGTTGGCCCTGCACTGTATTCTCAGTATTCAAACGTCATGCATTACTACATTAAAAATATCATGCTGCTGAACCTGTCTGAGATTGCTCTGGGGAATTTGCCCCAGTTATGGAATGTAGGGCCTCCTCTTGGTTTTGGTTGAATTGGTGTCTTGTTTCTGGTTGTCGCTTTGACACTGTGTTTGGTTCCGGGTCCTGTTGATCTTGGTCCAGGTTCTTGTTTACAAGTTGTCCATTTTCATACCTCCTGTTGACTTGATGCTTATCTACTTGACTCTGATTCACCTGTTGTTGCTATGCTTGGATCTTGCTGACTAGTTAAGCCTGAGCTTGATTTTGGTTGACTTTTTGCTTCTCTCTGGTTTTCTTTAACAAGTGCTTGATGTGGTTTATCTCTTGTTTATGAACACCTTAAATGACATTTGGTTTTGGTTGGATTGAATTGTTAGCAAGGGTCTTCTTTCTGGTTGAATTGTTTCCCCTTGGTTGAGATCAGGTTGCCTTGCTGCCCCCATTTGCTTCTTGCATCTACGATCCAGTACTGGGCACTCTGTGACCCTGTACTTCACTTTAATTCTCTCTCTGTGGTTGGTTTTCAGTTGATATTTTTTAAATTCTACGATCTGTTGATTTTGCAGTCCGTCTGTATTAATATGGCTTAGTTTTCCTCTGTGCTTGCCTGTTGGTGTTTCAATAACCCAGTTCCTATTCCTGAAGACTGGCATTTAGTTCTTCCTGACACTTGTAATTATCTTTGTCAGTTGGTTGTGCTTTATCCAACACTCTTTTTATGTTTGCTTAACACTCCATTCAAGGTGCTCAGCCATGTTGTACAAACCTGCATTAAATTCCAGGAGCTGACGTGGTATCAGATCGGACGAAAAATAAAGTTACTACAGAAATGTATTTCTCTTCACATTGGATTTTAGCTCCAACCTTTATTGCGTAATATTTGTAAAGAGAGGTAGTTCAACCCAGAAATGAAATAATGCTGTGCAAACAGGTTTGTTGGTTGGGTATTAGACATATCTATACTGCACCTTCTTTTTATATCTCCAAAGTGTGCCGCTCTAAGTAGAAGGGTTGGGATCATAATGGTAGGGAGAGATGCTCTGTTGCACATGTCAAATTAAAAGAAAATTATTTTATGTGCAAAGTTGGAAGCAGGACTAAAGTGTTTAGCAAAATCTATCTACGTTTGAGGAAATGAGGAGTCCTCACTGCCTGTTTCTCCTTCTAAACAGAAAATTGCATGTGACGCAGGGAGAAAAAACACGACTGGTAAATGCCATCCTCGCAAATAACTCAATCTGCAGGGTCAATCTCTTGTACATGAGTGCGGAGTGAAATTAGGCTGTGAGCATGCCTTTGTGGCTTGCTCAGAGACTCTGATGGTGGCTTCCAGACCACTGGAGGTGGTCCTCTTTCTGTCCGCAGTTCTTGTTTTCCGGCTGTCCATTGAGTCTTACCTAGCGAGCCTATTTGTGCAAAACATATTCCTGCAGATAATTATTTAAACAGTTATATCCGTTTAGATGGCTGTTCAACAGAGTTGTACCCTAATTAATCTTCATAATAATTTTTAAAAGAATACACTGGTATAATTTCTATTTAGAAAAGGTATCCTTGCCATGAGAGAGTGAATTGATTCATTGAATGAAAGAATTGTGTTTCAATCATGTTCAAACAAAAAAAGTGATTAACAATAAAAAATATATTATAGTGCAAGTTAGTATTTTTGTGTTTACAAAGAGCAGCCATGTACAAGATAAAATAACATGTCAAATGTTGGAAAACCATGTGTAGGAGGCTGGCTTAGTATATGGTGCACACTTATTTAAGTGAAGCACCTTACACTAATCCAGACAACCCTTATGGTGATTTTAGTGGTCTTAGACAACCTTACAAAGCTCTCTAAGTGGTAGCTGTGCTTCATGCTTAGTCCAGAAGGAGTGTAAAGCTGCTTGTTTTACCAGATCTAATCATGTAGTGTAGGTTAAACGAAAAAGAACCACACAGTGTAGTTAGAAAAATATGTCTATTTATTACACAACACTCACTAACACATTGGTATAGCTCCTACCCAGAGATATCAACACAAATACACAATAATACTTCAATTGCAAGAGGTAAGTAAGCACAATACCCAGTGGTCTCCAGAGGGAGATCAAACCATATACTAAGAAAGTGGAATGTGAACTGCAACCAAATTCGGGACTTGGACCAGGAGACTCGGAAGAGCTGGGGACACAAGGAACCACACAAGGTAGGTACCCGGAACCTCCACGGAGGCTGTGTGAAGAATGAAAACACAGCCGCGTACTAGAAGTCAACGGTAAAGTCACAGTTTTGCAGTTTTAAAGAAGGAGGACCCTTCCCAGTGGATCCTGAAGAAACCCTGTGGAAGACAGAAGGTTGGAGAGTCACCCCACCCATGGATACCCCAGGAACCAGGATACCTACACCAGGGAAGCTGGGTGCATGGGTGCAAAGTGACGTCGGAAACCGCCATAGACCACAATGGAGGACTTCAGAAAAGATGCCGCTGGCGAAGACTGTGCAAGAGTCCGGTGGAATCAAAGGGTTGATTCTTGAAGGGAAGAACCTACAAGCAGGGGGAACAGAGTGACCAGGAAGCACAGAAGAGCAACGCCCACTGATGACTGAATATGCAGTCTTGACAGCGAGCTTGTCGCTGCAGCTGTGAGTACCAGGCGACGCTGAGGAAGACCAGGAGCTGTGCACAAGCTGTCCCACGTCAGAAGTCGAAAACCAGGGGGTCTGTGTCCAGCAGGAGAACCAACAAGCCTTGGCAGCAGCAACAGGCATGGTAAACGATGAAGGTGTGTCCCATGGACCTTGCTGGTCCCAACGTTGCTCCAAGTGCAGGAGAGTCTGAGCAGGCCCGAGCAAGCAGGGGAGCCACTGAAGCAAGAGAAGACCCTCGGGCCGAAGTCGCAAGTGGACCTTGAGCAGCTCACCAAAGATGAAGGCCCACAGTGCAGAGGATGCAGTGAGGACGAAGATCTTGGCAGGTAGAGATGCTGGAGCGTCTTGTAGCCCGAAGATCTCTGGAGTGCAGAGCCAACAAGCCTTTGCAACGGCAAGTCAACACGGTGCACAAGGGTTCAGTCCCAGCGGTTCCAACGAGGGATACTGGACTCAAACTTGCTGAGAGGACTGGTCGGGCCTCGAAGGAGTTGCAGAACCACCACCACCTGTGTTGCTGAGCCTTTCGTAGTCCGTGGGACGTCAGGAGCAGCAGACCGATCAGCTTTGTTGCGGTGCCTGCAGATGCAGGGTAGTGACTCCTACACTTCAATGGAGATTACTTTGGGTGCCCTTGACTCCCACAGGTCTGTTGAAGATCCTGCAAGAAGCGCAGATGACGAAGAAGACTTGCAGAACAGTGAGACCAGGAGCAACAGGAGTCTTCCGTGATGCAGTCTCTGTTCCAGGCAAAGTCCAAGTGTCCAGACAGTCGAAGAGTGACGTGGGTTCAGGCTGGAGTCTTGTCCTACGATGAATCTGAGGACCCACCCACAGGTAAGCCCTTGCATAAGGGGTTCGGATGACTCGGAGGTCCCTCCCAGAGGAGGGGCTGGACAGAGGGGAGGATACTCCCATGTCCTTTGTCCATTTTCGCGCCAGAGCAGGAGCCAAGGGCTTTCTGAACTGGCTCAAACCGGAGTATGCAAGGAGGGCAACAAATGTGCCCTTCAAAGCAATCTGGTGGCACTGGCAAGTGCCCCCACCCCAATACATTGAAGTCCTGTCTGGGAGGTGGTCACACCTCCCTGTGACAGGAAACCTATTGTTCTACCTTCCCCTGCTTGAGCTCCGCAGCAGGAGGGCAGAATCGTGTCTGTGGTCGGCAGCAGCACTAGCTTGCTAGGAGACCCTGAAAGGCTGTTACCGGATGTACTGGGGGCTTCCCGGAAGAGCCCCCCACAGTGCATGGAATCATACCTCCAACACCGGTAACGGTGTTGGGGTATGGTTCCAACATGTTTGATGCCAAAGATGCCCAGGTTCGGCACAGCCACTATATAGTTAGCCTTCACGTTATGACGGATGGCCACTATATGTATCAAAATGGCTGATCACACGTACAAAGCCTGGAGACTCGACTCCGGGATTTGTAGAGGTCTCCTGCTCATGCAGTGACACCCTCACACTTATAACCCAGGACCCTGCCTTCAGGATTGAAAGACCTGCCTTAGGGGTGACTTATAGGTTTTAAGTGTAGTGACCTCAGATATAAGGAAACTTTTGTATCTGTCGTAAGTGGTGCTAGCACCAGCTTACACAGGCTGCAATGGCAGGCCTGTAGTCACAGTTTGAGTGGTCTCTCATGGGTGGCATGATACATGCTGCAGCCCATGGGAGACACCTGGTGTACCTATGCCCGGCGTACCTCAGTACCATATACTAAGGACTTATAGGGGTACACCACTAGCCAATTGTGGAGGTACATAAAGACTTACCATAGTCTAATTTAGGGAGGAAGCAAAGTGACGGGGTCCTGATTAGCAGGATCCCAGTCAGACTAGTCAAAAACCACACACACTAGGCAAAAAGTGTGGGTAACC
Source organism: Calotriton arnoldi (assembly GCA_963921515.1). Classification (NCBI taxonomy): domain Eukaryota; kingdom Metazoa; phylum Chordata; class Amphibia; order Caudata; family Salamandridae; genus Calotriton; species Calotriton arnoldi. The sequence goes on along the minus strand of CAWUFW010000295.1, from coordinate 4,719,050 downwards.
ATGCTAGAAGGATCCCACCTTCCTACACCATGCAACTGCTAATCGAACTTCAAGTATTTTGGCCCCAACTTTAAAAATAGCTGTTAGCATATTGAACCAGAGCTTGCATTGCAGGAGCAGGTAGAGCTAAATGCTTTTAACCACAGGGCATCTCTAATCAAATTCAGCCTATAGTTTGAAAAATGTAAATGAGTGAAATATGTAATGTAATCTGAAGGTAAATGCCCAATACATTTCCATCCAATAGATCTTTCAATTTTGAGTTAATGGCCAAACTACTAGCCAGAAAAAAAAATTGACAGAGGGAAGATTAATACTGGAATCGCATAAGCGATCCATCTCGGGTTCGATCCAGGACTTCGACCTTCTGTTCTTTAGCTAAGGAATTTTAGTGCTATTTTTAGATTGCATGCTCAACGATTTTAGTTAAAGCAGAGTGAATTGTCGATGTTTGTGCCCCTTTTACAATGATGGATATACTTCAATACTGTTCGTTCAAATACAGTGGCCTGCGTTGTTGCTTTTGGAAATGTTCAACAATTGCAGCACATTTTTGATTGCTGTTGCAGAATCCTATGGCAAACCTCATTTTTGGTGTTAGCCACAAACATAATGTCACTAGAGCACTGTAGACCGAAGGCCACCTTTTTTGAGCCACAGTTTATATTGATCTGCAATTCCCTTTTTAGGATCTTGTGTAAAGGTTTTCACTTTTTAATGGCGTTTCTGAGTTAAGACCCCGTCTTTGGGCAAGAGTCACTGATTGTGGCCTCTCACTCATTTATGAATGAACAAAATGACTACTCTGAGGATGTGAAATTTTGAAGGTGTCCAGTTGGAATTTATCATGATCTAGTATTTTACTGTTCTTGAGTAGTGTCACAAACAAATGTAGGATTATTATTCTCACCGCATGAGAGTAGATTCTATGTCAGGACTGGAGGCGAGGATTATGCCTTCTCTCTTAACTTTATTAACAGCAGCCAATTTAAACAACAAGACTACATTTCCCATGAACCTTGGAGAAATCTAGTTAAAAAAAAATGTCCAATTAGGAACAGTCCTGGATCCTCCAATCAGGTCACTCCAGTGTCCACATAGTCTATGCTCACTGGCCCTTCATCCTCTTTCTTCGCTGCTGCGCAGCCGAGATAAGTGCTTTTCTTATGTTATGTGAAATTGTCACTTGGTTACTGTGTGCTTTTCTGTCATTGTAAAGCGTTGTTATAGGGATTCTGCACACACACAGAGCTATGCACAGGATAATAGGACCTCGGAATATAGTGGTGAGCCAAACATAAACCTTAGCACCTAAAACCCCAACCCAACTAGCCTTAGCGTCCCATTAGCAACAATGTACCAATGATTAGACAACCCAGAACACGGTATCTCTCTCTCTCTCTCAGGACTCGCAGTAGCAAGAACACCCTTTCGTCACTTACTCATACCTGTCCACAACCGGCGTAAGAAGAGACACAGTATAGGTTAAAATGTTTATTTCAACATACGTGCTCTAAGATACAGTACACGTGACAGTACTATCAGCATAATGCATAAGAATAATATAATCAGCATAGTTACAACTCCATAGAATACTAACGGGGAAAGCATTTCATAAAGCAGTGGATAGAGGGCTGAATGACCTTACCACCCTCCCCGTGCTAATAGCTTTTGTATTATAATAATAGAAGACCTCTGGGTTTTGACAAGCGAACCCCCATACCTCAGTCTCTAGATGCAAGCACTACATCAGCAGACAATCACAGCTCTTCTCCCTGGAAAGGTTTTCTTCAAGTCCCTCTCAAGAGGGAAAAACGCAATAATAAAAGCCCACCAATTTCCCCGTGGCAGCTGTACATAGTGTTATGTCTAGGTGCGAGGGACTGGCCATATCAGCAAGAACCAGGGACGTGTTTTTCGACCTTGTAACTGTTGTTCAGACTGAGCCCAAAAGGAACAGGAGAAAAGGTGAGAAACAGAAAATGCAGACAGTTGTAAAATAACTTGGCAGGAGCAGAGGGCGACAGAACAACGGCTAAGAGTAACGTGCGCAAAAGTCATCATGGCAGCGAGGCCTACGCCAACGTATCCAGGCAGGCCAGGAGGCCACAAACCACAAGACACCCTCCCCTGGACAGTCCATCGGCCAAGACTAAGGACGAAGACAGAGTTCAAAACACCTGAGCAGAACGGAGGCGTCCACAGTGGGAGGAGTGGAACGCGGCAAGGTAGCACAGGGACAGTAAGCGAGGCAGTCCACGGACAGTGAACGGCAAATCAATCCAAAAACGTGGCAGTGCAGAAATATGCTATACCGTGCAAGAGGACATCATTGGAATCGTCAAAAAACATAGACGCCATCCAGTCCAACAGGTCAAAGCTGCAGGAATGCTCCTCAGAGGACGGAGCATCCAAAAGCAATGCGGGACAGCTTGCGTGATATTCAATATAGCTTTGTTGTAGGAGATTCTGAGCAGCCGCCCAGATATCCCATTGTGCCAAAATCCCCAGTGCAGCCGCACGCGTCATGCAGCCTGCAACAGAACAGTCCCGTTCATGGGCCTCTAAGGGACCGATCAACCGAACGAAATCCGGAACAGACAACGACTTATTGGAGAGGCAATAATCCATGGCCCAGGTGAAAGGGCAGCGAATGCAAGACATCACAGGTTGCACGCAAGTGAAACACGCAAAGCGAAAAGAAAGGGTATAGGACACACTCAGTGTCGCCAACGGCAGAACACCGAAACCAGATAAAATGCGCTCACGGAGTAGCAGTAGGCGTCCGGGGTCGAGAAGGGCCCATTGGTGAGCAGCCATTGCGAAGGAAGCAGATCAACAGCAGTATACCAGCCGCCAAAGCAAGGATTAATGGAAAGCCACCAAAGACACTGGAAAAAATAGAATGAATGAATAAACGCCGGTATCACACCAAAAATAGTTTGGAAAGAGGACACTAGGCCGGACCCCACCACCTTAAAAAAATGCACTAGACCTTCGGTGTTGCGTTAAAAATACAGTGAATTAATTCACCGAAATGTTGTGGGAGGTTAGTGTTCAAAAGGGCCTGTATTTCACTGTGGGTACTTGCCACCTGGAGAACAAATGTCTCCCGGGCGGAAGTGAGCATAACCTCCTCGTTCAATAATAGCGCCTTTATTCTGCTCAGTTTATTGAAATCCGCCTCCATAGTAGGAATGGAAGGCCAAATAGAATTATCTACAACGTCGTGAGGGGGAGGAAAAAGCACATTCTTGCAGCAGACAACTCTGTGCGATACAGTAACAATATAAGGGATGCCGGCCTGCATACCACAGCAATAGTCGTTATTTAAAAGCAAATAGCTACCATTAGTAAGCAAAGTAAAGGTAGGAGAAATAGTAGGAGCAGGAATGCCCTTCAACACACAAGCCAGATTCAGAGCGGAAACGTTACAAGCTCCGTGCAATTTAATATGTTTACAAACAAGGGAATGACCCACCGTAGAATCGCATGACTCCCCCGTGAGAAAAACTTCCTTGTCATCTCTAAGGCATTTATACATAAAAGGGAGAGACCAGAGTTCATGCAGGAAGGCACTACCCAAAGGCTGGAAACGGCCCACAGGATAATGTTTCATGCATGAACTAAATTCAAACAAGGAAAAAGGCAATGCGATAACCCCATGAACTAGCCACACAGCAGAATCTATTTCCGCTACAGAGAATGGTAAGGGCTCCACTTTCTCGATATGTAACAGAGTGTAAACTGCATCTTTCATGGACATGAACTGCTGTTTGTCAGTTAAATTAAAAGGCAGAAATAAGGCAGTGGTGTTCAAAAAGTGCCAAGGAACCTTACCCAACTTAAGTGTTTGCAAAGTCCACGCAAATTGCATAACTGAACGTAATTGATTTTGACCATGATACAACACAGAAACATCATCTTGTACAATATCAACAACAGAGGACACAATATTCTCCAACGTATAAATGCGGGAAGACAGGGTATTAATACTATTGTCAACAACAGCAAGCACCTTTTCCAAATTTGCTTGGTCTATTTCCCGTAAACGGGAAGCAGCCTCCATTTGCGATAGCTTCCAGAGTTCATTATAAGCCTCATAAATGAACCTCTTTGGTCGTGGACCACGAGGTCCCAATATAAAGTCGGACAGATCAATATTGCCTGAAAGGAGGGACAAATGTTGTTTAACAGAGTCTAAGGAAGAATGTTGCAACCATTGTTTACATAGTTTACCAACAGAATAGGTGGTGACAGTACGGGAGTTAGAAAACCTAGGATCGGGCTTGTCCTGAGTATAGCCAGAAACTGTGTCATGAAACCGCAGCTGGCACTCGTTCGATGATATGGGCCAAGACAACCAAGGTGATTGAACAAGCGTGGAAATATTAAACGAATTGTTCTGAAACAAAACCTGTAAAGTCGAAAGGGACTTATTGAAGTGCGAGCTGTGGTTTAGAGTGGAAGACAGTGATGGAATTGATGGTGCGTTCATTTGTTTTGTAGTAGCCAGACCCCAACACGTAGTCTGATAGATCGAAGCATTCAAAAACACCATTTGGGCTGGGATTAGGCAGGCACGGTGCAAAGCCTCGGTGCCTTGCACCTGCCAAGGCTTGGAGCCCCAGATTGACTTCAAATCCACAGTTTCCGTCCAGTATTCATAACCACCCACAGCCAAGGCCTTTAAAAAGGAACTCTAATAAAGCAATTTAGTGTGGGTCAACATGAATTTCTGTGTGAAAGGGGAAGGTAATTTAAAATAATAGGACCCGGGGTTCGATCTATTAAAATCAGTGAAATAAGTAAATTTATTTCGAAGAGTCCGGGAGCTACCCGATAAAGGGTTTGGGCAATGTTCCCATTGAGTGTAGGTCACAGGGCTACGTAGTGCACTCGGATTATGGACAAAATGGTTGCCCCAATGCTGGTAGCAGTATAAATCGGCATAATTCGCAGAATTCATATACAAATCCTCTGCATTAAATGAAGCATAATATTTCAAATCGGCAAACAATGCTTCAACTGCATGCACATCCCAATCATCAGAATGAATATTACTTTTTACTACATCACCCATGGAAACTCGAAGGACATTCGGTACATTAATAACTTCGGTTGGTCCATGAATTTGAAAATTTACCGCATCCCATACGATGCCATCAGCAACTGGAAAAGCTGAAATGTTCACCAATGTGTGGTCACGCTTCATGATGTGAGATGAGTAATGTGGAGCCAAAGTTCCAGCAACACTGTTCACAGCAGAGCGTTCAGGCAAATAGTGACCATTGATCAGGAGAAAAAAACACTGTGACAAAGCCAATGGACATGAACAAAAAAATCAAGAAAAGCACTAACCAAATGTATGTCCAAGGAGGAATCAAAAAATTATCTCTAAACCAGGATACAAAAATACTGAACTTGGACGGGACAATCGACGTAGTGGAATCTGAGTCAAAGGAATAACGTGTCGGACTTAGTGGCGTTGTTGGTAAGTGAGCCACAGATTCTGTTTCGGGATAGGTATACTCGTCCTCGTCCATGCAGGGGGTAAGTGGAGGTTCGAGTATACTTTCAGGCAAATCAATCATCTCAATTGTAACATCAGTGACCGTTCTGGCAGGAGGGCGTTGAACACCAGTCCGGTAAATTGCAGGACAAGAGACCGCTGGTGTAACACTATTTAGGATCGGCCAGTTGTTGTAGCTTGACATTTTCCACTGAGATGTATCTGTTCTCCTTTCGACCAGGAAGCGGTGGTAAGATGACTGTACGTGTTCCCTTCAAACCCAGGACTGGAACCGGTGCACGAAAAGAGGGGCCAAATTATTTTTTGTTCTCCACCTTCTCTCGAACCAGGTCGCCAATCTTCGGAAGCCAGCCGGCAACCGGAATCTGCAGTGCAGTATCTGTGGCTGAAGGTAAATGTGCGTTTGCAAGTTTGTCTCGGGCTTCTTGTAAGTCCTGTAACATAGTAGAATGGTTATCTACATCAAACTTGGCGGGTTGCACCGCCATGTCTAGACCATCAAGGTCGGGCACAAACTTTCTTATGCCAAAGAGCATTTCGTATGGGGTCCGCCCACCCAGAGATCTTCTAGGGAGATTATTAAGTGCACGTTGTACGGTATACAAGTGGGCCAGCCAGTTCCTGCCAGTACCTAAGACCCTAGCTGTCAAGGATTGCTTTAAATCACGGTTCATTCGCTCCACAATTGAATTACCCTCAGGTCTGTATGGAGACGAAAACTTCACCCGTACCCCTAGTGAACCCATTGCGTCCTTGTACGCCTTAGAGGCAAACGCTGGACCTTGGTCAGAATGAAAGGTACCGCATGCGAAGATTCCCACAAAGACACGCAAATCCCTGATGACATTTCGTGCGTCAGCACTCCGTTGTGGCCAGACCCAGATGAACCGTGTGCACGAGTCCACTGCCACTAAGATATATTTATAGGCAGTGTCTGAGGAAAATGGACCGCAGTGATCCAAGTAAACACACCCAAAGGGTCTGTTAGAAATGTAGAGCGAGGTCTGTGGTGGTCTTGTAACCGTAGAAGGCTTAATCTGTTGACACACGTCACAAGAAAGCACATAAGCACGGGTGTCTTTATATAAACCACGCCACCAGTACCGCTGCTGCAAGATGGAAACGGTCGCAGACACTCCAGCATGAGCCGAAGCCATGCCTTCGTGTGCAGCCGTTATCAAGGAAAGTCTGCGGTCCGCGTTGGGGATCAGCCGATCACCAGCGTTTGGTATTGTTACATAAGGAGCCTGTTCGGGACCTAACTGATAAGAATATTTGGAAGGAAAACCCCTAGGGTAATTATTACCTTCCTTTGTCGCAGCTATAGCTGCCAAAATATCAGTGTCAATTTTAGACATGGATCTGGTAACTGCTGCTACTGAACACGTGACTACTGCTGATCTGGCTGCTTCGTCTGCCAGACCGTTACCAACAGCGTGTGCGCCCACCCGCTGATGGCCTAGGGTGTGAACAACTTGTGTGAGTGGCAAACGTTGTCTCAATTCTGCCACCCGAACCCAAAGCATCTTATGCTTGATTGTGCTACCTTTAGCGTCTCTATAGTCATTTTGTGACCAAAAGAATAGATTGTCATTGTATGATTGAACACAGTAATAAGAATCGCATACAATAAGTGTGGTCACATCCGGATTTACGAATTCAAGCGCAAGCACCAATGCTCGCAGCTCGGCCAATTGCGCAGTACTGTCCCCGAGTGTTTGAGTATGCACTACGGTGGACTTGAACTCTCCGTTCACAAAGGTACCTGCAACAATAGCACATGCGGCTGAATAAGCATGCTTGGACCCCGTGGCCGGTTGTGCCGAACCATCGGTGTAGATCACACAGTCGTAATCCTCAAGCGGCAGTATTGATAGAGGAGGAGGATGAACGAATTCATACTGTAAAAACTCCTGAGTCTGTAGAGAAGCATCGAAAATGAATGTGACATCAGGAGACGTCCAAGAAGTAGCCCATTGTATCCAACGGGGATGCAAAGCTTTAGAATTCGGTACACTTGCCTTTGTCACTGCTTCGAGAGCAGGATAGGGTGTTACCACTAGAATGCGCTTTCCCTGTGCCAGTGCGCGCTCCTTCAGAATCGCCATTTGCACTGCAGTCAGAACTTTCTCCACAGATGAAAAGCGCAGTTCTGCGGACGTGTACAGATGTGATTTGTATGCGATTGGTACTGTGTCACCCTCGTTAAAGGTTAAATACGTGAAACCCACTGCCCCCGGAATTATTCTAATCACCAGGTTTGTGTGGTTATCACGCGTCAACAGGTACCTAGACTCAAGAAGGTCTGTCTGCAAAGTCTGCAGAATGGAGGAATGCTCCGGAAGCCAACAAGACTTCGAAAAGTTTGGTTGTATCAAGGCATACAATGGCTTGATACGCTGGGCGTATTCGGGAATATAAGTACGCCCGAAGTTCAGGAAACCCAGCAAAGACTGAAGTTTTTCAGAGTAGTAGGAGGGCACAAAAGTGCACATTTTTCCAAGAAGTGGGGGCTAAGCCCTTACCTTCATTGTTGATCTCGTAGCCCAAAAACAAAACTGTTAATTCAGCAATGTGTGATTTGGCAAAGTTAAACTTATAACCTAATACCGCAAACTCGAGAATAATGAGGTCCACTCTGGAAAGATGCGGGTATAACTCGTCTGTCAGGTAAATATCATCGACGTACGAACATGCATCTGGGTCTATGCCGTCTAACAAAGAGACAACACGTGCAGCGAACACTCCTGGACTGTTTTTGTAGCCCATAGGGAGTCGCCTTAATTTGAACTCTTTACCACCGGAGGTAAAAGCGCTCCATTGGCTACACTCCGTGGCTAAGTTGTGCGTGTAAAATCCATTGGATAGGTCAAGTGTCGTTTTATATTTTTTACGAACAAGACTGTCTACAAGCGCAGAACTGTGGGTATTTTGCACCGCAAAGGTCCGACAATGAGAGTTCAAATGCCGGTAATCCAATACTAGGCGGTACGATCCATCGGGTTTAGAAACCGCGAAAAGGGGATTATTCATGGGTGATACGAATGTTTCTATTACTCCCTGATATTCTAACTGCGTCAGAATTTCAGAAACTGGGCCTTTGGCTTCACGTTTAATGGGATATTGGGGTTGCGGCTGCGGTAGGGACCGTAAAGGTATCTCATGGGGGGGAGAATCTTCATCCCAACCCACGTGGTTGCGGTATAACGCAGGAGCCAGGGACACAGTCCACTCAGCTGCAAGAGCCTCCGCTTTGTCCTTTGGGACATGTCGAGAAAAGCTCGGAAGGATTGCCTCCTCCCCTTTACGTGCAGCAAGTACGAATGGGGGTGGCCAGTCCGCCTCAGCTAACAAAATGTCGTAGGAAGAGGTCAGATTTTCCCAAAATATCCCTTTTATTACACGCTGTATATCACCTTCAATTTGGATGACAATATTAAATAGTCTGTCAGGGGGTGCCACTCTGGAGTCTGCTGTTTCAACAGTAATGAATGTTTCAGTTGCTGTCGCCTCCATATGAGGACGTAGCGCCTCCCGCACTATGGTAACTTCCGCGGCGCTGTCTAGGAGGGTTACTGCCCACGTCCAATTCAGGAGTCTCGTTCTCACCGTCTGTGGCATATTTCGCTGTTACAGCGGCAACTTTCTTCTTCTGAAATTGTGGGCGAGAACGTTGAAAGTCTTCTGCTTTCCCTCTGACCTGTTGTTGAGGTTGATCTCGTCCCTGGGGAGCCTCTCGACCCCTTCCTCTATCCTGGCGATCCCCTCCACTGGCTTGCGAAGTTGTCTGTGCCTGTGAAGAACGAGGAGAACGCGTATCAGGGATCTGAAACCTATCCGGAGATTTAAGTCTCGCCCTATCGCGCAAATCATATGTGCGTTCAGAAGAGACAGAAACAGGGGATGTGCCTCGCGACCCCGGCTTCTTCTGTTGCTTACCTTGTTTTTTCAACCTCCAGCTCTTTTTAGTAAAAACTGGTTTCTCATCTTTTTCAGATTGAGTTTTAGGTTGTTGTTGTTGTGTTTGTTGTTTTGCAAAAGGCTTATTGCCCAGGCTATTTCGGCCAATAGTTTTATAAGCCTGGGTTATAATTTTCGGTAATTCACGCGGCTTGTCCAATTCTGGGACTAAAGCCAAAGCATTAGCTACTTGAAAGTTCACTGCATCGCCCTTGACATTCGCAAGGATCAGCTCAGCTACTACTTCGAACACTCCCACCAGTCTCATCCCTAATTCCACAGCCGCTTCAGGGCCATGTTCATCCTGTACTTTTTTAATTACAGAGGGGAGAACCGTCATGGAAGGAGTGCCGAAACACTTCGAATAAACTGCTGCGAATACCCTACCCCAGTTGTTGCATGCTGTCAACTCGGGGATTAAGTCTTTTGGCAAACTAATTGTAAGAATTCTATGTTTATCCACTGGTGTCGTGTTTGGAAAAACTGCCTCCAACTGGTCAAATTTTTCTGCAAGCCAATAAGGTAAATCATCCTTATTTGGTGGACGTTTGCCCATCACTGAGTTCACCATGACGGGACTTATGGTCACTCCGCCTGCAGCAGCTGGATGGCACGCAACTCCAGGTGGGGCCCCCTGGATGTTGCCTGTAACATATTGCACTAAAGCGCGATGCACTCGCACCAAAGCCGAATACATATTGCGCAGGTCAGCGACTGGTATTTGCATATATCGCGGATGTGGGGTGTACCCGGCCAAAACAGGCCAAGTGGCCCCGTCAATAGACAAGGGGCCTAAACCGACCGTTAACGGTTGTGGGAGGGCGCCATCAAACCACACACGGTGCTGCCAAGCCGTGAGCGGTACTTCAAGATTAGTATAAGGTCTATAGGCAGCAGGAACAACGGTGGGTTCATATTCATGGAACAGATTATTGTTCGCATCCACCGCTGGAAAGGTGACCCAAGAGTAGAATACTTCAAAGTGGAAAGCCGGATCGGCTTGAACCACAAAGATTAGTTCGACTCCCGTGTCCGGCACTCCATACACCCTTAAGTGATCACGGAGCGCTGTGCGGCTATGTGCCGCTATGTTTACACCCGCCATTACGATCGGGGTTGTTCGACAACCTAACAGTAGGCAGCACAATAGAGGGTTCGATTAAGAAACCTTTTAATAACTTCAAGCTTGAAAGAACCTACAAAAACGTCAATATAGGAGGTATTACCGTCACACACGCTTCCGGAAGTGTCTGTGAGGGTTGTTGTGGACAAGCACAAGCACTACCTAAGCCGTCTCGCAGATAAGCAGCCCCACGTTGGGCGCCATGTTATAGGGATTCTGCACACACACAGAGCTATGCACAGGATAATAGGACCTCGGAATATAGTGGTGAGCCAAACATAAACCTTAGCACCTAAAACCCCAACCCAACTAGCCTTAGCGTCCCATTAGCAACAATGTACCAATGATTAGACAACCCAGAACACGGTATCTCTCTCTCTCTCTCTCTCTCTCTCTCTCAGGACTCGCAGTAGCAAGAACACCCTTTCGTCACTCACTCATACCTGTCCACAACCGGCGTAAGAAGAGACACAGTATAGGTTAAAATGTTTATTTCAACATACGTGCTCTAAGATACAGTACACGTGACAGTACTATCAGCATAATGCATAAGAATAATATAATCAGCATAGTTACAACTCCATAGAATACTAACGGGGAAAGCATTTCATAAAGCAGTGGATAGAGGGCTGAATGACCTTACCACCCTCCCCGTGCTAATAGCTTTTGTATTATAATAATAGAAGACCTCTGGGTTTTGCCAAGCGAACCCCCATACCTCAGTCTCTAGATGCAAGCACTACATCAGCAGACAATCACAGCTCTTCTCCCTGGAAAGGTTTTCTTCAAGTCCCTCTCAAGAGGGAAAACGCAATAATAAAAGCCCACCAATTTCCCTATGGCAGCTGTACATAGTGTTATGTCTAGGTGCGAGGGACTGGCCATATCAGCAAGAACCAGGGACGTGTTTTTCGACCTTGTAACTGTTGTTCAGACTGAGCCCAAAAGGAACAGGAGAAAAGGTGAGAAACAGAAAATGCAGACAGTTGTAAAATAACTTGGCAGGAGCAGAGGGCGACAGAACAACGGCTAAGAGTAACGTGCGGAAAAGTCATCATGGCAGCCAGGCCTACGCCAACGTATCCAGGCAGGCCAGGAGGCCACAAACCACAAGACAGCGTGTTGAATGATGGGCTTTCACACGTGTTGATTGTGTGTACTAATGCGGTTTTCTTTATGCTGTTTTGTTTATCAGAGTCTGACTCGAAAAATTGATCAAGCGCTAGCACGACTAGCTACTCTCCCTATGGCCCCTGTCCCTCAAATGGGTCCTCCGGTGCCTCCCCTTATGCTAGACCCTGCTTCCCCCCCCCTGCCAAACGCGCACGCGATACGGGGGTAGATCTTAGTGCCTTTGATAGGCTTAAGCAAGCCTTCCTTGCTACTCAACCAATTTGCCCCCTGTTTGACCAACCCTCAAGACGACGCAGGGAACAAGGACAATGGGCCCGGCCCTTCCAGACCCGATCTCTCTTCCCGTCCTCACGACTCCTCTGACATGTTTGACCCTGACGAAATCATCCACCCCCGCTCCTCTGACTGGGCCCCAGCTGATAAAGTGGCTGATTATGTAGCAATGCGCATCAGGAAACCCTTAGAGAAAGAGGCACGTAAATGCCTCCGGGCAGAATGCCCTCGGCCTTCTCTTGAAGGCAAAGTCACCCTTACCCCAGAGATTGATGCCCGCATGGCGACATTTTTGCAAAAGTTTGAGGGATCCCAAGAAAGGGATTGATAGGTCCTGGCGTGCGTGCCAGGACAAGCTCCTGGACGTTTTGGGACCTCTCGCGAAGATCTTAGACATGGCCGAGGAGGCCAAAACGTCAGGCTCCCTTATCTCCCCCGAGTCCCTTTCCGGGTGGGCACAGAGAGCCATTGTGTTTCTGGGCAATGCTAATTGTGCCCTTCCACGGAGCGTTGTCACTCTTTGCTTATTAAAGTTGACCCCAAGCTTGGGGATCTGGCGGATTCAGAAGCTGGAGCTGTGGCCCAAGGAGGTCTTTTTGGAGATCCCTTCGTCAAGGAATTGGGTACATTCGTTAATACCTTTACCTCCCTTGACAAGGCGCAGACCACCATTAAAAAGGTTTTTCCCTGGGTTTTCTGAGGGGCCGGTCGATGTAGGGGCCGCTCGACCGGCAGCGCTTTCAACCAACAATCGAGAGGGCCAGGCCCCAAACAAGGCCAATACCAGGATCAATCCCGTTTTGGCAACTTCTACCCTACAAGATGCCGACGCGGCAAGGGCAGAGGATATCGAGGAGCGGCAGCCTCATCCAGTGCCGGTGAGTGTTCTCCCTTCTTCCCAGTTAAAAGTAGGGGGGAGGCTGGGGAATTTTTTCCAGACATGGACTTATGTCACAGGGGACCCGTGGGTTTTGCAAACCATTCGGGGTTTCCGCATAGAGTACGTGGGAGAGCCTGTTCAGCTGGTCAGACCCCGTCCCATCCTGTTTTCCCAACAGGAGGCCTCCTTGGTAAACGCAGAGGTCGAATCCCTCTTGGCCAAAGGGGCGATCGTTCCCTCTACCCTTCATCCCAGGGGCTTCATCAGCAACATCTTTTTGGTGGACAAAACAGACGGGGGCAAACGACCCGTCATCAATCTCAGCGGTTTCAACGAGTGGCTGGTTTACCGCCACTTCAAGAGGGAAGGAATCTATCTCCTCAGGGATGTTTTGCGACCTTCAGATTGGATGGTGCGACTGGACCTGAAGGATGCCTATCTGGTTATTCCGGTCTTTCCCCCCCACCGTCGATTCCTCCAGTTTGTCTGGCAAGGGCAGACATACGAGTTTGCATCCCTTCCGTTCGGCCTTTCTTCGGCCCCTTGGTGTTTCACCAAGGTCCTCAAACCAGTGGTGGAGTATTTGCGAGCTCGGGCGTTCAAATGATTTTCTACTTGGACGACCTCCTCCTGATGGATGCGTGTCCTCTGCAACTTCTACGGCATCTTCGGATGGCGGTAGATCTTCTCCAGAGCCTGGGCTTTGTGGTCAACGAAACAAAGTCAGTTCTCACCTCCTCGCAATCTCTGACGTTTCTAGGCTTTGTGATAGACTCCACGTCCTCCACGTTCAGCCTTCCGGCCAGAAAGATCTCAAAGATTCGCCACGAATTGCGACGGTCCGTCGCCAAGAGTCAGGTGTCTCTCAGAGATCTCGCTCGAATAGTAGGGCTACTCTCAGCTTCCATCCAGGCCATCTTCCCAGGGCCCCTCCATTATCGCGCCCTTCAACGCCTCAAAGCTGTGCACCTGCACAAGGTGATCCTCTCCGAGGAAGCCCGGGAAGAGATCCAATGGTGGTTACAGCACATGGAGGGCCTGGAACGGCCGAGCAATTTTTGGGTCCACTCCAGATTTGGTAATAGTCGGACGCCAGCACAATAGGCTGGGGAGCCAGGAGCGGCGAGTTTTCTACAGGAGGGTTGTGGTCTCCAGAAGAACGGAGTTTGCATATCAACTGTCTAGAACTCCTGGCAGGCTCCTTCGCTGTTCGCTGCTGGATGAGAGAATCCATTCAGTCATCGGTTCTTCTAAAGATGGACAACATATCTGCAGTCCGTTATATCAACCATTTAGGGGGCACAAGGTCCAAAGCCCTCTCCGACCTGGCCGCTAGTTTCTGGCAGTACTGTCTGGACCATCAGGTGTCGGTCACGGCAGAGTATCTCCCCGGGCGGGAGAACTTGGTGGTGGATTTTCAGTCCCACAACTTCAGGGATTCCAGTCTGTGGAAACTGGACCCAGACATTTTTTGGAGGTCGAACGAACTTTGGGGTCCCTTTTCAATAGATCTGTTCGCCTCGAGGCTCGACCATCAACTTTCTCGGTTTTTCAGCTGGAGACCGGATCCGTTGGCAGTGTCCACGGACGCTTTTTTCCAGGTTTGGAGTCAGGAGATGGGGTACGCCTTCCCCACCTTCGCGATGATCACAAGGGTGACAGCGCAGATCAGGAGGCAGAGAGCGGAGTTGGTAATACTCACACCCCTTTGGAGATCTCCAGTCTGGTTTCCAGTTCTTCTGGAACTTTCTTGGGATTCTCCAATCCTACTCCCCCTCTTTCCGAATCTTCTTCTGGACCCCGATCGACTTCCTCACCCCCTGGTTCTGGGGAACTCATTGCGGCTCATAGCGTGGAGGATTACCGGGGACGATGGGAAGTCCCGGGCCTTTCGACAAAGGCTGAGGAGTTCATGTCTAAGGCATGGGCGGACAGTACTGTCAAACGCTACAGGTCCGCTTGGAGCAGATGGTCCCGTTGGTGTGTGTGCGACGGAGTCTCAATCCTCTGGATGCAGATGTAGTTTACATCCTGAATTTTTTAGCCCACCTAGCCTCTAGTGGTCTAGCCTACAGATCTATAAACACTTTTCGTTCAGCCATTTCAGCAGGGCATCTGCCACTTAATAGTGCTGCGGTCGGGGAGCATCCCCTCGTGTGCAAACTTCTCCGGGGCATTAGACTTTCCTTACCTCCAGAACCTCGCTATTCTGCCTTATGGGATGGGAACCAGGTTCTTAACTTGTTTTTGTCTTGGCAGCCTAACCGGTTTTTGTCACTGTCAGCTAAGCTGGCTATGCTGCTCTGCCTAATTTCTTGTAGGCACGTGTCGGACGTTAGGGCTTTGGATATCACCTCCAGGATGTTTACTCCGGCTGGAGTGACTTTCACTTTGCATAGGAGGACTAAGTGTCACACAAGAATAATCTCATATCCGGAATTCCCGGATTTTCCTAAGCTGTGTAGTCCGCTGCCTGAGAGCCTCTGAAGAAATGACGGAAGAGTTGCGACCGCCAGGGGAACGCCAACTCCTAATTGCTCTCCGCAAACCATTTAGGGCAGTGTATTCACCCACCATAGCCAGATGGGTTAGGTGGGTTATGCAAGAGGCGGGCATAAGTCTGAAGGACTTCGGAGCTCACTCGGCTCGAGGAGCAATGGCCTCAAAAGCATTTGGCTTGGGCGCCCGTCTAGAGGATATCCTCAACGCAGCAGATTGGTCTTCGGACTCTACCTTTAAAAGGTTCTACTTCAAGCCAGTGCTGGACATGGCTCACCTCGTGGTGAGCAAGCTTTAAACTAGCATAATCCTCGCCTCCAGTCCTGACATAGAATGAAAAATTTCCTAGCTATTGTAACGGAAAGTTTCAATTCTATTAAGGACGCAGAGGCGAGGATTATCCCGCCCTAGAGTTTGGATGAAGATTTCCCACCCCGTATTGAAGTAAGTAGGTCAGTTTGGCTCTAAACTGTTGACAATGTTGCTTTGTTGTCATTTTGTGTAAATATCTACCTTACTGTTTGGGGTTACGGGCTTGAAGTTCTTCGGTTACCTCTAAATTGTTGAGAAATACTGTTTTGTGGTCTTTTATTGATCCTGTCTCACTGTTGTATTACAAGCTTAACGTACGCTTGTTTGGTGAATGACGATGTACCTTTATCCTCGTAGGTTCGGATGCGAGTAAACAGGACGCATAAGTGGATTTTAACAGCTGACTTCGCGCGTCGAAAGAGGATGAAGGGCCAGTGAGGACAGACTATGTGGACGCTGGAGTGACCTGATTGGAGTATCCAGGACTGTTCCTAATTGGACATTTTTTTTTTGACTACAGATTTCCCCAAGGTTCATGGGAAATGTAGTCTTGTAGTTTAAATCGGCTGCTGTTAATAAAGTGAAGAGAGAAGGCATAATCCTCGCCTCCGAGTCCTTAATAGAATTGAAACTTTCCGTTACGATAGCTAGGAAATTTTTCATTTCCGATGACTGTCCTGGGTCGTTTCCTTCTTAACACAAATTGTTGTGTGTAAATTGCGTTTAAAAGCTTATGATGGCGATCATCATCCTCAGTGAAGTAATCAACCATTTGAAAAAGCAACAACTATTGGAAGGAATTGGCCTTAAGGTGAATGGTCTTTTAAACTCGATGGAAAATGATTATTTTAACATGCAGTTTTTATTTGAAACTTGAAATCAATACATGTAATTTTTTGGTCTTTATTAACTGTAGTGAACTTCAGGCCTTTACTAACATAGTTCAACCAGTCGTACAATTGTAGCATTGGGTTCATAGACTTTGGAAGACCCTGTCCATGCTACTAAAACTCATCAGCAAATTGTTTCTCAAGCAGTATGTGCTTGTTAAAAGGATTAGTTCTAAAGATCCATTTATCCTGAAATTAAGTAAGAAAGAATATAACATTTCCTAGCTATTTTAACGGAAAGTTTCAATTCTATTAAGGACTCGGAGGCGAGGATTATGCCTTCTCTCTTAGCTTTTGTTCAATAGCAGCCATCATTAAAACACAATGTAAACTATGTTTCCCATGAACACTTGGGAAAAATGTAGTAGCAAAACAACATCCAATAGGAAACAGTCCCATAACATCCAATCAGGAGGCCCATCAGCCCCAACATAGTCCTTCTTCACTGGCCCTTCACCCTCTTTCGTCGCGCAAAGTCAGCCGATGGATCGCTATCATGAATCCTGTTTATTAGCATCAGATCCTACAAAGACAAGGGAACAAAGTCACTATAAGTACACGTAACCACTAAAACCTGCGGAACAAATTTGCAGTGAAAGCAGTTATTGTGTCATCAAACCAAGTGCATCAAACAAGACCATTTCATCATTTTTTTTATTTATTTTTTTTAAACTCAAGCAGTATTACTTACTCTTAAACGGGGAGGGCGATCCTCTGGAAACCCTAGGGTGGGATAATCCTCGCCTCCGAGTCCTTAATAGAATTGAAACTTTCCGTTACGATAGCTAGGAAATTTTTCATTCTGTCTGGACTGGAGGCGAGGATTATGCTAGTTCAAAGCTTGCTCACCACGAAGTGAGCCATCTCCAGCACCGGCTTGAAGTAAAACCTCTTAAAGGTAGAGTTCGAAGTCCAATCTGCTGCGTTGAGGATATCCTCCAAACGGGCACCCAAGCCAAATGCTTTAGAGGCCATTGCACCTCGTGTCGAATGGGCCCCAAAAAATCCAAAGGTTAATACCTGCTTCCTGCATTACCCATCTGACCCACCTAGCAATGGTGGGCGAAGAAACCGCCTTAAAAGCCTTAGTAGTGCGATGAGGAGTTGTTGCTCCCCTGAAGGGCGAAACTCTTCCCTCATTTCTTCATAAGCTTTCAGACATTGAACAACGCACAACTTTGGAGAGTCGGGAAACTCTGGGTAAGGTATGGTTCTTGTGTGGCATTTTGTTCTACTATGGCATTTCGTTCTTCTGTGGAGAGTGAACGTTACCCCATTAGGGGAGAATATTCTGCTCGTGACATCTAATGCCCTCACGTCCGAGACACGGTGGCAAGAGATGAGGCATAGCGGCATAGCCAGCTTGGCAGACAATTCCTTCCTGGACAGGAAAAGGTTCAACTGCCAGGAGAGGAAAAAGTAGAGAACTTGGTTCACGTCCGAAAGGGCGGAGTAGCGGGGCTCCGGAGGTAGGGAGAGCCAGATACCTCTTAACAATCTGCATACAAGGGGGTGTTCCCCCACCGCCGCATCATTGATAGGTACATGGCCGGCTGAAATGGCTGACCGAAAGGTGTTTATTGAACGGTAAGCCAGACCACTTGAAGCTAACTGTGCTAAAAAATTGAGAATTTGGACTACATCTGCGTCCTGGGGATTAAGACTCCGTCTCATACACCAACGGGACCATCTGCCCCATGCGGATCTGTATCTTTTAATGGTACTATCCGCCCAGGCCTTGGACATGAAGGTTTCAGCCTCTACCGTAAGGTCAGGGACCTCCCATCGTCCCCTGTAATCTGCCACGCCATGAGCCACAACGAGTTTCCTTGAATCAGCGGATGGGGAACTTTGTCAGGATTCAAAAGGAGGGTCGGAAACTGGGGGAGTAGGATTGGAGAATCCCAGGAAAGTTCCAGTAGAACTGGAAACCAAACTTGCAACCTTCAAAGAGGAGTGATCAGAACCATTTCCGCCCTTTGCCTAAGGACCTTGTAATCATTGCGAAGGGGGAAAAAGCATACCCCTTCTCCCCGCTCCAATCCTGGAGGAAAGCATCTGTGGCCACTGCCAGTGGGTCCGGCCTCCAGCTAAAGAAGTGGGGCAGCTGGTGGTCCAGTCTCGAGGCAAACCAGTCCAGAGAGAAAGGACCTCAACGGTCGTGCAATATTGCAAAAATCTCCGGGTCGCGCTTCCACAGACTGGCATCCCTGAATTTGCGGGACTGAAAGTCCGCCTCCTGGTTCTCCCAGTCGGGCAAGTACTCTGCTGTGACTGACACCTGATGGTCCAGGCAATACTGCCAAAAACCTGCGGCGAGATCCAAGAGGGCTTTGGACCGCGTGCCCCCTAAGTTGCCGGCGGTGGGCAGCCTTGAGGCGTTGCAGGGCCCGATAGTGGAGAGGTCCTGTGAAGATGGCCTGGATTGACGCGGAAAGGAGGCCTACCACTCGAGCCAGCTGTCTGAGAGAAACTTGATGTTTGGTGAGAGTACGTCTTAGTTCGTGCCGAATCTTCGACACCTTCCTGGAGGGAAGACTCCGAGTAGATGAGGTGGAGTCTATTACGAAACCTAGAAAGGTCAAGCGTTGAGAAGGTGTCAGAAGTGACTTCTTCTCGTTGATCACAAAGTCTAAGCTCTGAAGCAGATCCACCGCCATCCGGAGGCGGGACAACAACAGGCGTGGACATGGACCCATTAAAAGCAGATCGTCCAAGTACACGATCATCCGTATACCCCGAGCCCTCAGGTATTCCACCACCAGTTTGAGAACCTTGGTGAAGCACCAAGGGGCTGAGGATAGGCCGAAGGGAAGAGTAGAAAACTCGTACATCTGTTGCCACCAATTGAACTGGAGGAACCGACGATGAGGCGGGAAAATTGGGATGACCAGGTAGGCGTCTTTGAGGTCCAGCCGAACTATCCAATCCAAAGGCCGAAGAACATCCCTGAGGAGGTGGATGCCCTCCATTTTTAAGTGGCGTTAAATCAGCCACTCATTGAACTCGCTGAGGTTTATCACAGGTCTTTGGCCCCCATCGGTCTTTTCGACCAGAAAGATATTGCTTATGAACCTCCGGGGATGAGGAGAAGAAAAGGAAATGGCGCCCTTGGAGAGGAGAGGAGAGGAGAAAACTACCTCCTCGTCTACCAGGGCGGTCTCTCGCTGTGAGAACTGGATGGGATGGGGTCTTGCCCTCTGGGAGGGATCCCCAAGATTCTCTATGTGGAATCCCTGAACCATCTGAAGGACCCATGCTTCCCCTGTGATGGAAATCCAGGTCTGTAAAAAATTCGCCAGCCGCCCCCCGACCTTTAAGCGGGAAGAAGGGAGAACGCTGAATGTATGACGATACAACGTGATCATTTAGATCGCGGTACATTACATCGCAGTTTTTACAACGCAAGTCGTTAGAACGACTTGCGCTGGAGGGCGCTGGACTTAGGAATAGTATGATTTACTATTCCAAATCCAGCCTACGTAACAGTAGGGGAAGGTGTTGGAATAGTAAATCACACTATTCCTTAGTCTAGAGCGCCATCTAGCGCAAGTCGTTGTAACGACTTGCGTTGTAATGACAGCGAAGTAAATGTATTGCGGTGTTTTGACCGCGTTGTAAAGGTCGTTTTCCGAGAACGCTCACCGGGGCATGAGGAGGTTGCTGCTCCACAGTATCCTTTGCCACTCTGGCCTCTCGTGGGGTAGAAATTCCCAAATTGTGATTGATCCTGGTACTGGTTTCTGGAGCCTTGCCCTTTTGGAGGGTACTGGTTGGGCGGGTGGCCGGTCGAGCGGCCCCTACCTCGACCAGCCCCGCGGAAAACACGAGGGAACACCTTCCTGATAGATATCTGGGCCTTGTCAAGGGAGGTAAAGGTATTTACGAACTTTCCTAACTCCTTGATAAAAGGCTCACCAAAGAGCCCACCCTGCGCAATGGCCCCTGCCTCAGAATCTGCCAGGTCTCCCAACTTGGGGCCCACCTTAATAAGAAGTGAGCGGCGACGCTCTGTGGACAGGGCGCAATTTGCATTGCCCAGAAAGATAATGGCTCTTTGAGCCCATCCGGAAAGAGTCTCCGGGGAAATCAGGGAGCCAGATGACTTTGCCTCCTCGGCCATGTCCAGGATTTTAGTGAGGGGATGAGTATTTAGGAGCTTGTCCTGGCATGCCCGCCAGGACCTATCTATTCCCTTTTTGGGGTCCTTAATGAATTTCTGTAGGAATGTGGCCATACGTGTGTCTATTTCTGGGGTGAGCGCCACTTCCCCTCCAGAGAGGGGCGAGGGCACTCCGCTCCGAGACAATTACGGGCCTCTTTCTCCAGCGGTCGGTGAATGCGCCCCGCAGCTTGCGACCTTGTTGGCCAGGGCAGATTCCGAAGGTCGAGGGTGAATGATGTCATCAGGGTTGAGCATGTCCGAAGTACTTTGGGAAGTCTTAGAGGGGCGGGAGGGGAGTCACGGCCTGGACGGCCCAGGTTCATCATCTGTATCCCCAGTGTCATTGGCAGGGGCAGGATTAACAGGGCCCTGTAGACTCTCGTCTCCTGCTGGTAAGGGAGGCTGAGTAGCTAGAAAAGCTGGTTTAAGCCTATCAAAGGCGTCTAAGTCTACCCCCATATCACGGGCGCGTTTAGCTGGGGGTGGTGCTGCATCCACCGTTAAGGGGGCCCCTGGGACCTCAGGTTTGGGAGGGGGGCTGTGGGAGGTGGAGATAGCTTTGCGAATGCCTGGGCAATCTGGCGGGAAAGTCTCTCCTCCAAAGGAGTCATGGCTTCCGCCACTGCCCGGTAAATAGGCATCTACGGTGTCGTAAAAATCATCATCCCAAGGGAGGTCGGCCAGAGGGTCTTCCACCCCTTGGGAGTCAACCTCATAGTCCATAATGTATTACCCAAGGACTAGAGAGGTACACACCGAATAAAGGAGGGGTCTGGGGGACAGACCAAGGCCTGCTGAAGAGGTGGTAATTGACTATTCTTTTTGGGGGCTGGGTGTCAGCCTGAAATTCTGTATTGCGAGGGTCTCGCTACTTTTAATGGGGTCACAGCCCTGGGACTACTTATCCTGGTGCACCAAATTGCCTAGATAGAGCTGGCCTGGGTAGTTGTCCCACAGGCCACTGGGGCCTAAAGTACAGACCCAAACGGGCATAAACGGGAAAATACAGACTCTGCAACCTTCCCTACAGTGGGGCTCTCATAGGCTGCAGAGCGTCAAATATAATCTGGCTCGATCGGCCTTAATTGGCCTGTCAGCACTGACAAAGGCCCTATTGGCCTACAGACCCTACCGGGCGTCTCCCTCAGGCAAGCAGCTCACGGACTCACGGCGTGCCGAGTGAAGTCCTCTGAGGAAATTTACATGTGCGTGCCGTGGTCATACGCTGCCTCCAGCGCCCTCTAGATGCGGGAGGACCGCGATGTGAGCCGCACCAGAACGGGGCTGTGTAGCGGCGGGAAACGCTCCCGCGGCCCTGAGCTGCCGATAAAAGGTATCGGAGGCAGCAATTAAATGCGGCGCCGCCACGTAACACAAACCTGCAAAAGAAAGTAAACAAAAGGTGCATAAGAGACGTGGCAGTGCCGCGCTACAATAAAGGCATAATTTCAACCTGCAAAAGAAAATTAAACAAAGGGTACATAAGAGACGCGGCAGTGCTGCACTACAATACAAGCATCATTTCCAGCAATAATCAAGGAAAACCAAAACAACAGTAAACGCTACAGTATGTGAAAAACCAAAGCACCATGCAAGACAGTATGAGGTACTTATCTTGGCTGCGCAGCAGCGAAGAAAGAGGGTGAAGGGCCAGTGAAGGACTATGTTGGGGCTGATGGGCCTCCTGATTGGATGTTATGGGACTGTTTCCTATTGGATGTTTTGCTACTACATTTTTCCCAAGTGTTCATGGGAAACGTAGTTTATATTGTGTTTTAATGATGGCTGCTATTGAATAAAAGCGAAGAGAGAAGGCAAAATCCTCGCCGCCAGTCCTGACATAGAACTAGCCAAATTCATGGTGAAAGAAACACCCATTGAGGTTCCTTTGATTTGAATAAAAACT
This sequence comes from Calotriton arnoldi, assembly GCA_963921515.1. Classification (NCBI taxonomy): domain Eukaryota; kingdom Metazoa; phylum Chordata; class Amphibia; order Caudata; family Salamandridae; genus Calotriton; species Calotriton arnoldi. The sequence continues at coordinate 4,696,375 of CAWUFW010000295.1, read as the reverse complement.
GTTTTAATCAAGGAATTTAATGCATTCAGCAATTGCGTTGGGACACAGATGTTTTGGTCTTTATTCCAGAACACTACAATAATATTTAATGCCTTCTCCTTCTGTATGTTTGTGTATATTGACTCATGATGTAGACTTACTGACAGTTAAGTAGAACCGTAGAAAAACCTTTCAGTTTGTTTAATCCTAGATTTACTGTCTCTAGTTAGGTGTTTCAAGGACCCTCGCCCGCTTTCTGCTTTGAGGCATCTTGATGTTTCTTCTATGCTTTTGTGTACATCAGGGATAGTGTAGGTCACCAGTACTTTGGGAACCACGCTATTCACAAATCCATTTCCTTTTCACTGATCAAGCAGTCACATAGGGCATGAACTGTTAATCTGTAACTGACTTTTTAAAACTCCTCATTCATTTTATTCTAAATAACTCCTCCTCCTGGTTCTGTGGAATTGAGGTATATAGATTTCTACTGAGGTCTACAAAGTCGCCCTGTAGCGCCAAATGAGCCAGGCATCTGGCTCTTTTGAGGTTCACCCCTCAGGATTAGATGAACGCCATTGCTTTAATAACGTTATTGGCTTCCTAACTCCTCTTTGGCGACGCTTCTCTAACTGCTTAACATTAAATGTAAACGTGTTTGGTATTTAATTATTTGGAACCTGCTGTGGGTGTGACAAGGGAAACATTTTTAACATTTGATGGCTAGTCTGTATATCCTTGAAGGACAAAGCCGATGAAATAATCAAATATTTGCTGGCAAGCTATTTCCAGTCTGTATTGTTGCTGTAAGAGTCGTCCTCCGTGGGTGAGTTTGAATTTCTGAACTGGATACAAATAAGCTTATTTGAGTTGAGTGAATAACCTCTTATAACATCGAATCAGCTGAACAATTGCCTTTTTCTCTATGCCGTAAAAATAAGTTGCCACTCAATTGACAGTGCTGCTGCTCAAATCGCATATCATCTTTGGAGTTTCCTTCGAGACCTCTAAATTGACTGCAAAAGGGGAATTTAATGACCTTTGATTTAGAAAGAGCCGCGGGGCTTAAAAAAAAAGCTAATTGGAAATCATATTATGGAATAATGTAACTTACAATAGTAAACACACTAATGTTTGATGGATTTTATTCTGAATGTTCTTTTTCAAACTGGAAATGCAATTCTATAATCCAAATCTATGTATGTGTGTGTATATATATATATATATATATATATATATATTTGCCTTTTCAAATCAAGTTAGACATAGTAACATAGGCGCAATGTCAGTATCTCTTATAGCACATGGAGAATACATTACATATCACAATCGTATATTACATTTACACATGTAAATACCAGTATCATAGCTCGTTGGACAGAAAAGAAAAAAAGGTGTATATTCGAGTTACTAATTTAGTTGTTATAGTGACCTGGGTGCAGGTGTTTCACTCATGTTGATGCATTATGTGAGCTCTATATCCTGAATGTGTAGTGAGATTTCAGCCTGGCTCTCAGTAGGATGTAGTTGGACCATGGCAGGAAAAGTTCCTTCATTCCCTCTCTACGGGTGCGTTTCCTTGTCTATTAATTATGTCAGGGTGTGCAATCAGGTAGGTGCGTAGGGGGTCCCCTATGTCTTTTGGCCTAGAGGATATGTGGAGTAGCTCCTCATAAGTCAGTGTTTGTTCTTGCCAAAATAGGAGATCTTGTAGCCATTCTTTAAATTTAGGTGCACACCCTCTGCTCCATCTACACGCCAACAGCAGCCCCAACGCCACATATCGTCAGTATGCAGGAGGGATCTCTTCTGTGTATCCTAAAAGCGCAACGATGGGCGATGCTGTCGGTGGGGGCCAGAGTCATCTGTCCCAAAGCCTCAAATATCGGATTCTAGTAATTTTTGATGGGGGCACATTCCCAGGCAACATGCAGTAAGCCTGCCTTCTCCAGCCCGCACAGGTCGCAAGCGTCATTGTCCCGCAGCTGAAACTTATGCATTTTAACCAGCGTATAGTATAATCTATGAAGGTACTTAAGGTGTATGATGTGTTAGCCGAGACGCAGCCGGTCTGTTGACAGCAATAGACCCATTGCTTATTGCTAAAGGGTGTACCCAGTTCTTCCTTCCAGTGTAGCCGGGATCCTATCTGGTAGATATGTGTTGCTGTTTGCGTGTTGTGGTAGATGAGGGATACTACATGTGAAGGGCTAGTGCTCTGTAATAGGTGGTGAAATGGAAGTAGCATAGGCGGTTCGTTGGGGAGTTCAGGCGTGGCTGCCTTCACACTTTGCCGAAGTCTGACATACATAAAAAGCTCCATTGGCATGGGGCCGGTGTTCTGGAAAAATTGCTTCTTCATGCGGAAGACCCCTCCTATATAGAGATCTCCCCATTTCGCAGTTTTAACCTTGTTTTGTAACTGCCGGCATCTTAGTTCCTGGGTCACCTCCAGGTCGGGATGGCGGGCCAGTGGAAGCAAGGGCGAATACATCATTGCTATATTTAACCTCTTCGTGATTTTCTGCCATGCTATCACAGTGCATGCTACTGTTGTAGGGTCAGTATCTCTCTCTCTCTCTCTGGTGTGCGTTGCTATGAATCCTGACAACTGTTTCGGCTCTATGTAGCATTGCTCTACCGCTAGGTGTGGCATGTAGGGGGGGGGGGGTGTGAACCAGAATGTCGCAAAGTGTGCCTGTGCACTGAGGTAGTACAGTTCGAAGTCAGGTGCTTCAAATAGTCAATGTCCTCCAATTCAATCTGGGTTGTTTGAGAAGTTTAGGAAGGATAACCATTTTCATCAGGGATATCCTCCCCGCTGAGGACAGGGGTAAGGTGATCTATCTGGTAATTGACTCCATTAAATGTTCGAGCGTTCGCCCGTAATTAGCCCAGAGTAGTTCCGTTTTATCTCTAGCGATGGATATCCCTAAGTATTTTACCTCGTCAGGGCACCACACGATGGGATAATCTAGTGTGTAGGGTTGGGCAGTGGCGGTAAGCGGAATTGATTTTGACTACTGATAGTTTACCAAAGGCTATGAATTCCCGTAATATGGGGTTAAGACTAACTTGTGGTTCCCGAACATATAATGTAACGTCATCTGCGTATAGTGATATCCAGACATGTCTAGTAGGGCAGCAAAGTGCCCATTCATAATGGTGTTGGCAGAGTTTGGCCGCAAGCGGCTCAATGGCCAATGCCAGTAACGGGGAAAGCGGGCACTCGTGCCTCTCGTAATAAGTAAGGGGGCGGAGCTCACCCCATTTACCGAAACTCTCGCTTGCGGTTGCCGGTATAGCAGTTGTATCCAAGACAAAATTCTCGCGGTATTCCCATTCTCTGGAGTATCACAAATAGGAAGTCCCACTCCACTGAATCGAACGCCTTGGACGCGTCTAAGAACACTGCGACTGCTGCTAGTTCTGGATCAATATTTTGTATTCTCGTGAAGAGGGTTCTGAGGTTATGTGCGGTGGCTCTGCCCGGCATCAATCCAGCTTGATCAGGTAGTACTAGTGTACCCATGAGTAGGCTTAACCTGTTGGAGAGTATTTTGGCTAAGATTTTTACGTCGCAGTTGGTCATGGAGAGTGGCCTATAGGATTCACATTTATTAGCTGGCTTTCCCGGTTTAAGTAATGAGATGATGACAGCTTCCCGCATAGTGGGGGAGGGTTCCTGATTCCTTGGCCTCTTCATACACTTTTTTTAGAATGGGAACTAAATGCCCCACATATGTCTTATAAAAGTCAGCTGCTAGGCCATTCGGCCCAGGGGCTCAGCCCGAGCGAAGTTGCATGATCGCTGCCTGAATCTCATCCTCTTCAATCTCAGTGGAGAGGAAGTCTTTCTGCGCTTCCCCCAACCAGCCCAAAGCAACCTGTTCTAGATAGGGCGACAGTGTGATTGGATGTTGTCTTTTTGTGGTGTAAACTGAGGAGTAATGCGTCATAAATGTTTGGAGAATATCCGGCGTATCTCTGTCTCTCCCCTGGTGTCTGGGTTTCCATTATGTAGTTGGAAAATCGAGGGGTGGGAATTTGGTCAGCTAGCGCCCTGCCCGGCCTTTCCCCCCTCTCCATATCTGCGGGCTTTGAAATATTTGCCACAAAATAGGCATTCTCTATCTTCTGTGTCTCAGTATTCAGATATTTTGTCCCTAAGTGCGACCTGTTCTGATGCAGTCTGGGAGCCTGTGCTCCATTTGTTTAATATCTCCTTCTAGGCGATTAAGCGTAGACCGCAGATCCCTCAACACTCCACCACCTTTGGCGATACAAATCCCTCTCATAGTGACTTTAAAAGCTTCCCATACCGTCACTATATCATCGACTGTACCAATATTGTGTTGAAAGTATTCATGTATTTCTTGACAAATTTCTGCACGGAACACCGGTCTAGTAGCATTGTTGGGTTGAGGCGCCAGGCCATGTGGGAAACATATGCGACCGGCGGAGTGAGTCAAATCTCCACTGGGGAGTGGTCTGAGCAGTTGCGTGCAAGATACTCGACCCATGTAATCTAGGAACCCAGCCCCCTGGAAACCACCCGGTAATCCAGGCATGACCAAGTAGCGTGTGCTGAGGCATAGTGATTGCCTTCCTTCTGCCCTGGGTGTAGATGTCGCCAAGTGTCTAAGAGGCAATTCTCGGTGAATATGTCTTGGACGTGCCGCTGGGTATTGATGTAGTGATGTGGCTGGGGATGTGATCTATCCAGCGCTGGCTGAGTGTTGTGTTAAAGTCTCCTCCCCAAATCACTTAGGTAGATCCAATGGCCATTATTTTGCCCCATAAATTAGCGAAAAACAATGGGTCGTCGGTGTTGGGTCCGTAGCAGCTGACCAATGTAACAGAGTGGGAGACCAGTTTGCCCCACATAATACTGAATCGGCCCTGTGGGTCTTGCAGTGTTCCCATAGGTATGTACGGTGTGTTCTTCTTAACAAGGATCGCCGTGCCTCTAGAATATGTGGAATATCATACAAAGCATCTATGCTCCACCCATCGAGCAGCAAACCGTTGAGGCCCTTTGGGGATAAGATGGATTTCCTGTAGCATTGCTATGTGGGTATCATGTCTATCTCGGTAGGCCAGGATTTGTCTACATTTACGTGGGTTTCCAATTCCCCGCACATTCCAGGTCATAAAGCGTAACTCTAATTGTTTTGGATCTGTCATTTAAGCATGAGTGGTAAGCGAGCTATTGGGTTGTGGAGGCGGTAAGCCATCCTTTTGCGTGTATGACCTAGTGACTGCAATGTACTTCTACCTGCATTGTACGCTATGTACTTAATGAGACCTAACCTGTTCCCTCCCCCCTCCCACATCGACAACCCAAACTTGCCAAGTTCATTATACCCACCCTCTTGAACCCAATCAATAACTAACAACTGCAACAGCAGGGAGTTCTGTTTGCTTGCTTTTGTCATGAATAAGCACGACAGTTGTTTCAAACAGTAAATAAGATAGAAGTGAAGCGAAGAAGAGGAGGAGAAAAAAAAAAGGAGAAGGTGTAGAGTTTTTACCTCCCAAGAGGTCTGTGAAGAGAGTGGCGGGGGAACACCTTTAGGGGTAACACCAGAGGGCACAACAACCCGTTCCCCTTCCGCCCAATGGTTAGGGGAGAGAGAGAGGGGTGCCCGGGAACAGTAGACGAATGTGCTCATTAAACTGTAAGGGCAATACAGACAAGTGATAGCAATGTTCTAATCTTGCATAACTTTAACAATGACAGTGCAAATAACATGATAGTCCTGGTGTCTCCAGCACGTCATCGATTGCGCAACTCCCCACCATACTCGCGACCAATCCAACAGTAGTCTAGTTACTCGTTCTGACAGCGGGAATGACTAGTGGTCCTCACTGCCATTTTTCTCTTGATTGGCCTGATTCCTTTTAAGTCGTTTGAGGAAGTCCTCCTCTTGTTGCGGGTTCGTGAAGAATTGCTGCTTCCCCTGATGGGTGACTCAGAGGCGTGCCGGATACATCATTGCATAGTCCATTTGCGCCTGTTGCAGTTTCTTCTTAACTGGTACGAACTTCCTCCTGGCTTCTTGAACTGTAAGTGTGAAGTCGGGGTATAGTGCGATTAGTATTTCCGTCAAACGCGATTTGCTGCTTGACTCTGGCTAATCGAGGGGCTGTATTGCGGTCCCAGTAATTGAGCAGCTTGGCAATGATGGGCCTGGATGTAGCCCCCGCTGGTGGTCTCGGTCCCAGTGAGCGGTGTGCCCTTTCCTCTACCAGCTGTGCGGAGAAAGCTTCAGGTCCAAAGGTGGTGCGTAGCATGTGTTCAACATTCAGGGGTGTGGAATTTAGTCAAACATCTACTTGTCCATGGGGCAGGTTGCTTCATAAATCTACTTGTCCTGTAACAAAATCCACTTGTCCCTTTTGTGCCATGTAATGCGGCGACAAATTATGGCAGCAATCTCATTATATAAGAGCTCTGAAATAGTTTCTCTGAATATGCCAGGCCTTCTACCATAGTAGGGTTTGAATACTAGCAATTCCCTTATGTTGCCACGTTTCTGCAGCTCTACATACTGGGGCTGAAGGTAATAGTAAGCAACATTTCCAGGGTTGGAATCCCCTTTTGAGTCTGTGCAAACCTATTAACTTGCATGTTTTAAGGGTTTTCACCAACCCTTCTCTAAACTTAGAGCACCATACTGAGAGATTGGAAATGTACTCCTGACAATGGCAGACATAAAACTTCTTCCAGGGTTGGGGGAAAAAAGCAGTTGGAGGGAAAGTGAACTTGCAAACACTCAAATTTTCCCATGAGCAAATCTACACCTGCAAATTTGCTCATGCTAAAATGTAGTTCACAAATATTTTCTAGGAGTACTATTTCTTGTCCTTCTTCTGTAAAGTCTTGTGAACTCACTGCACTTAAGGCAAGGACATGGGTGCACTTTTGAGACTTTATTTAATAATTGGGCCCCTAATTAGGTCTCTGTCTATCTGCTAGCTTCACTTTGAGTGATGGCATTCTGTTCTTTCACAAGGAGCATATCGACACACAGTTGTTTTGTTCAGTGCCAGGAACTACTGTGGCAATGTGTGCTTTTGAAACCAAAACAATTGTTGCTTTTGCCAATGTTTGTTATAATGGTGAGGGCCCGGCAGCTCCCACACCAATAAGTTTTACAAAAACATGCCAAAAACAAGTCGGGCATTGACATAACCAAAAGGCTGACCAACAATTTCAGACCTACTGGCTTTACCAATGCTTGTTTATTTTTATGTTTCCTATAATCTTATTAAAACTGGTTACACTGATTTTCCATTATGAATATTTTGGGAAATACTAGCATACATCAACACATGTACTAAATGATGCTGCAAAGAAATGTTACCTAAAATTTTACAGTAGTTTAGCGAAATGTTTTTGCATTTTTTTGTGAATATTTTATTTTGAAAGCAAAGAATCATCAATCTTGCTTTCAAGCTTCTGAAAATATTTGCATCTAATCGGAGAGCATTCTGGGAGCATTATACATAGCCTCGTAATGCTAAACATTGAAAACGTGTGCACACATTTTTATACTGGAACCACTGTCAGTAGTGCAGTCTGAGCTTACACCTTTTACTTAGAGCGCTCACCTTAATAATAAAGGCTTTGCATTAATGAACCATAAATACAAGTTTGAACAGCATTAACACATGGACACAAATATTACCTTAACTGCAGGGAGTGCCTTTCCCTGATCCGTAATGTGGTACTGTAAACTGGCAGCCAAAGGGTATGTGCTGTAGGGGGTTGGGCCTACATGTCCCAAGGACAAAATACCCATGAATACTTGTTGCCCTTGACCCCAAACAATATGTCCCGGGCGTCGGCTATAGGAATTCCACATCCCTGGTAACATAGTCTTCCATTCTTCCGGTGTTGGCGCTTTCCGGCACACCTAAAATGCGTATGCGCCTAGAGCGCGCTTCGAGGTCCTCATTCTTGGCAGAGATGACCTTTAAAAGACGATCCATTTGTGTCAATTGTGTCTTCCTGGCCGCTGAAGTATCTTCCAGCTCTGAGATGCTCTGTTCCGCTTCCCCAATTTGGGCGTCTGGTTTCTCCAGTTTTTGGGCCATGAAGTCTATTCAATTGCACATTGAGTCCATCTTGGTTTCTATTGAGGTGAGGCTATGTTTCATGGTTGTTAGAAGTGATTTGAGGTTATCATCTGCGGATTGCAAGGCTTGGTCGGTCGTCTGCTGTTCGTTATCTCCCTGGGTTCGGGGCATTTTCCTGGGGTTCAAACTGCAGTTTGCTTGTTTTGTCTCAGTTCTGCCCATCTTCGTCTAGCAGTTGTTTCTGTGTCTCCTGTTGCTACTTTATTATGCGACGGCCCCGTGGGCTGCATGCGCTGCTGTTATTTTGTCTGACTATGCCTATTGATCTCACTGACTGGGGCTTAGTGTCGGGGTCTGAGGCAGGGCACGTCAGCCGCTTTGCCGACCTCCAATATGGGTCCAGAGTGTGAGTCTTGGTCGCAGTTTGTGTAGCAGATCTATTTGCCCATCCACACTGGCTGATCGATACCAGAGTGGTCTTCACTTTGCTGCTAGCTGCAGGAGAGGAGGCCTATTGGGTGCTTTTCAGCTTTGCCCACAGTCGAGTCTTGCGGCGCGCCGCTGTCTTCGCAGGCAGCATGGCTATGGCTATGGCTATAAGCAGGGGGCTGTTCCAGGCGAGGCCCGGGCCTCGCACCAGACCCGGGTCTCTTTCCACGGTATGGAGGAGGTAATTAATTCACTGTCGTTGGCCCCATATCAGACTTGTGTTCAGCATCCTCTTAATAGCATTTCAGAGGGCAGCTCCCACTCAGGTCCAGTCTTTGGGATCACTTCTATTTAGTCGCCTCAACAGATTCTCGCTGTCGGAGGTCTCAGCGCTCCCCGGTTGATATTAGCGCCTGCCCAGCCCAACTGGTCTACCTCTGCATATCCTAAGAGGCCGCTCGTGTCGCATATGCCAAGCTGTACTGTGGTATGGTATCAGCTGCAATTGTCTCTGTGGATGGGGCCTAAACCTGCCGGCGCGTTTCTCACCTTCTGTGCAGTGCGGAGGGGGAAACCTGCACGTTGCTCGGGTCAAGCGCTGTTCTGTGGATTGGAGTCTCACCCGGTCCCTCAAATCTGTGTAGTTCGGCAGGCCGAGTTGCTTCGATGTTGCGGCTGGTGATCCCTAGCCCACCGCTCTGCATGCGTGAGGGCAGAGATCGTCTACGTAGCGTCCTTGGTTCTGTCGCCCCCCCCCCCCCGGCGTGCAAAAGCAGGTGTTTTAATCGGCTTGTGTTGCCGGGGGCCACCACCCTCTCAGCACTCTCCCTACCTACAGTGCAAACGGTGGAGTCTTATACGATGCACCGGTGCAGCTGGGTCCCGCCCGCGGGGTCTTGCCCGGTTCCGCAGTTGCGCAGGCCTTTGCAGGCCGCGCCGCCTCAGCTCCGCATTAAAGAAGCGCCGGCCTGTTACTCCGCACTGATGAGGGGTGAGTTCCTCCAAGTTACATCTTCGTGACCGCCGCAATCTCCGGTTTCATTTTTCTGGACTTGGTGAGTCCGGGCCCTTGCATGAGCAGGATTATGCCAGATTGTTGATCCAGGGCCACCAGAGCCTCACACTAGTGTGGCCATCTTGCGTGCACGCCCTCTAGCGCCTCGCGCAAATCAATATTTTAAAGAATTCTTTTGTGGAGCAAGACCAATGAAAATCTCAATGTGTGGGAAATTAACGAATGATCCTGTGTTATGCTATGATCAGCAAGTGTTTATTCCAGGTACTTTACTAGAGGATGCCCTTTCAAGTGTCTGAATGTTGTGAAATGTTTGTGGGATCGTGCTAAAAAATGACTGTTCTTTTCTGAGAGCCATGTAGAGGTTAGGATTTTAAATGAAAGGTAAGTGTTCAGTTGCTTCCAAATGATCAGATCTCCTGAGCTTCTCGAGCTAGGCGTATTGCTAACAGCATTCTTGCAGTTGTTACACAACTGGAGAAGGATTGCTGATGTCTGTCATTTTACTGAATTTCTGTGTTTTCCAGGGTGTACTTGCCATTATTGTACAGCAGGTGCCTCTGAATATGTTTATTTTTCATAGGCTTCCCAGGGAGATCCTATTTAGGTTTGCTAATGGATCTGCTAGGTAGTGGAGATAACTTGTACATTTTGATCAGGCTCCCTTTCCAAATGGTACGCCATCAATTCCTACCTCCAGGGTGGGTTTGTCTTTTATTTCCTTGTGGGTATGTCTATGGCCTGTGGGCCAAACGTGCCCGCTTCCTTTTTAACATGAAATCACTCCGTTTTCTAGTGTATCTAGCTTAACAACTTCTTCCCCGCATCAAATATTGTTTCAGCCCACAGACAATGCTGAGTAGCTGTTGATAGACTTCTGCTTGACTCTTAATGAGATTGTGCAGCACAGTAATTTCTCCCGGGAGTACATAATCGTAGGGCAGAGCAACCGGTTGCATAGGCAAATCCCATGTGTCCAGTGTGTAATAATAACTTTATAATTATGCATAACATTCCATAATTTAATAATAAGTTATTGATCTGGGTGTCTTGGACTAAGTCTATGGTCATGATGTGTTGGGAGATTACATCCCCTTTTAGGTTCCTAAAACATAGTAACCGATGACTGGTGGTGTTTGATTGAGAAATCTTTACCAGAGCCCATTGATCGATTGATAGCCTTTAGAATCACATACATGCCTTGCTTAATCTTTATCCTTTTAACTGTCACAGTAGTATCCCCCTTTTATTTTCTTCACTAGCTTGATATGTTGGAGGATCCTGGTGTCCAAACTGCATGTCTTCTTACACATCCTCAAGATAATGACTGCAATTTCTGTTCCCAGGCCATGGTTAATCCTCCATGATCGCTTTCTCTTGATTAAGAACTCGCTTTTTTTTCTAAATTACGGTCATGTATCAAACCAGAATGAGGCATTACTGACCACTCCAAGATTCAGCTGTAATTTGACATTGGCCTGAGAGCCCCCACCAAAAGCTCTTTGGCAATCCTCTAGATATAGACTACTGAAAGATGAGACCCTCATTTCACACATCTGTCAATAGTAGTTGAAAAATGAAGGTTCGAAGTCTTCTGCTCAGATATTCAAAGCAATGGCTAGCCGGGGAGGCCATTTTAGTGCAAGCCATATTTAGGGAAAAATTGGAACAAAATGTGATACACTTAGCAGATGGGCTTTGTTTGAGGCCAGTCCTGTACTTGCTGGAGAAAGCTCTTGCGCCTGCTGAGGGAAGCCAAGGACTTCCAAGAAGAGGTTTTAGCGGTATCCTTGGATGTGAAACAATCATTCAAACGACCAGAACTTTTTCTGAAGTTAGATGGCTTTATGACTGTCCTGTGGCACAGATCAATTGCAGTAGCTTTTTCGTAAGACTGATCCAAGTGTTGAGAGGGACATGTGTGGGGCGCCTTCTCTTCCTAATCACTTTAAATTGTGATGATGTGCTCTTCTGAAATAGAGGGCATACCCACAACCATGAGCTCAGTAAAAACGTTCATATATGCAAATTACTTATCACTTGCCATTACATCCCTAAACATTTCTTTCGGTGCTGATGTCTCTTTAATCCTTCTTGGTTTTTTCTAGTTATAAGTTTATTTGAAGTAAATGTTAGGCTCTATCCGTTTCTATCATGATGATCAGAAACTGCCTTGGTAGTTTATGGAATGAAATAGATGCCGAAAAGTTTGAAAATGTCAAGTTGCTCATTAGTAGGGGGCTTGAAGACATGGTTAGAGGTATGTAACCCATAATGTCTAAATCAAGTAATGAATTATTTAAATGGACACTTATATTCTCTTTGTAGTGAAAGGTACTTGTGGTTAAGATGATGGTGGCACCAACTCCTTTGGCCTTCATAGCCCGATTTTTCAAATGTATGTGTCATTCATGCAACAAGATTCATAAGTAGGTCAAAATAGATCACCCGGCTCCCATAAGGCACAACTCTGCCATTCTTATTGATTACGAAATTATATCCTGGTCACAAATAATAGGAACGGAGATTATTACATTAGATCATCTTCTCAAGGACGAAACTCCAAAGTTCTTTCCCTCCCTATACGTTCAGTTTGAGTAGGTTAAAAGCAGATTTGCCACTGCAGCAACTATTCCACTGCCTGTGTTTGACACTGGGACCACCACCATCTATCTGGCTGCTTGAATTGGCTATTTTAAATTATTTGCAGACTTTGGGATCCTGTTTTGGGCATACATAGACTAGGATAACAAACCATACCTAGCTATTTCAAGTCAATAGGTGCTTGGCACTGGTATCCCTGAAGATGAGTGGATGTCAATTTTCGCATGACAAACATATCGGAGACATGCTTAAAATATGAGCAATTGGCTTTGGACTCCTGAACGAATGCATAAAGAAGACCTGCTCCCCCTCTTGCACTGTTAGAGGTTTACTGATCAGCACTGAAGTTTACACCACCCTTTGTGGCCCTGCCCGAGTGTTTCGAATTTTTTTAATGAGTTCTGGAATAACTGTCCTCTGCCCACACATGTAAGTTGGGCTCCTTTTACTGCTGGTGTTACAAGGTATGACTGATGTGGTGGGGTTATCCAACCATGGCCGTTGATGGCTGACACTGCACTGTCATATTGAGACATTTGAGGAAACTCACCATGCCTGAACTACAGTAAAGACTCATCGAACTGATGAGACTAGTTAGTTGTTAATGTGGGATTTTTGAAAGTGCAGGACCAGATCGACTATTTAACCCAGATTTTGGAATCTTTCTAGAGCATGTAGTGGAAGTCCAATGAAGTTTGATCCTTTATTTATTCAACTATGTAAATATGATGAATTACTGAAGTACTGTGCTTTCCATGTATCCATTGTTAATATTGATAAAATCAATGCCAATGTTTATACTGATACACTTGCATATACGAGCAAAATCGTGTCACTGTTAAACTCACCTGTCATGAACTCTCCATCAACCCCGACTCAGAAATACGTGGTCAGGCAGGCTCTGCGACATAGGCCTTAGGTTATTGATTGACACATCACAGGTTGGGTGGCACGTAGCCGGCAGAAATACGCACGAACAGGAAACTCTGGTCCATCTCCCCAGCTAAGAGCAGTGACACCACAATGGTCCAGGGATATCGGCCCCAATAAAGCACACATGGCCGGAGCTGTGCTCTCATTCCCAAAAGATCATAAAGTCAGATGCAACACAAAGTTAGGAACACATAGCCAATCAGGACTTCACACGCAGCGATCACGCACCCCTCATGTCGGACATCTGGACACGTTACCCACTGGCCCACATTGTGTCCACGCAAGGTCAAGGCCCACTTACATTTGTTATCAGGGGCCTTATTTACGACTCCACAGACCAGGCCTGCATTATTTTATCAAACCAGGATCACCGGAAGTATTTTTATGATATCCAAAACCTGTATAAAGACTCGCTCAGATTGATTATACTTTGAGACAGTCCTCAGACTCGCTTCTGTACCTGTGCTACTTGCCAACGTGTTTAATTAAACCATCTGTTCCTGTTTTGCTAAATGCCTCTTGTCCTTTTGTTTTTTAAAGGTAAATTCAAATTGTAGAAACATTTTGGCGAGCCAGATAGGAGAGATTGCTACCTCTGAACCGACTGCAGCTGAAGGAAAAGGACCCGGCCCGGACGGATTCACATCTGAGCAGCAAGGAAGGTGAGCAGACGCCGCAATTTATTGGAAATCCTGCTGCATCAACGGGGTGGAGGTCTGTCCTGAAGCTGCCGTCCGAGGGTAAGAAACCACACCTAATCCATAGTCCCTGGCATTTGGCATATGCAAACTAGAAACAAGTGCAAAAATGTAACCAGAGTGGCCTGCCACTGACAGAAATCTGGCATGTAAAATATTTTATGTGCCCGAACTGAGTAGTCACAAGGCGGCCTCTGAGGTGTTTCCACAGAGGTCACCATTTTTCGATGGTCGGCGCGCTAGGAAGGGTGAAATTGGTTATCACTTGGACTGCTGGGCGCGATACAGATGGTACGCTTGTCCCCTGGGTGTGATACAGGGTCACCGCTTGGATCGCTGGGCCTGATACAGTTGGTACACATGGGCCCTAGGTTTGATATAGGCCCGGCGCCTCCGACTTATTTCTTAGACTAAAGGGTTTTCTCAGTGCTACTGGTTTCTTAACACTGATGGTATCTGAAAGAAGTGAGAGGTATCGTTCTTTTGGACAGATGGGCATGACACTGATGGAACGTTGAACCCCTGGGCATGAAACTGGGTGCAATTCGGACGTTAGGGAACGATTTCGATCTGAGAGATTTCGCCACGATCAGAGTAGAACTTAAAAATTACCTAAGAGCAGAAAAAGTAGTATTCATCTGTCCCTTAAAAAAGTACCCAGCTTATCATGGAGTCGCCTCTAGAACACATGCAGGCCTGGTTCCACACAAGCTAAAACACTTGACAAGTATTGCCACGAATGTCACGCACACACTTAGGTACACACATTTCCCTGGCAAAAGGAGGGAACCTTTGATACCAACATAATTGAACACATGAGGAGACACATACGGACCAAATACGAAGGACAGAAAAAGGGCATGAGAAAGGAGCTATTATAGTTGTTGACCATCTTCGAAGAGGGCCAGACTGACAGTCCTATTCCACAGATTATAAGCAAAGCGTCTGCACCTCCCCCGCCATATGCAGGTGCTCTCCCCGATACCGGCTATTCCCGCGTTGGGATACACCAACCCGCCGTTCGAGGGAGCCAAAGGGTCCCCTACCAAACAATGAACCGTTGGATCCAGGTTTGAAAATGTAACCTATCAGCAGGCCCGGGCAATCCCAGCACCACCTTCTAGTGCTAGAGCTCCCCAAAGTTCGACACCGCCCCCCCCCACCCCCTCCCATCTGTTGCGTTCAGCCCATCGAACCCCAGCGACTCGTAGAACTCCCACCGGGTCAATTGATGACACCTGAATGACAGGGAGATTTATAGTGGTTCTGGACAATGATACAACTAGTAGGGGTGAGTAGCGGGATCCTAGTCTTCCGGGATCGGATGATGAAGTGGAAGACCCAGGGTTTGTTCAGGTAGCCGAAGAAACGACAGGAAGCGAGTTTGAAGGCAAGTTCCGACCAAAAAGAACTCAGTATTGCTCAGAAAGAAGGAGGCAATCTAGATGGGATTTAGAGGAAAGGTGCGAATTAAGAAGAGAGAGAGAGATAGGTCGCCCCCTGGAAGCACAGCAAGAACACAGAGCAGCGTGCCCGCCACCTGAGGAGAGCTGGGGTAGGTACATTAGAGACCAAGGTAGCCTGGTGCACACTGAACTAAGACTTAGGAGAAGTAAGATGGCACCTCTGCGGGCGCAGGAGGGGAGCATCGACTAACACATCAGCTGCTCCTTCCAAACGTGTTGGACAGATAGACTGGCCCAATGAGAGATAGTGGCCTGAGAAGAAGGCAAGATCTTCGCACTGCCATTTTGCCACCTGCTAGCCCGCTGGACCAAGGAAAACTGGTTATCACGACAGACCCTGGCCGGAGGAGGGGTCCTTCGAACCAGAGGACATGGCTGTTGCGGAAGACTGCACCTGGCACGAAGGGGGAGATCGCAAGTTGAACTTCCCCCTACATGTAGGATTGTCTAAGAAGATGGGAACTCTGTTAGGGAAAGATGAGTGAGGCTCCCCCCAGCCAAAATGTACCCACTACTACAGAAGGGCACGTCGGGGACCATCTATGTGCCCTGGGCTCAGATGGACAAAGAAGGGCTAATGACCAAATTGCTGCCCTTGCTGGATGGAGATCGGAAATAGATCTCATGTTTTGAGAAGAACACCACAAGCGTAAATCTAGTGAAAGTATATGTTAAAAGTCTTCTAAGTAGTTTCATCAGAGAGCAAACTAACACGGTGTTTGCCTGAGCTCGCATCCCAGCAGTCACGCTGACAAACACCGCGCATGATGGGGCCACATTCAATTTGTACAGGCACCAAATATGGACAGCCATGAGGGAAATGTTCCCGGATCGTCCTGATGTAGGATGGTTAATGGCGGAAACTATGAAACCTGGGGAGACCATAACCGAGTTTCTGGATAGAATGAAGTAACAATGGGGACAAGAGGCAGGAAAGCCATGGACTGACGTGGGTCCGCAAGTTGAATTCTTTTATAATATCTTTAAAAATGGGCTGCCCATCGAGATGCTGAGTGGTTTGGACAGCGTAGTGCGGTTAGACACCAAACCCTTGCGGGAAATAGAAGCTCACATATTGCACTATTACAAAAGAAACCAGAAAAGGACGGGGAAAAACCAGAGAGACACCACTAAGTTGGTCCAACACAAGTTAAAAAAGATTGCCCTCGAGGGGACTACATTGGCTGCGAATGTGCAAATGGCACCAGTTTTGATGGGGCTCCACCTCCAAACACCAGAGGGTTTTAACCTAACTATAACGGTTGGTAGCAGCCAGACCTTAGAGAATGTTACTGTTGCCACAAAATGGGCCACTTGGCCGACCGATGCCGGCTAAAGGCATACTACGAGCAGAGGTCGATAACCCTGGGCCAGTCCCTGCAAAACCTCCAACCACAAAACCAAGCCCAAGGAGACCCGAATGCACCCTGCACACAGCCTCAGGGAAGTCAGTCAGCTACCGCACCGCCGCAACAGGGATCAGGTAGTTGGACAAACGTATGGCAACCACAACAACAGACAGGAAACCCAGCCCAACAGTCCATAACAGAAAGACATCTTATTGGTTTACCCACTGGACCAACTGTACGGTTGTAGGAAGTGATTGTATGACTTATCCGGCTCAAACAACTAGTCTGGAATTCAATATTTTTGTTCTCTTTTCACTAGAGTAGTGGAAGACCTCACCAGCTCTGAATGGGCTCATTGGTGTTGAGGACTTTCTAACGTTTTAAAATTACTTGAAATGGGGTTGTTTAGATTTGGACAGTCCACTTCCTTGTGATCTCTACCGGAAAGGTGGGTCAGATGTGGTAGAAAGTTGATCTTGATGGCCTTACTTCTATTTCAATTGCTCGATTTTTGTTGCACTGCTGTTGGAGACGATCTGTAACAGCTTGTCTGCCCAGTACAATTAATCTGAAATGCTTGACATCTTTTCTTTGTCCACCTGTCCTTGTTGTTTGCTTCCTAAGCTTGTGGAAAGCAGTTCATTTTCCCTTCATGCATGCTTTTATATGATGCCTCTGGCTTTGTAGTTGCCAGGATAACCAAGCATACATCTTTGATGTTTTGCTTTATGCCTTTCTGCAATGCCTGTAGAAAAAGTAGCACTGTGAAGCAGCTAACAAAAGTCCGGGAATTGTGGTTGGTCCAAAGGTGGTTTTTTGATACTTACGATAAATGGCAGAGCAAGAAAAGATGAAGGAGCAGGCAGATTTTAGGGAGTCAGATGGTTTTATCGTTTTGGTACAAAGTTAAGAAACCTGTTGTCTCAAAGTACTTTGAAATCCAGGTGCAATGTCTAGATTCATTATATTTAATGTCTGCCCAGATGATTTCAGTAAATCTGTGGTCTGCACACCAGGTCAGTGTCTTCTCCAAGTAATGCCATCACAGTTATGTATGTGGTTGCAGTCTGAAGTGAAAAGCTGAGAAAATATTAGAGTTTGAGGCTGGTCTAACCTGTCACCCTTTGTTCGTGAAGCTTGCAGTGCTGCTACCATGTACTGTACCACTTTGGTACATATGAAGGATATTCATGTTCTTAACATGTTCTGTGAAAAAGAGTGAAGCATGCATGTGTGATGGAACCTTGCATTGCTTAGGCTTGTACCACACTTGTTTTTTTATCTTAGCGTGTTGCCCTGCTGGTTCCTGCATTCTATGGTTCAGAGGCTTCTCTTGCACTGTTACTTTCTATCTGATAGAGGCATCTAGCCACAGATTCCTTACCTTTGAACTTCCAGGCATCAGGCTGGATCCGGAAGATTTTTCTTAGCAGTACCCCTGCGCGCTGCTAAGTGGCGTCGGTCGACTCCGTGTGACATCATCGGTGTTAGTCGTCGTCGTGACATCCGCAGTGTCAATATAACCACCACTCTGGCACGCTGACGTCAGTTCTTTTCTTTCCGCGCCAGCCAGCGCAGATCAATCGAAGAGAGCTTACCCCCTGTCATTTTTTGACAGACTTTTTTCAACTTTTTGTTCTCATTTTGGTGTGTTAGGATGTCTAGTAAGAAGACCTCAGGGTTCAAGCCGTGCAGCGCCTGTCACCGCACCATGTCACTCACGGACCTACACTTAGTGTCTCTCTGGTGTTTGGAGCGCGACCACGACTCGAAGTCGTGCTCTAATTGCCAGGCCATGGCACTGAAGGCTTTGTGAGAGCGGTCCCTAAAGCTGATCGCGGCCCGGCGTCCGGCACCACGGAGGTTGCCTCGCCGATCTCGATCCAGGTCCCAGTCGAGAGGAAAGTCCGAGCACTGCTCGGGTGAATCGAAGTCCTCTTTGTCGAAGTAGTCGAAGTCAGGTAAGAAGCACCACAAAAAACACAAGAAGTCAAACATGCTTCAACTTAGCCCTGTCGGTCCCGCGACGAGGCAGAGGACCCTCTGGGTCTGAGGCCCTGCTCTGCGGAGCGGGTGCCTGGGTCGGCTCCGCACTTCCCTGCCTTACCGGGCCCGGGAGCAACCCCTGCCCAGCTTAAGGAGTTTTATATCCCCATGTGTGCCTTATTTGGGCGGCCTGACCCTGCTGGTGCGCCTTCAGGCCCCGCAGGCTCAGATGACGGAGGAGTACCCATGGGTTCTGTGCCTTCTGCTCTTGCCCCGGAGCCACGGCCTTCAACTGGACCCATTCCCGGGTCCGTACTGGCGCCCGTCACACTTCCACACCGACCTTCCCTGGCGCCGCATCCACTGCTGAGGTCCTCGGCGTGCACCGGCGGCACCTCCCCAATCCTTATTCCCGATGACACTGGGCCGGTCGGGCGTCTTCTGACGCCGAGACTGGCGCCGACTGTGCCGTACGGCTCCTTGCCGTACACCCTGCCCTAGACTGAAGGGCTAGGAATGGAAGAGGAGGTTTGGGAGGGGGAGCAGGATCCCTTAGAAATCCCGCAACCACAAGACATGGACTGGTTTGAGGAACTGGGTGATGCCAGTGGTCTGGACACCTCCCCATTTTCTGGCATACTGTCTCCACCTAACCTGGCTATGGAGGAGGGGGCATCATTTGCTATGGTTGTGCGTAGGGCTGCGGATGTCTTGGACCTGCAGCTACCTAGGGTGTCAGTGAAGACTAACGTCTTGACAGAGGTCCTGCAGCCTGGTGTCTCCAGCTCGGAACCCTTGCTGCCCTTCAATGAGGCCTTAACGGACGTCCTTCTCGGAACCTGGTCCAAATCCAGCACAGGGGCTCCTGTGAATAGGACGATTGCCTGCCGCCATAGCCCTGCACCGGGCGACCCAGCTTCCCTTACCTCCGACCCCACCCCACAAAGCTTGGTGGTTTAAGCTTCCATTTCCTGTGGCGCGTTCCCTTCCGCACCTCCGGACAGGGAATCCAAGAGACTAGAAAGCTTTGGGTAGAATTTTTTTTCTTCCACCAAGGTAGCATTGCAGTCAGTGTAGACCGCATGACGTTTGGTAAGTTATTCTCATTCGATATGGGACACGGTTGCGCAGGTGCTGCCCAGGGTCTCGGAGCTATTTCAGACGGGAGAGACGCAGCAAAGTTCGCCATCCGATGTGGCTTGGACTTGACAGACTCGCTGGGCAGAGCAATTTCCATGACGGTGGCTGTACGTTGCTACGCCTGGCTGAGAACATCTGGTTTTTCGGGGGATGTCCAAGCTAACCTTATGGACATGCCCTTTGATGGTTCCCGTCTCTTTGGCGATAAAGCAGATGCCGCCCTTGAGCGTTTCAAGGACTCGCGGAATATGGCCAATTCTTTTGGTCTCACCCCAAGATCCCGGCCTGTATCTGCTTTTCCCTCCTTTTGTGGCTACGGAAGGGGCTACCAACCGTGCCAACCCTATTCTAGCCAGAGGGCCCGCAAGTTCAGCAACCTCTGCGTTGCTGTGGATGAGGTTCACCCCGACCCCGTGGGTTGGGAGGCCAGAAGTCGAACCAAGCCACGATCCCCTCCTCCACTGCAAAACCTTCCTAATCCGATCCCCCAGGATAATTCACAACCAGTTGGTGGCAGAATACGACATCATCTCTACCACTGGTGAAACATCACCTCGGACAGGTGGGTGTTGCAAATTGGCCGAAATGGCTACTCCCTTCCCTTTGAGACTCCCCCTCCATCTAAGCCTCCATTGTATGCGAGGAAGTCAAAACCCTCTGGGCTTAGGGAGTTAGAGAGAGGGTTCCCGTGCCAGAAATAGGCCGTGGTTGTTGTTCCCACTATTTTCTGGTTCCAAAGAAGGACGAGGCCTTCGCCCTGTCCTCTGTCCCAGAACCCTCAACAGCTTCTTCAAAAAGGAGATGCTCACCCTAGCTCAGGTCCTGTCTGCTCTGGACCCGGGAGACTGGATGGTAGTGCTGGACTTGAAGAATGCCTATTTTCATATCCCCGTCCTGCCTGCCAATCGTCACTACCTGTGGTTTACGGTGGGCCACGAGCACTTTCAGTTTGCGGTGCTCCCCTTCTGTTCTCACCAGGGCCCCTAGGGGCGATGGCGGTGGTCGCAGCCCATCTGCGGAGATCAGGGGTTCCAGTCTTCCCCTATCTCAGTGTCTGGTTGTTGAAGGCGGGCTCCTCCCAAGCAGTCGTCTCCCACCTCCAGACTACGGTGAACCTCCTGCATGCGCTGGGTTTTTGTCTATCAACGTGCCGAAGTCACACCTGTCTCCCTCTCAGACGCTCCCTTTTATTGGGGCGGTTCTGGACACGGTGCAGTTTCGGGCCTATCCTCCCAAACAGCGAGTCCACAATATTCAAGCAATGATAGCGATGTTTCAGCCTCTATCCTGGATTTCAGAGAGAATGACTCTGAGGCTGAGGGGCCTCCTGCATCCTGCTGGTGGACCATGCACAGTGGCGCATGTGGGCTCTGCAGTGGGACTTGAAGTTCCAATGGGCACAGCATCAAGGAAATCTCACCGACCTGGTTCAGATATCGGAGGACACTGCGAAAGACCTGCAGTGGTGACTGTCAAACCCCGATTGGGTCAGGGGCAGACCCCTCTCCCTTCCCTACCCAGATCTCACAGTAATGACGGTTGCATCTCTTTTAGGATGGGGCAGCCATCTCTGGGAGGTGGAGATCAGAGGACTCTGGTCTCCGGCAGAAGCCAAGCTCCATATCAACCTATTGGAGCTTCTGTGTGATCCGACTGGATCTGAAAGCCTTTTTACCATCCATCAAGGGAAGGCTAGTTCAGGTGTTCACAGACAACACTACCGCCATGTGGTACTGCAACATAGAATGCGGAGTGGGGTCAGGGACTCTGTCAAGAGGCCCTGCACCTCTGGACTTGGCTGGAACAACAGGGCATTTCCCTGGTGGATCAACATCTGGCCGGTTCTCTGAATGTCAGAACAGACTAACTCAGTCAAAGGTGTCTTGCGGATCACGAGTGGCATCTCCATCCGGAGGTGGCACAAGGTCTCTTTCAGCGGTGGGAGCCTTGGTTAGATTTGTTCACCTCCGAATAGAGCGCGCAATGTCAGGAGTTTTGCACGTTGGAGTTTCCAAGGCGGCTCTCGCTCAGCGACACTTCATCGCGAGTGGAGCTCAGGCCTCTTATAAGCCTTTCCGCCCATACCGCTCCTGCCCAGAGTGCTCAAGAAGATCAGGAGCGACTGGGCACAAGTCACTGTTGTGGCACGGAGAGTTTTGTATCCCGAGCTTCGGGAGGATCTTCTGTCGCAGCAGGAGAGGGTCTTCCACCCGAATCTGTCCACTCTGCACCTCCTTGCGTGGAGATTGAGCGGCGACAGTTGGCAGCTTTTGACCTTCCTCCCGAAGTCTGCGAGGTTATTTTGGCAGCCAGGCATCTCTCCACGAAATCGGTATATGCCTGCCGATGGAACAAATTTTGTAAATATTGTACAGAACTGTCTGTTGACCCTTTATCTGCTTCTCTGCCGGATATTCTTCTGTTTATCCTCTCCTTGGCCCAGCAGGGCTCTTCTTTGGGCACCTGGAAGGGCTACCTTTTGACCCTCTCTGCTTTTCGTCGGCTGCCAGATCAGCCTTCACTTTTTAAGTCCCCTCTGGTGAAATTTTTAAAGGGGTTGACCCACTTGTTTCCCCCTTCTTTTTTCTTATGCCACAATGGGACCTTAATTGTGTTCTTACTTTCTTGGTGTGCACACCGTTTGAGCCGATGCACAACTGTCCTCTACAGTTGCTCACTATCACAACAGCTTTTTTGGTGGCAATTACCTCTGTCAGGAGGGTGAGCGAACTACAGCCTCCTTACCCGACAGTCATCCCGGACAAAGTGGTACTGAGAACTAGGGCGACCTTCTCGCCCAATGTTGTAACTCCCTTCCATCTGGGACAGTCCGTTACTCTGCCCACCTTCTATGCAGCTTTGCATCCTTCCAAAGAAGAGGAGCGTCTCCACCATCTGGACCCAAAAACAGCGTTCTCTTTCTACCTTGATCGCACAAAAGAGTTCCGGGTGAATGACCAACTCTTTATAGGATTTGTGGTAGCAAAGAAGGGGCGTGCAGTCCAAAAGAGGACCATATCATGCTGGGTTATGTTCTGCATCAAAATATGTTATTCCTTGGCGCAGAAGCAGCCTCCAGAAGGCCTTCAGGCTCATTCCACCAGGGTGAAAGCAGCCACCACAGCCCTCACGTGTGGAGTTCCTATTTCTGTTATCTGCCAAGCGGCCCCATGGGCATCTCTGCACACATTTGCCAGACACTATTGCCTGGATTTGCAGGTCCACACGGAAGGCCTGTTTTGCCGCTCTGTCTTGCAAGATTTCCTGGTTTAAAGCTTTTCCACAGTCCCACCTCCAGGAAAGGTATTGCTTGGGTATCTGTTCAAAGGTAAGGAATCTGCAGATAGATGTCTCTATCAGAAGGACAAGTTACTTACCTTCGGTAACGCCTTATCTGGTAGAGATATGATCTAGCTGCAGATTCCTTACCGACCCACCCATCTTGCCCGCACTGCGAAATTGTCTTTTAGTGTCAGGGCTATTTCCCTTCAGGTCCCTAGTTTCTTTTTAAACACAACATGGTCAGTCACTTCATGGCTCCGCCCTTCTGGCATGGAAAGTCGTGAAAAGTACTGACGTCAGCGCGCCAGAGTGGTGGTTATATTGACGACGCGGACATCACGACGATGACTAACACGACGCCAACGGCGTCACGCGGAGTCGACCGACGCCATCTACCGGCGCGCCGGAGTACTGCTGAGTGAAATCTTTTGGATCCAACCTGACACCTGGAAGTTCAAAGGTAAGGAATCTGTGGCTAGATCATGTCTCTACCAGATAAGGCGTTACCGCAGGTAAGTAACTTGTGCGTCTTGTTGTTGATTTTCTGTGTTGGAAGCTTCCACTGCTTGTTGCTCTTAATGTGATCAAGATGTGGACTACAGTTGTCCTTGCTGTCTTTCCTGTTGCGGTGTGAGGCCATTGTGTTGCTACTGCCATGCTGCACCCATTTAGTGTGAGAAACACATACTGTTGCTGCTTTTGCAGTGCATGCTGTGCGAATATGGGTGTTGCGCTGATGTTGCACCTTCTGTAACTACAGCCAACGGATGAAGGACAATTGAGTTGCTTGAATTTTGGAAATGTTTAAGCTCCTTTATGAGAAATATAACTTGATATTTCCTTAATATGCATCCTCATGTACAAACCCCTGGGGCACATGCCTTTTCCCTACTCTTTGCGGATTTCTTATCTGTTCTAGTTATTGACTATGCAAAAATAAAACTCCTTGGAGATTGTATTCTTTGGGCCAATGAGAAAAAGGGTGACCACACCTCCTCAAACCTCACTGACTCACTTTATAGTCTGAACTTTAATCAACAGGTATCTACAGCCACACATTACAGGCCACATCTTAGATCAGGTCTGGTCGCTAAATGTAACTATACTCGGTCTCAAGGTCCTTCCATGCACTTGTCCTCCCATGTACTTGGTCGAATCATCATTTAATTAAATTTGACATAGATGATATAACTTCCAGGAAACCCCCTACCTGTCCTGCCACTTATTCCAGAAACTGGAATCATGTTAATCTCGACTACTTCTGTGATTCATTGGCATGGTCTCTGCCTACTCACAGCGAGAGTCTAGATGATCTGGAAGAGGCAATAACTGACTGGCTCAGAGAAACCAGCAACATGCATACCCCTAGGCGTAAAACAAAATTAATCCGCCGCCATGGAGCATCAAAATGGTACACAGAAGACTTAAAGAAAGCTAAGCTTGAGTTATGCCAGTCCAAGCGAAAATGACGAAAAGCATATACACCTGACAAAAAGGATAGCTTTGCCCTGCAGATAAAGGCCTATAAGAGATCAATCTGGGAGGTCCAATATGCCTACTTTTAAAAAAACATTTGAATTCTGAAAACAAAACCAAAGAAATATTTGATGCTGTTAACTGAATTTTCCTACCCAGATCGCTTAAATGCTCCCGTGGTCTCTACTCAAACTTTGTGGCAATCTGAACTCTTTTTTTTTTTTTTTCATTGATTAAAATACTGATGATAAAAGGTAGTATTCCTCTTAGGTCTTTAACCAATTCCATTTCCTTGGAAGATATGAACTCTATAAAACTCACGGCTTTTCCGGCCATTACCAAAGATTGTTTTTTGAAACTGATGATTAAGGTAAAATCTAGATCCCCTAAAGATATTTGTCACCCTCAGATCCCCAAAAATATTTTTCACACTTTCCTGATCTAGTGATCTCCCTACTCAACTTATCTTTAATTCAGGGCATTGTCCCTCATACTTTTAAGGAGGTGGTAGTCATCCCACCTCAAAAATAAGTTGGTGAAGATCCCTCTTTCTTGAAGAATTTCCGTCCCATCTCCCTACTCCCTTGTTTAGCCAAGATACTAGAGGCACACATTGCCCAACTTTGCTGCTCCTTCCTAGAGGACTCTTCCTTTCTTGATCCCCGCCAGGCGGGTTTCCACCCACTCTACAGAAACTGTTCTACTTTCTATAGGTGATAATATGAGAGAAGAAGCAGACCAAGGATTGGCCCAGACATTAGTCCTTTTGTATTTATCAGGCGCTTTTTGCACGGTAGATCATGATATTCTAATCGAGTGTATTTAGGCCACCGGTCTGCAGAGATCAGCATTAGATTGGATGAATTTCTTTCTCTTAGCTCCCAATCGGTCCGTCATGCTCCTTTTTGCTTATCTAAGGTCATGCTTAATTGTGAAGTACCACAAGGCTGTTCTCTGCCCCCACCATCTACTTAACCTCTATATCCTCCCGCTGGTTCATACCCAACATAGGCGAGGGGTGAACATATACAACCACGCCAATGACATGCAGTTGCCCTTCAACACTGATGACACGACGGAATCCACAGAGTTTTTTCAGAGCACTATGTTATACGTCTGTGATTGAATGAATTGTCATCAGTTGAAGATGAACTCTGACAAAACTGAAATTGTGATGATTAAAAATAAACTGCACAGTTGGAACCCTTCCTTCTGGCCATTGGAGATGAGCGCTCCTCCTAGTCTTAAAAAAGCGGTCAAAAGTCTTGGGATTCTTGTTGATGAAGAACTTTCCAGGAAGCCTCAGATAAGCGCAGTGACTACGTCTTGCTTTTTCCAGCTCTGGAAAAAAATTTAAAATTCAGAAATACTTCACCCTCAAGGCTATCATTCAGATTATAATTGCCCTAGTTATATTCTCTCTGTCTGGGACTTCCAAAGAGACTGAGTCAGAGGCTGCAGCTGGTTCAGATCAGGCAGCTAGGCTTGTCTGGCTCCAGCCTAGATACTGCCACATTAAACCTCTGATGGTAAAATTACACTGGCTTCCAGTCACTCAGAGGACCTTTTTTAAAACCTTGTATCGTTTTGTTTCACTAATCTTTATTCGGTCATTGAAATGACCATAGAAGTACAGAATAAAATACATAGTCATCAGGCTTAAGAAAATAATTTTCCAGTTTCATAAAGCATATCTCCATCTCAATTTAATAGCAGCATAAATGGAAGTAGGAACAGCAAAACAAATTTCTGGGAAAGATAAACATGTTTTTTTTTGGGAAAACCTTTATTGAAGGTAAACAGGGAAGCATTGCAGAATACAGCACTATGCCTACATCCCCAAAGGGGCCGGCCGTGGAGTGCGCGACCGTGCATTACAGAAGAGAAAATAGAACGGATACCCAGCAAGCCGCCCATAGCCACTTAGGGCCGAGCCGCGTCGCTGGAGGAAGGAACAGTCGGATAGATATCTGCATTATATTACCTCCCACAGCATCCAGATGGAGAAAAGACAATAATATTAACCAAGTGTATAATAGGAACAAGGCGGAACCCCCCCCCCCCTCCCCCCACCTCCCTCCCCCCACCTCCCTCCCCCTCTGGCACAGTAACGATATGACAAATAAATCAGAAGCAGTTTGGCTTTCACTAGACACATCTATAAGGATAAGACAGAAGTCCGGGGATTGATGAGGCAGGACACCTCCATTCACGAGTCTCAGAGGATAGATCAGCTTAGAGGTCAGGGTGACTCGCTAGATATAGAGTGAGCGGGACCCAAATATCCTTGGGGCGAGACGACTCAGGCAGCTCCTCCGCATAGATTTCCAATTGCTCCCTGCAGTAGGATAGATCCCTAAGCCACTTACGAACCGTGGGCAATCCCTTTGCACCCCAGCACTGCGCCACAGCCCGCTTAGCCATAAGTGTGGCCACTGCAACCATTCTTCTATTGCACGGCTTCAGGGATGCCACACTGCCCAACAGACACATCTCAGGCATACATTGCACTCTCTCCAATACAATATCCGTGGAGCACAGCCGTCACCCGAGCCCAATAGGCAGCTATCCCTGGACAAACCCATGAAAGATGTAAAAGTCAGCGTCTGCTTGTCCACAGCGCACACAGCGGTCATCATCTTGCAATCCAAATCTCCGCAATTGTACAGGGGTATAATAAAGTTGGTGCAGAAATTTAAAATGTATAATACGCAAGTTACAGTTGGCCGTCAGTCGCCCAGTCAGTTTGCAGCAATAGTACCAGTGGTCCTCCGACAGGCTCCCCCCAGGGCCGTGTTCCATCTAGCAAAGGACGGATGCGCCACCGCCTCCCGCTCACGAAGAGATGAATTATAGAGTTTAGTAATCAGCCCCTGACGGGTCGCACCCGCGAGCACCGCCTGCAGTGCCCGCAGCGTCTGGGGCTCCGCGGGGAAACCAGGGTAAACATCCCGGACGGCCTGACGAACCCGCACGTAAGTGAAACCCAGCATAATATCGTGAGGCCGGTTCGCCTGCACGTCCCGTAACGAACGGAATCGGCCCTGATTGTAGAAGTTCCCCATCTGGGTGATCCCGACTGCTTGCAACGTGGTCTGCGCCAGGCTCTCCTGCAGTGCAGATATGCCGGGGTGCGCTGCTATCGGCAACTTGGGGGCATACAGGTATGTTCGTGTCGCACAACGCGCCAACGTCCGCCCAAGCTGTACACTGGACCGGGTTGATCTCCGTCCGGGGACCCCCAGTCCCACCCGAGAGAGCCGCAGCCACTAATGGGAGCGGGAGAATTGCATCCGCCTCAATCGCAGTATGGGGCAGGAGACGCTGCGGATAGAACCAATACTGCGCAAACTGCGCTTGAGCGCAGAGATAGTAAAGGCGCATATCAGGAGCTTCAAAACCACCGCGGTCGAAGGGTTGGAACCAAGGTGTCCCAGCTACAGCGAGGCCTCTTGCCCCCCAGACAAACGACAATAGGGCCGTCTGCAAAGACTTAAAAATAGAAACATTCAGGCGGATAGGGATATTCACAAATAAATATAGTAGTTTAGGCAATATAACCATTTTAATGACTGCTATACGGTCCACCAGTGAAAGCGTCAGACGAGCCCACCGCGCCGCTCGCTCAGTAAGTTGAGAGATTGTACGCCCATAGTTCATAGAGATTACCTGCGCCGGATCCCTGTGAAGCCAAATCCCAAGATATTGGACTGGTTCCTGAGTCCAGGTCAAAGGGAAGTCCATTTCAAACTCGCAGGTCCCTGCCGTCAGGGGAAAGACCGACGACTTGGTCCAGTTTATCCCTAAGCCAGAGAAGCCTCGAACCGGACATATTCTCGCAGCAAGGACGGGAGATATGTCGCAGGTTCACGGACATACAGCAGCATATCGTCCGCATATAGCGAGACAACCAATGGTCGCAGCCTGAAACGCAGCGCCGCAGAGGCATGGAGCTGGCGCAGTTTGCAGGCCAAAGGCTCCAGAGCCAGGGCGAAAAGCATCGGTGAAAGGGGGCACCCCTGCCTCGTGCCCCTTCCGATGGAGAACTCCGAGGACACCCAGCCGTTCACGCGAACCCTAGCCGCCGGGCGGAGTAAAGAACCCTGATCCACTGCAAAAAGAAGGGAGGGACACCCATTCTGGTAAGGACGGAGAACATGTATACCCAGGAGAGGGAGTCGAACGCTTTCGCTGCGTCAAGCAACACTGCCACGGCCTGGAAGTCGGCATCAAAATAGTGTAAGGTAGCGAAGACAGTACGCAGATTAAGCACCGTAGATCTCGCGGGCACAAAGCCCGACTGGTCCGGGAGCACCAATAGGGGGACCAGCGGCTGCAGACGCAGAGCGATCATTTTTGCTATTATCTTGGTGTCAATATTAAGCATTGAGAGGGGTCTATAAGAATCACAGCGGTTGGGCTCTTTGTCGGGTTTCAGGAGCATGACCAGGAGAGCCTCCCGCAACGAAGGTGGGAGATGGCCAGTATCGTAGGCTTCCGCATAGACTTCTAGAAGTCTAGGGGCCAAATCATCGGCGAATGCCTTATAAAATTCGCTCGGGAGCCCGTCCAACCCGGCAGCCTTGCCAGTGGGGAGGGACATAATAGCCACCTTCACATCCTCCTCATCAAAGGGCTGGGTTAGATGATCCCGATGACCTGGGGCCAGCCAGCCCAACGCCACATCCCCCAAGTACGCGTCAACGTCTGCCGCCTGAGCCGTATCTTTGTTGCTATAAAGGGCAGTATAATAGTCGAGTATAGTCTCGCTAATGGCTGCCGTGCTGAAGCGGGCCACGCCCGCCACGTCCTGCATCTCCGTGATGTATGGTTGGCTCCGAGGTGCAGTCAGCTTCCGAGCCAGCGAGCGACTAGGCCGACCCCCCTCTCCGTAGTATCTAGCAATGCTGCGCCTAGACTTGTGTTTTATTTCCTGGTCCGCGGTATCATTATGTTCCGTGACTAAGGCGCGAATCTTGGACAGAGTGTCGGGTATTGGATTCGCATCGTATGCCCTCTCTAGCTCAGAGATATCTTCCGCCAGTTTCTGGATCCTGCGCCGCAGATCGCGCAGTACCCCCGGCCTGTGCCCCCCATGCAGACTCCCTAATAGTAACCTTGAAGGCCTCCCACATAGTCCCGGCGCTATCCACAGAGCCCGCATTCTCACGGAAGAAATTGCGGATCGCCTCTCCTACCGCGGCCCTGAATACCGGGTCTGTCAGGGAGGATGGCTGTAGTCGCCACTGGAAGGTGGCCTCCCGTAGGTCGGCACACACAGATCTATAAGCACCGGAGAGTGATCAGACAGTGTCCGAGCCAGGTGACGCACCCCTGTCGCCCAAGTGCATGCAGCTTCAGTGACCAGCCAAAGGTCCAAGCGGGACCAGGTCCTGTGTACTGCCGACACAAACGTACTCTCCCGCGTGCCAGGGTGTTGTAGTCGCCAGACATCCTCAAGCATCCAGCCTCCATTATACCACGCAGAGCCTCCGCTGCCTGTTTAGGTCGTGCCCCCTCGCTACCCATACGGTCTGCATCCATATCCAGGCATACATTAAAATCCCCCCCATATAATTTCCGCATCAGGGAACCCAGAGACGCGACGCCAAACATCCGCAAAAAAGCCGGGTCATCAACATTCGGCCCATACACATTCACAAAGAGGACACTCGTCCCATCCAGCAGCCCATGCACTATTGCCACTCGCCCCTGGTCGTCTGTCTCAGATCGGAGAACCTGAAAGTGTATCCCCTTTTTATCAAGATCAGCACCCTCGGGCATAACTAGAATAGGAAGAGGCCACCCGGTGTCCAGCCCATCTTGCCCCCACATTTTTATCAGATACATTCGTTAAGTGAGTCTCCTGTAAGAAGGCGATGTGGATAGTCATTCTTTCTAAGTAAGCAAACACTGCCCTGATCTTTTTTGGAGAGTTAAGCCCCCGGACATTCCAAGTCAAAAGCCGTAAATTTCCACTCATCCGGTCAGTAGATGGTAAGCCAACAGAACAATGGAATATTTCAAAACCATGGAAGGGCTAGTGCAAATAAGAAGTGAAATAACAGGCAATATAATACACAACATACCGTGCCAGAGG
The DNA here is from genome assembly GCA_963921515.1 of Calotriton arnoldi. NCBI lineage: Eukaryota > Metazoa > Chordata > Amphibia > Caudata > Salamandridae > Calotriton > Calotriton arnoldi. The sequence goes on along the minus strand of CAWUFW010000295.1, from coordinate 4,665,833 downwards.
GTGCCCCCCCTCAGCTCCCCCCCCTCCCCCCATCCACTTCAGCATCCCCAACTTGCTAAAGCCGTCCCTTCCATCCCCCCCACCCCATCCCATCAAACGAAGGTGAAAACCTCAGTTGGGGTGTACCCATGTGGGGCGCTAGAGTGCAACTGCCCTCCCAACTAGTAGGAGGTGGCTGCGCAGGAGTGGATCCATACCTACAGACACCAGTACACAAAAGCCAAGTCCACCAGAGTGGCATAGATAATGCTGTAAGCCCAGGCAGCGGCTACCCAGACAGGGGAATACTCCATGGCAAAGATGGACATGCTCAACAAATAGCTCCTATATATCAACTGAACGAGCTCAACACCCCAATATGACCAGAAATGCACCCAAGAGCTTAGTGTTCCTCCGTGTCCGACTGCTGGTTAGTATTGCGTCGTCTGTCGCTTGAGACGTTTGGCATGTTCAAGAGCCGCCTTAGGGTTATTAAAGATCTGAGAGTCCCCGTCGGGCCCTATCTTCAAGCGGGCCGGGTAGAGCATAGCATATGGGACCTCCTCGGACCTGAGGAACTTTTTTACATCGGCAAACTCCCGTCTTGCCGCCTGGACTGCCACTGTGAAGTCTGGGAAGAAGGCGAGCCGATTCCCTTGATAGTCAATGTTGCCCTTCTCACGTGCCAGGCGCAGTATCACATCGCGGTCCCTGTAATTTAAGACTCAGGCAATAATGGGCAGCGCTCGAGCGAGCAGCCAGCGAACGATGCGCCCGCTCCACGATGAACATTGGGGAGAGCTGTTCCCTGCCAAAAATGTCCGAAATCAGCGTTTCCATGAATATCTCCATCCGGCCCACATTGGTGGACTCCGGCAGGCCAATAAGGCGAATATTGTTACGCCGTGAGCGGGCCTCCAAGTCCTCGTTCTTGGCCTGGATGACTGATAGGACCTTTTCCATATTCAGGGCTTTCCCCGCGACGTCACTCAGTCCGTCCTCAGCCGCCGAGACTCTCTGCTCCACTTCCCCATGCGGGCACTCTGCTTCTCAACTGGGATGACGTGGTCCAGCCGGTTGTTAACTGCTGCCATTGTGCCCTCTATTGATTGGAGGCTTCGTTGCATTGCCAAGAGCGTGGCTTCAAGGCCCGAGGGAGCCCCTTCTGTCACATCCGCCTCAGAGTCCGAGGCGGCCTTCTGTGACACCTTGGCTGATTTACGCGCCTCAAACGTGAGACGGGGTTGCGTTTTGTCCGTTTTACCCATGGCGCCTCGTAGTATAACTTGGCACGGGGGTGCTCTAGGAGTCCAGTGCAAAATTGGTCCCCAGCAGGAGCCGGGCAGAGGCCCACACCAAAATCAACAGGTGGGTGGGGGGTAGTCTCACGACAGGCCCGCCCTCGCTAGCCGGCCCGCGGCCACCCGGGCCGCCCTCCAAGTGTGACCAGCCCTGGATGATCACGGATGGCAGGGCTCCGCTGCGCAGATTCAAAGGCCATCGCACCAGTCGCCCCTCCACCTATCAATAGCGCCTTGAACTGTCTATCGCCTTCATGCCACCACTGACCGTGCCGCCGCTCTCCGGTCGTTATTCAACTCCCCAGCTCGGCTGTGTTAGCCTATGCGGGCGCCACGGCGCCCACTGCCAGATGCACTCCCGGTGCAATCGGTTCTAGTGCGCTTCTGGGGCAGCAGCCAAGATGTAGTCAGCGCGGTCAGAGCAGCTCATACATCCTCAGCAGGATTTAAAGGAGGTAGGTTGCAGCTATATTGTTTCACTCCGCGGCGTGCGAGAGGGCCCGTCCGTCTCCTCCCGCTAACCGCAACTCCAGCTGCGTCCCCCGCGGATCCCCAGCACAGGGGCCCGCGTCCAGTAAGTTTCCCTCTCGCAGTGTCCAGAGAGCAGTCCCACAGGTGGAGTTAGGGCCACCAGTACCCCCCCAGAGCTTTACGGCAGCCCGCAGAGCGCGATCCACTGGCAGGCCCGCACCCGCCCCACAGTCGCCGGCCCGCAGCAGGCCGCGCCCACTCACCACTTTCGGCTCCGGGAGCCCAGCGCCCGCTGCGATCTCTGCTGCCGCCGGTACTCAAGCCGCAGCTTCCCGTGGTCCTCAGCGGCGATAGTGTGGGGCACCGCCACCAGTTAGGCACTGCACAGCAGGTCCCCTGCCCCGGCAGGAGCACAGGTCACCGATCGGAGCCCGGCCTCAGAGCACTCCGGGCGCCCGCCATTTTGAGATCTTTCGCGCCGTCTCCGCCGAGTTATCGCCTTCCACCTGTCTCGGGCCGTCCCAGGCGTGATATCAGGTTCGGGAGCCCTCACCAGTCAGGCACTCTCCGTCACCTCACGCAGGATAGTCTGTCTGTAGGTCGGATTATGGTCGGGTTACGGCGCCGCCGGGCAGAGCCTCACTCGGGTGCGGCCATCTTGCCGTGCGCCCTCTAGCGCCACCCCAAAGATAAACATGTTAAAAAAGAATCCATCAGTTCTTGGTAGAATATGAAATGCTCAGGCTTTAAAATTGGGCGTAAAATGCGGACTCTCAAATTGTGGTGTAAAGTGCCAAATAGCATAAAGTGCTAGAAGTGGAAGAAGCTTTACATGCGCAGCATGGCAAAGATGCAAACCAAGATCCAGGGCTAGGAAAAGCGACTAGAAAATGGATTTGGTTGAATCTTAACTTTGTTAAGTAAAATCTATGTTCTGGATTTCGAACTCATTTTAAATAAGGCTCCATTCCAGAAGTGGTAGAGGTTGATATGTAATTCAAAACTGAGGCCATATCTAAAGCTCTCGCCATTCAAGCCTCCTCTCTATACCAGAGGAATTTTCGCTTTACTTAGGCTTTTGTTTGCTATCCAATACTGTCTCGAGAATCAAAAAAGGGTTCTTAATTCAAAGTTAGAAAGAGTATTCCTAATGTAGGCCAACCACGGGATGGAGCTATTGTTACTTAAATTTGAATAGCCATTCAACACACACCAGGAAAAGCCAGCTTCAGGGGTACTCCATGTTATAACCCACAATAGGAGAGGAGCCATTTTAACAATTTATTCCCAGAACCCCATACCCAGTTCAATGTGCGAAATGAAGCTAGAGATGGATTTTGGGATAGATAAGAGCCTACAGGGAAATGTATTCTCAGTTGCCTGTCTCCGCACCGCTGACCTCGCCCTGGCACCTCTGCTCACCTCGCCCTGGCAGAGGTCCCTCGCATCCGCAGACACAGAGCAGGTGGGAGAGCCTTCTCCTACATCGCAGCCAAGACCTGGAACGAGCTCCCGGTGAACATTAGACGCTCCCCGACCCTGCACACGTTCAGGAAGGACCTCAAGACCTGGCTCTTCGGCTGATCCGGAGGCCCCCCCCCCCCTCCTTGAGACCCTCACGGGTGAGTAGTGCGCTCTATAAGCCCCCTGATTGATTGATTGATTGATTGCCTTCTCTTCAGGGATTCTTAATCCCACACACCTGCTCCATAAGTTCCTACAGCAAGGCATTTACTCTTCTAATGTTATGTGATCTCCTTTATAGGCTTGTGGCCTAGTTTTCATGCGAATTTAAAAATCGAGACACAAACTATCCTCATTTTCTGAGTTCTTTGATTTATTAATCTACCCCAGGTCAAGTCAGCTTCAAGTAAAAGACTGAAGTGAGAGATCTTGGCAATTGGAGTATCCCCTATGAGAACGCGTTTTGATTTTGTATTTTTAGGACTGTTAGTTAAAATAAAAGATTTTTGATGATTCACCTTAATATTTAAATTAGTCCTAAAAATACTAAAACTATTTAAATGCTTTTGTGAACCATTCGCTGTTTGTGCAATTAAAACTGCGTCATCCGCATATAGTAAAACTGGGACTTGATTAGAGCCGATTCTGGGGACGTCATTACTTCAAGCACCCAGGGCTGTATCCAAAGCATTAATATAAAATAAAAAATGGGGCTAAAATGCAGCCCTGCCTTACTCCTCTTGACACCATTATGGGATGTGTACGCTCTCTGTGCTCTGTATAGCGAACACTGATAGCCGTACCCCAGTGGAGGTGCCTAACAAGGGGGATTCCACTCCTGCAAGCTCTAATAATTCCCGTAATTTCTCCCTAACTACCAAGTCAAAGGCACAGAATAGGTCCATAAAAGCCATGTGGAGGGGCACCTGTCCTGGCCTTGATGTACTTACCCATAATGAAGGATAGGTTCAGTTCTTGCTCGGTGGTCCTTAGACCGAGTGGAAACCATATTGAACCTTGGAAAAAAATTAGTTTTCTTTGGCCCATTTTTTTGAATTTTCCTAGTATGACATGCCCTAATATTTTTACTGTTGCGCAAACAATAAAATTGGGTGATAGCATGCCGTGCGGTTCCTGTCTCATTTTTTGTATATCAGTACTAAAATGCATCCTCGCCACGAATCAATCGGGGCTTCCCTGACAACTGCTCTAAGTACATTTGTGACAAGTGGGTTCCAAAGTTCTAAATTACTCTTAAACAGGTCTGCTGGTACGCCATCCGGGCCAGGGCCCTTTCCTGGTGCTGCACTCTGAAAAGCCTTAGCAACTGCTGCTATATTAATAAAATCATTGAGCCGGATCTCATTAAAGAAGAGTGGGTCAGTTTCTGGTTCTACAGAAGATTCAGCATAAATTATGGGGTTTAAAATTTCAGTAAAATGGGTGTATTATCTTCAAATCTCGACACGGCAAAAGCCCAACTTTTATGACCTCTAGAATCCGAAACTACATTCCTAAACGTAATCTTAGATCAGCCCATCAAAATCTATTAGAGGTCCCTAAATTTAACAGGAAGAGATTGGGTGGAACCATGTTTGCCGTGATTTCTCCAAATCTATGGAATTCTCTCCCCCCCCCCTCCCTCCCCCCCCCCACATTAGAGCCACGACTTCCTATGTGAGGTTCAGGACTTTGTTAAAAACCTCGCTCTATAGACTGGCTTATGGCTAAGCTTTGTGTCTTTTTTGCCTCAGCGCCATGAAACCTTTTTGGTGTACATGCGCTTTATAAATACGGTATAACATAACATATTTTCATATGTCAGAGATGTGCACCTGATCATGTGGTCCCAAGTAACTACTGTAATTAGTACAAGAAAGCACTACTCACATTTAATTCATAGATTGTTGCCACTTCTTAGTAGCACAAGTTTTCAAATCTTTATTTAATGCATCTATATTGATGTGATTGGTCTGTGGCCCAGACGCTCTGAATAACGTCTCATTTAAAGGCTGCCACTCCTTCCAAACCAAGTTACGTCGACCCCTAGTAAGGTTGTTGTGAGAAATTGGGTTGTTGGTTGAGGGGGGTGTGAGCCCTTCTCAAGCAACAGCCACAATCGTTGTCAGGGTAGCTTGGCACAAAAGCAGGTAGGTTCAACTTTGAGGCATTGTGTAAAGTATAATTGCAGCACACAAACAGTAATAAAGTGAAAACACAGAACAGGAAATATCCCACACCAATTTAGAAAAATTGAGCAAAATTCAATAAATTATTAAATGCCAAAACTAAAAAATTCAATATGTAGCACTGGAGACATGCAGTTTGAAGGCAGGTATATCGCCTAAAGCGCCACTCGCGGTTATCTGGTCGTGCTAGACTGGGGAAAAGTCACAAGTTCAGGCCGACACGATGGAGCATGGGCTGGATAGAGGGAACAGGCAAGTCCTGATGAAAAAGTTACCTTCTCAAAGTCTTGCTTGAAGAGTCTATTTCACGGTGGAGTAGGCCGCGATAAGTAGGGAGAGCGTTGTGGATGGTCAGGCTGGGTTTTACGAACTGTCACTGTACTGCAAAGGTTCTGCTTGTAGCGGACGGTCGTTGCTGTTGCTTCACTTTGGCAATCACTGCGGGCTGTCTGGCGTTTATGTCCCTGTAACGCTGAACAGGAAGTCAGTTAGCTTAACCTTGAAGTCACTTTAGTTACCCTGGGATGATCGGAGCAGGTCCAGTCTTCCTTCTCAGACGGCGGGGGCAGGCCTCAGGCTGCAGGCCAGTCTTTCTTCTGTAATATCCGTAGTGTCCACAGGTCCAGGAGTGTACTAAAGAGTTCATTAGCGCTCCAGTAGTTATACCTGCTGCCAGCTTTGAAGTGGGAGAAACTTCTAGCTCCGCCCTGCTCTGCAACATCTGGTTTTAGAATTTTCTTCCTCTGTGCCCTGGTCCCAGGATGCCTGGAGTCACATAAGGCTAGTATGAAGTTCTTTGTGTGTGTGCTAAGGCAGCTCCTTTGAAGTCCAAGTGTGGTAGGTGACAGCTCTTTCTATCACATCAGGATGGCCCATCCTGCCAACGTCCAGTCCCCCTTTGTGATACTATCTTGAAGGAATATACAAAGGCCAACTACACTGAGTCATGTGACCCAGGATACAGGAGGCAGACACCAAATGGTTAGAACAAGATAATGCCTACTTTCGTGGCACTTGTCAGGTCTATCACCCACTGAACTCTGTTGTATCCCTCTGTTTTACTTTCCAGAGTCACTGGAATGACCCATTAAGGACCCCTTCTCCTCACTTGTTGACCTCATCTGTGAAGTACCTAACGTTAACTTGCTCACAGAAGTGTCCTAGTAGGCAGACAGTACCACAATGGTCAACAAAGTGATGTGCCTCATTCCGCCTCTTGGATCAGACTTCTGTCCCCAACCCAAGGAAAACTCTGCCCATAAGGACAGCAAACAGAGGCCACTGACAGCTGTCGGTGTCAATAGCTAGGCCTGGGCCATCCCGTGACCTCTGAGGTTTCTCAGAGTGGGGAAGGCAACAGCCCCAGGCACTCTTCTTCCACCAGTCCAGGGGTGGTAGCCTGAGACTGGCTTTTTAGCCCAGAGTCTGAACTCTGAGGCTGAACAGACCTGGCAAGCCAGGACTTCAAGTGGAACCAAGGCTCTCTCTGCCTTAGCCTTATTTTCCTCTGCCCATTTTTAGCTTGACCAGCTGAAGCTTATACTTCCTCTCCTCCAGCTCAAATTCAGCAAAACAGGGGCGAAGGCAAAAGGTTTGGTGATGACCCTGCAGAGAGGGCTAAGTCCAGCAGTTGTGCGCAAACTAGAGGTTTTGAGAAGGTCTGTAGAACTTTTCGTATGACTTTGTTTTCCTCTGGGTTCATCTATTCTTTGCTGGCAGTCCACCTCCGAGTGCTGGCCCCGACTTTGGAACACTCTTCCTACAGGTGTCCAGTGTCCATTGAGTTTCCTACTCTTCAGAGGATCGTGTGAATCACGTTTCTCTTCTCAGCATCTTTTTAGGTCGAGCGCTGTCGCAAGACCTGTAGTAAACAGAATATGGAGGGTAATTTCTCCTGCCGCTTGCCATTGGTTAACTGAGGCATTGCTCTTCTTATCTGGCTTATTGTTGGCTGGCGATCCGATACGTCACTTCCGTTTTTTTAGGAAGCAGCACCGACCAACTACAGTTTAGTTACGCTGCTGGGCTGTTATCTTTTTATTTAGGGACTACTTCCTTGTTTTCTTTGCTGCTCGCATTCCCAGAGGAAGTTTGCACACTGCTGCTGCTGGCACATCTGCCAGCTTCCTGCCCTCACCTGACGCCTTGCTCCACTGCTCTCTACCCGGGACCGACGCTTCCTGTCTGGCACCACTTGAAGCACTGGTCTCCGCTCTCACCAAACGAGGTCACTTTCTGAATCGCACTCTATAATTTTCGAATGGTGGTTGGTTAACGTGTGTGTTTATGATAACTTTTTCATCTGTTGTCCCCATTCCATTCATTAACGTACTTGGGATGCGAGGATACTACGGTGATTTATTTTTTTTTTCTATAGAAAATAAAAATCGTCTTCTCATTGTTTTCATAGGAGCACACATTAACAGTAAATAATGATCACCGTAAATTATCACTCTTAAGCAACGGGTTTTGTACGCCTGCTACCAGCACTTCTGTCCCTCTCACGACACCCGTTCCGTGCTGTCAGTTTGTCTGCGTGCGGCTGGCTGTACACGTGTAACCAGCGCCACTCTGCATCAATATTAAAGTGTTTTTTTTTTTTTTGCAACGTGCTCACTCCAACGGCAGATGGGCCTACTGCTCAGAGCTCAGTGCTTCCAATCCATCTGTTGGATGGGAAACAAGATACCGGAAAAAAGAAATGGTCAGAACAGAGTTCGGCATTGGTGCTGCGCTTTATGAATCGTATTACTCTCACGCACATCTGCATTCAACAACCATAAGGATGGCCCTCCTGGTTGCTGCTGTAAATTAACCCTTTAGCTTATTTTGTTTTGTAACTTTCTTCACAAGCTAAACTGCATTCTAGGGTAATAACTGTAGGCCGCCCTTCGCTGTCCTGTCAAACAAACCTTGTATTTTTGTTCTGCGAGCCTTTGTACTATCTATTGTTCGCAGCTGCTACAAACCTATTTGGGCTCCTTTCTCTCCCATGGAATTGCCAGCGACAATTAGTGGCGTGGTGAGCGTGAAACGAGCCTTAGAGCAAGCGAAAATGCGCCCTTGATTGCATCATTTTGCTACGTATACAGCAATACTCCGTGAGAACTCCTTGGGCTCCGGTGCCACTGCACCTGCTGCATCGTTGGTGACAACCACAGACTTTGAGAGGGGCCGGGGAATCCGCCAAAACGTCAGTGCGCCTTTACATTTAGAGCAGCGATGCTGATAAATGTTGTTGAGAGCCAAGCTGATAAGCGTTAAACCCAACGAGCATTGCAGAGATGTTCTGGTACTGTACTATTAGAACTATACCAGCCACGCCAAGAGGTGCTTCAAATATGCCACAAACCTATTAGCCCAGCGCCTGCTTGTTTGCACTTTAGGTGTGTAAAGATCAAACGTACATCTCTGGGTTTCTTCGGGGGTTATGCATGAACTTTAGACTAAACAACTCACAACAGTGATCAAAAATTCTGTCCCTCCCCCCCTTGTTTTGTCTAAAATTCGTGCACTAACCAGAAGAAATTCTGAGTCAATATTTGGACTAAAGACACACCAAACGTACAAAAAACAGATGTTCTGCTTTGTGCAGCGCCATCATGATACGGTCTCTGGTGCTGCAAAGCATCTCAGCTAAAAAGTGAAGCTACCGAAGTGCTGCACTACCTATCCAAAGAGCAGCACTCTGAGAAGCCCTTGTTTTTCTGGTTTTCGCGGTACGTTCCCTTTAAGAGCGCTCTAAGTTTTCTGCCAGCAAGGATGCAGCCCACATTTCTTATTTCAGCTGTATTTCAGTATTCGTTTCCAATCTACTCTCGTGATGCTGGATCCATCTGTCCTCGTAATTTTCAGTCCACAATTACAGTATCAAAGTCTTTGCCCCGACAACGTGAAAGAGCAATTAGCAAGCATTTGTAATGCAATAGGTTTCGCATTTACGCGAGTTTAAGCTATTGGCATTATAAATGACAATGCCTTTTATGTAGGTTTTAAAACCAAAACATAAATAAAAGGCATTGTCATTCTACAATGACAATAGCTCAAACTCGTAAATGCGAGACCTATTGCATTGCAAATGCTTGTTTAGATCTGGTGTTAGCCAAGAGCTTTTGATTTTTATAATATATATATATATATATATATATATATATATATATATATATATATATATATAATCTACTGGCGGTCGCCAGTAGATAGTTATAGTTACAACCTATTATCCATAGGAAATCCGCGACATTCTATTTGAAATAACGTTGGCGCCGGTTGACGAATCTTCGTGAAAGTTTCCAACTTGTTGGGGCGCTCCGCTCCTACCCTGAAAGTCTCGGGTGATACGTGAAGCGGGGGCCGAGAAAAAGGGGGGTCCCAAAACGCGTTTCCCCATTCATTTTTCCATAGGAACCTTTAGTCGCAGCTACAGCCTGAACTGCTGAACGGAATTACACCAAATTTGGCAAAGAGGTAGTCCTTGGTTCAGACTGGTGCCTTTTGCTTAAATGGTATAAATCCGTTCAGTAGTTCCTGAGAAAATCAAAAGTAAAAGTACATATATATCTATGGGCGCGTCGGATACGCGTACCCTCAGCGCACCCTGCGCGCACCGTCCCGATCACGAGCTGCATGCTAATTGGTTGTCAGCTGGCTGTCAACATTCCGATTCAGGAAGTGTTGGCAGTTATTTTGTCCTCGGTAGAACCGAGGACAGAAACAAGTGCGCAAAGCGCAAAGGGGGCAGGGTAGAAACACCCTGACCCCTAGGTCTGCTCAGGGGGTCCCACAAGGACCCCCTGGGCAGAAAAAGATTTTTTTTTAAATCGGCGGGATGCGCTTAGGTGCGCGTATCCCGCCGAGAAAAAAGAAACAAGTGCGCAAAACGCACAAAGGGGGCAGGTAGAAACACCCTAACCCCTAGGCCTGCTCAGGGGTCCCACAAGGACCCCCTGGGCAAAAAGCATTTTTATAGAAATCGGCAGGATGCGCTCAGGGTGCGCGAATCCTGCCGGATAAAAAATCGAGCGCGGTCTCCCGCGCTTGATAGTTAATTGCCCTCGGGTGGGCCAAGTCCCGGGGGCATGCTGGGGGGTTAATTTTATGTGTGGGGGCCTCTAAGGGCCCCTAAGCCTCGGGACCGCCACCCCCGGGGCTTTATGCATAATGGTGCGGGAGGGCTGTGAGCCCTCCCGCAGCCCCGGGGACCACCACCTCCCCGGGGCTTCTTTTTTTAAATGAAAATCCTGTGTGGGGGGCTCCAGCCCCCACACGCCTCGGGACCGCCACCTCCCCGGGGCACTAAACATTTAAATATGTCCAGAGCCCGGGACCACCACCTCCCCGGGCTGTGCACACGATGGGAGGGGGCCGCGCGCCCCCTCCTGGAGCCTGTGGCGTCTCTGGGGACCGCCACCCCCAGGGTCGGCTTCCTGCAGTGTCCCGGGTGCCTACCCCCGGGACACTGCTGTTTGCAATGACAGGACGGAGCCTCGCGGCCCTCGCCCTGTCATTGCAATCTTGCATTGGATATTGGAAGAGAGCAGGAAACCTGCTCTCTCTTCCAATATCCAAAGCCGATTGCTTTCCACATGGGGAGCAGCATGTTAGCTGCTCCCCATGTGTAGAGCAATGCCGGCTCCCGTAGGACACGGGGAGCCGGCGGGACTGTGGGGGTTTGGGGACCCCCCACAGTCCCCAACGAGAGGGCCAGCCCCGGGGATGGGGTCCCCGGGCAGTAGTGACTCGGGAGTGGGGCCACGCGGCCCCTCCCCAAAGTTTTGAAAAATTATAAAAATAAAAAAAGGGTATGGCCGGTCCGGGATGGGGTCCCGGGCCTTAAATGGTCAGAGGAGGGGCCACGCAGCCCCCTCAAAATATTAAAAATAAAAATAGAGGCCATGCCCCGGGAGATGGGGTCCCCGGGCCAATACAGGCCCGGGGAAGGGGGCCACGCGGCCCTCTTCCCCGTTTTTTTTTTTTACATTTAAAAAGGGGTAAGGCCCTGGGGGATGGGGTCCCCAGGGCCCAAAAACAGAAAAAGGAAGGGGGCCACACAGCCCCTCTTCAGGGACAAAAAACCCAACAAAAACGATCGGGCCCGCAGGCCCCGCCCTTCCTTCACCACTTTGCAAACGCGCCCTGGCGCGCTTGCAGAGGGGGAACGACCCCTTGAATACTGGGGGTCTCTGGGGCCAACTAGCCCACCAGGAACCTCCAGTATGCGCTAGGGGCTGCCTTGCAGAGAGGTGTACAGAGGCCACACCCCTTTTACACCTCTCTGCAACGCAGCTCTGTGGCGCTTTTGGAGGTATATGGTGGGCTAGTTGGACTCCGGGGACCCTCAGGATTCAAGGGGACTTAATCCCCCAACTTAAAACGCGCCACGGGGCGCGTTTGCACAGTGGTGAAGGGAGGGCGGGGCTTCAGGTGACATGTGTGCAAACAGGTCCCCGTGGCGCGTTTTAAGATGGGGAATTAAATCCCTTCAATCCTGAGGGTCCTTGGGGCCAACTAGCCCAACAGGTACATCCAGAAAGCGCCACAGAGCTGCGTTGCAGAGAGGTGCAAAAGGGGTGTGGCCTCTCTACACGCTCTCTGCAACGCAGCCTCCTGGCGCATATTGGAGGTTCCTGGTGGGCTAGTTGGCCCCTAGGGACCCTCAGGATTCAAGGACTTAATCCCAACTTAAAACGCGCCACGGGCGCGCTTACACAGATGTAACCTCAGGCCCCGCCCCTCCCTTCACCATTGTGCAAATATTCCTCTAAAATCAGCCGAAATACGAATTCCGATTTACTCACCTGTTATCAGGAGAGACCTCAGTGCTGCATCTTTCAGCCCAGTACTGGTCCTGAAAAGTAATTTTAGCCGTACTTACCGGTAACTTGAATTTCCTTCATAGGCTAACATTGACTAGTTTCACTTGGAAATTCTTCTAAGTGTGGAGTTTTGGAACTTTAAAATATTCCTCTAAAATCAGCCGAAATACGAATTCCGATTTACTCACCTGTTATAAGGAGAGACCTCAGTGCTGTATCTTTCAGCCCAGTACTGGTCCTGAAAAGTAATTTTAACCGTACTTACCAGTAACTTGAATTTCCTCCATAGGCTAACATTGACTGGTTTCACTTGGAAATTCTTCTAAGTGTGGAGTTTTGGAACTTTAAAATATTCCTCTAAAATCAGCCGAAATACACATTCCGATTTACTCACCTGTTATCAGGAGAGACCTCAGTGCTGCATCTTTCAGCCCAGTACTGGTCCTGAAAAGTAATTTTAACCGTATTTACCAGTAACTTGAATTTCCTTCATAGGCTAACATTGACTGGTTTCACTTGGAAATTCTTCTAAGTGTGGAGTTTTGGAACTTTAAAATATTCCTCTAAAATCAGCCGAAATACGAATTCCGATTTACTCACCTGTTATCAGGAGAGACCTCAGTGCTGCATCTTTCAGCCCAGTACTGATCTTGAAAAGTAATTTTAACCGTACTTACCGGTAACTTGAATTTCCTTCATAGGCTAACATTGACTGGTTTCACTTGGAAATTCTTCTAAGTGTGGAGTTTTGGAACTTTAAAATATTCCTCTAAAATCAGCCGAAATACGAATTCCGATTTACTCACCTGTTATCAGGAGAGACCTCAGTGCTGCATCTTTCAGCCCAGTACTGATCCTCAAAAGTAATTTTAACCGTACTTACCGGTAACTTGAATTTCCTTCATAGGCTAAGATTGACTGGTTTTCAGCAAAAAAGTTTCAAAGTGTTGATTTTCACAAACTACAAATATTCCTTAAAAATCGCCTGTATGACTTGAACGCATTTTTTCAACTGTTTACAGGAGATGCACCAGTGCTGGATCCAGGATCCAACACTGAGTAAGAAAAAGTAACGATAACAGTTTTTACCTGCTAAGTGAATTTCCTTCCATAGGATAACATTGGTGATTCTATGAGAAAAAGTTTCAAAGTGTCAACTTTTAAAATACAATAATATTCCTTAAAAATCACGACTGTAACCAAAACGCTTTTACTCAACTGTTTACAGGAGATGTACCAGGACTGAATCTAGGATCCAGTCCTGTGGTTACAAAAGTAATCCATAAAGTAACTAATTGCATTTAACTAGAAATTCACATTGAGCTGAATGTTGCATTGTGTTTGAAAATGTGTTGCCCATTGCAACAACTGTAACTACTGTACTTAAAAGTCTATTGCCTATCTGCAAAGTATTTAAACTAAAGTAATTCATTCTGAGAAAGTATTTTTGTAATGTAATGTATAATGTAATTACAATGTAATTTAAAAAATAAAATATGTAAAAAAAAATTGTTTCTAAAAATGTAGTAAATCAGTATGAAAAAAATTAATATAACAATTAATACATTTAAAAATTGTCATTTACAAAACCTTTGAAATTCACTGAAAAACCGTAGGTTTCAGGCACGTTACAGTTAGAAATTAGCATTTAAAAACCTTTGAAATTCACTGAAAAAACCATAGGTTTCACACACGTTATAGTTACAAATTAGCATTTAAAAAACCTTTGAAATTCACTGAAAAACCATAGGTTTCAGACACGTTATAGTTACAAATTAGCATTTAAAAACCTTTGAAATTCACTGAAAAACCATAGGTTTTAGGGACAGTTTTAGTTACTTGGACATTGCACTCGTACAAAACCCGTGGAAATTCCCCGTTATAGTTAGTTCAGCTAACTATAACTCGCGCCCCTGCAATGCACTGCTGATGACGTCACATATTACATCACTCATGACATGGTCAGTGACATCTCAAATGACATCACTGATGACATCTCAAATGACATCACTGATGACATCATCCATGTGATAACCTCATGCATCTTCTCACACCCTAATATAACCTTTGATATACCCACTCTAAATTACAGACTGCCATTCTCAAAACCATAGACACTCCAACACCAAAAACTACATACCCACTCACTGATTATTAGGTCTACACACACATTTACTCTCACCAGTACAATCACTCATACTTATGGTCACTCAGTACAGGACTATCATATGCACTCATACACCTATATACACACTCACACACCTCCACTCATCCATAGAGGTACTCACACACCTAGTCAGTCATGCAAATAATTAATCACACTCCCATTTACTTACCTATACAGTTATACACACACCAGCTCACTTACTCATACAAATACTAGCACATTCTTACGCTCTTACACAATCACTGATACAAGCACACACTCATCCATACAGCCACTCTCACAATCACACACTCTCACTTATAGCCATTTATATACTCCAACACACATATATACTGCCTTTCACATATGTAGTTACTCACACATGTACCACTGAGATATACATTTACTCACTAACACAGCCATACACACACTCACCCACCCATACAGTCCATCACAGATGCACTCTTGAAAACATGCACCCAGTGAATCACCCACTCACACATCTATGCACAGAGTCACACACACCCCACCCACACAAACACTCAGGCACCCATACAGATACTCAAACAACAAATCAATAACCCATATAGACACTCATGTAGCTATTCGCAAACCCATGCAGCCGCTTACACACCAACAGACAGACAGATACAGACATTCACACAGTTTAGTCATTAACCCATGCATTCAGTAAGATACGTTTAATCACTCACTCATAGAGTCAGTCACGCACCTACTAAATCATCCATTCAGACACTTATACACCCACTCATTCTTCAATATGCCTTTCCCTATATATATTAAACATATTTAAACTTTACAGAAACACAGTCACTGGATGATGTCATCAGTGATGTCATCAGTGATGTCATCAGTGATGTCATCAGTGATGTCATTTGAGATGTCATCAGTGATGTCATCAGTGATGTCACTGACCATGTCATGAGTGATGTAATATGTGACGTCATCAGCAGTGCATTGCAGGAGCGCGAGTTATAGTTAGCTGAACTAACTATAATGGGGGAATTTCACGGGTTTTGTACGAGTGCAATGTCCAAGTAACTAAAACTGTCCCTAAAACCTATGGTTTTTTCAGTGAATTTCAAAGGTTTTTAAATGCTAATTTGTAACTATAACGTGTCTGAAACCTATGGTTTTTTCAGTGAATATATATATATATATATATATATATATATATATATATATATATATATATATACACACACACTCGCTCACAGGTTTTTTTTTTTCTACTTGGAGGAGCTTTCAGCCAGCCCTTTTCCTCCATTAGTCTGGGTCATTCACATTTTCCTTCTGCCAACTAAAGAATACAGAATGGGGCAGAGGGCAAGCCCACTTAGGCGGTTGGCTGAATTCACTGAGAGTGATAGCTTTCTGGTCTTTCTCCAGGAACACGTCCACAAACAAAGTGGTACCCTTCAGTGCCAGAGACTAATATGGCACTGTGTGCTTTTTGAGTCCAACATTATTTTTGCTTTTGTAGACATGTTTTTATGTTGGTGAAGGCCTAGCAGCTCCCCCAACAAAATAGTTTTATAAAAGCCATGACAAAACATGGATTGACAAATCCAAATGACTGTCGGCCTATTGGCTTTGCCAATGCTTGTTTAGCATATCTTTTTGTGCACTCTTCTATTGATGCTTTTAGTGATATTTGGATCGTTTTTCGACAACCCATCAAGAGGGGGGAGTGGGGGTTTAGTAACTCTAAAGTGGATAGATAAAAATCAGTACACAAGTTCTGTGTTCATGTGATGATCCTGCACTTACCAGTTTGTACTTGTGTGCGTGTGCGCCTTGCTGTACCTGTTTTTGAGCTGTATGATACCTAATTCTAATACTGTTGCCGTGCACTGTTTCATATATCTCAGTCTAGGCGTATGATGGATTGTAAAACTTGGACGAGGTGACTGCCCTTAGACATAAATGTCCACGGGTTAAAGCACACTTTACGGGCTTCACATTCTGGCCAAGCCATGGCAGGAGGTAGCAGTTGGTCTCGGCAGATGCTGCCCTGTCAGCTCCCCTCAGGTGTCTCCTTAGGTAAATTGAGATATTTATATCTAAAATGATCTGTTGTTGAGTGCTCCGTGGCCCAATGCAGAGACTTGTGGTGTCTTGGAGTCATTATTTTGCGCGACATCTGCTCCTAAAACTGTTTTGTTTCAATATCTATTTGAACTAGCGGTAGAGATCACGTCTGCCTGGGGATTTTATTGCAGTGATGGCAATTTACTGTGGAGTGAAGAAAATTGGATCCTCCCTTGCTCGCAGATTTCCTCGTGTGTCCAAATAAATCAAACAATTGTCAAAAGTGAGTCCTATGGCTTCCTGCTGGTGGGTTGTCACTCACCTGTAGGATGCAGGGCAAGCCACTTGACGCCTCACTAATAATACCCATCATGGGGTCTGGAGAAAGGCTGCAAAGCTAGGTCAAAGCTGAATTATGGAGCATGGGCTTGTCTTTCCCTTGTTGTACACTAACCGCTTGAAGGGAGCAGGGAATGACGCTTTAGAACTAGAGATTTTTTAATAGATGAGATCCTGTAAATGAGCACGTCTCAAAGTGCTTGTAATAGGAACCACACCCCACGCTAATCTGATTGCTTCAGTGCAGGAGAGCACTGAATAGGTCAGTCAATACTGTTACGCATTTGCATTGATTTTCTGTTACCTCGTTATTACTGGTAATTAGCAGAAGTACCAGTTGGAATGAGAGATACCTCTGTAAATATGAGCAATGCCAAAAGTCACAGACAAGGTCAGTATAGCATTTCATTAATATGGTATCTCTCTGTCAAACATTCTTTCTTCATTTCGATGGGGACGTCTGCCCACACTGCCTTATTTTGGCTTATAGTGCCACCTCACAAACACCATCCCCGTTGGCAGTCATCTGGCATCACTCTTCAGAAATTGGCACATCTGCGTAGTGCTACCATGTGGCAAAAAATTCAGCATTCGATCGAAGAAAGTATCCCTTAGCAGCAAGCAAAAAGCATTGGCAAAGTCGGTGTCTGGCTTGTATGGTCAGAAGAGCTCGTGGGAAGTTACCCCGGGAGAGATCCCCTTAGTTAAAGGGGGCTCTGCGTTTATAACTAGGACGGCTGCATGCCTCTGGGTTGAAGCCCCTACCAAGACGAGAGAAGCTGCATCTACTGCTGACAGATAGGTGCTGACTCCTTGTACAGTAAGTAACTGTTCTGCCCCATCATCTAAGTCATAATGTAAAGCCAGTGCTACAGAACGCAAACGCAGCTAAAGTTATTTGTAGGCAACTGTTCAAAAAAGCAGTGTGCTCTCTCTTTTGAAATCTTTAGATGTTCCCAATTTGGGATCCCGTATCGAGTGATAAGTCGCACTTTATAAATCCTGATTGATTGATTGGGCATCCTCCTGCTGTATAAGTTGAATGTAGTTAACTAGGTTGTGTCTGGTGTGATCATATTAGTGTTTAATGGGCATTAGCTTGTTCCTGCTGCATTGTGGTAATAGTATATTTTTTACATGGGTATTAATTTTGTCCTGCATAAAGGGATCTTGCATAAACCTGCAACAGCATTATGCTTTGAACGTGTAATTATTGTATTGGTATGTGACAAAACATAGGAGTACACCTGTGGGCTTTTGTGTCATGACAGCTGTCCCAAAAAGGCTTTCGTGAGTTGCGTCATCATTACTAACGAAACCCGTAGTTCCTAGACCAATGGCTCTGAAAGAGGTTTTAAACGAGAGAGAGCGATTTCTGACAAAACTCCAAATATCATCAATATTTTGAATAAATGAATTAAATAACTGCAAACTGCAAATGAAGTTGGATGAGAGGAAAGTCAATGTCCAGATGTGTACGCTACCTAACCTCGAAGTATAGACACTCGCCAAAGCCACCACTCTTTAAAGAATGATACCTACCGAACCTACACAAGTGTTTAGGAAAAGTTGTAAGGCAAAGGAACGATTTCCAGGAGAATTCGACATTCCTCTCCTTGTTCGATGGGTCAGTCTCCTGCCCTGTGCCCTATGCTGTGTGCTAGAAATCTTTCTTTGTAGTGATTGATCAGGATCCATCTTGTGATTCCCCAGAAAAGGAGTCACTGAACTTAATTTGATTGCAGCTTGCCCAGATTAATGGGAAATCTGAAGACTTGAAAGAACCGATCTTGATGTTAAAAAGAAAAGTGTTATGAGGTTTAATTACGTGCACAGCGGCAAAATACCCCTTTTAATTCTAAGATTCGTATTCCAATTTCTCTGCTTTCCACCGCTCTCTCTCCTGTTAAAAGGCTCACTACGCCCATACATGTGAGGACGACAATGTCTTATTTCCTATCCATGGTACAGTAGGGCCAGCACTTTCCTCCTTATGGGAGCTATCCGGCTCGGTATCCAGTAACCATATGCCATGGTTTCTGTAAGAGAATTGAGCATTTAGATTTTCAGTCACTGCCGACAATGTGCTGTGTGACCTTAACACCGCAACCATTCTCCTTATGTATGCCTCTTCAGTCAGTGGATGAGCCGAATGTGGACAAACCAGTTGGTGAATATTATAATCATTAACATCAATCCCTGTCGGTATTTCACAGCATACTACTGAACCCATATGGGCCTTTATGTCACAGAATCTGGCTGTACAATTGTGCATGTCAGCATTTGAGAGCAAGTTGCTTTTCACATACAGCATTTTCATTAGTAAGTTGATAGAATTGTGCCTTTCAATTGTTGAATCCTATATTCGAGTATAAACGGAGTGTGCTATACACCTGTAGGAGCTTGCACAAGCATGTAACTGCATGTGCTGTTCTCACTTGGTATCTAAACTGTTTGACAAGATTGTGCTGTTCACATGTGCGTGTTTAATCAGCATGTGACAGAAGACAGAAGTCCACATATGCACAGCATAGTCCTGTGTCTATCGCCCAGACGTACGCCGATTTGGTTCACCCGTTCATGTGCCAGCACGGCAGAGTTCCTCAGCCCTACTTCATCTTGGGAATTTAGTGAGGTGCAGGAGGTTGTAATGTTTAGCTTTGCCAGCACAATGAAATCCGCAGCTGCACCCAATGAAATTTGGCATGACGCAGTCATCAAAATATAACTGCCACCCTCTGTATCCTTCTTAAGCTTGCTCATTTGACCCTTGCTTTAAAAAAAACTGGCATACCTCCACAATTAAAATGTGGGTTCATAGTCGCAATTCTAAAGAAATAAAATGGCCATCCAGAGTACCTAGACATTTACAGACTAACTCCTGGGTTCCCACATACAGCAAAGATCCTTGAACTTTCAATAAGTGTCCAACGTATGGCTAACAGGGAAAGTCAAGACCAATTGGGTTCCATTCCTCTTTAGTGAACATTAGAGAAGATCTGCTAAGCACTTAAAAATACTCAACCACAACTTGAAAACATGTAGTGTGGGTGGGGGGGGGGGGGGTCAGCCCTCCTGTGGTTCACCTCATTGCTGGCTGGCAGAGAACTCACCAGTTTAATCTATCCTACCACTGCAGAGTTTCTCGGGGACTACATTGTCAGTGACCCATTAAGTGCGATGTGATTCACCTGATAACCATTCTCCACTTGCATCTGAGGCCACCATGTATAGAGGCAACAGTGAAGTGTACATCAGAGCGCCCTTCCTGTGAACCAAAGGAATGGAGACACATTGTTGACTGCCTGTTGGATGTTCAAATGTTGATACATTATAACTGAGTGTGCTTAAATTCCTCAAGACCGAGGACCTACTATGATTGGTACTGGATATGCCACTACTCTATCAGGTGACTGCCCCATCCTTTTGCATCTATAGGTGTTCAGCTGACTCCAGCCAATAAAGTATGCCATCATGGTATCATGGACAGCACAGCAGTCTTATCTTGATCTCTCAGGTCAGCAATGTTGCCAAGAGCACTTTCTGCCGCATACGTATAATTCTACCTCTACTACCTGCACCACAATAGATCACCCCTGACCTTGGAGTTGCTGTGGCTCTAATTGATAACTGTAATTGATTCTAATAGAGGTACAGAATCACATGGACTTTCAAGCCTCAATCTAGGTGTGAAATGCAGGAATCACATCTCTCCTGCTCTGATGGCAGTTCATTGCCACCTATTTCAGCAAAGGACCTCATTCAAGCCTCTCACAAGATTCTGCTTGATCTTGTGCTCAGATATCTTGCCCAAACGGATGGTATCTAACAGTCATCCATGTGGCTATGCTCGTCCGTCCAAATCAGTTGCCACTCCACGCCTTAAGATTTAAATGTTTTGAGGAAAGAGCCATCTAACTTAAAACCTTCTCTCTTCTGAAATTATCCCCCTCTACCTCCGATATGAAAATAACACAAGAAATCCAGGAAAAATTAAAAACCCATGCGTTGCAACGGTTTCAAGTGTGATGCCCTTATGGTATCTTCCTTCCAACCCTCTCTGCTCCCAAAGTGTTTGCAGCAGACCTTGGGCTACCTTGACATATATAGACATAAAATAAATGATGTGGATTGTGTCACCAGGATGAGCTTTAAACAGGCAAGTGCAGTACGTGTTTGAGCTCTTGCCAGCATTTGATAGACAGCGGTATAGGCTTATAAGCAGTTAGTGGGCATGGTGGTGGGTTTGCTGTTAGGCACTTGCTTCAGCATTTGACATAATTATGCTGTACTTATATTAGATTATAGTCATCGTTTGACTGGGTTGTGCTACACACAGTTTGTATCTAGCATGATACAGGATCGTATTGTTTACATGTGGGATGTTGTAGTAGTGTCAACTCACACTATGTACGGGGATAGACCGGGTAAAGAAGGTGTAAACAAGCTAGGAAAAATGTTAAACACTGTGTTCGGACGAGAACCCTCACTCATCTTAAGGTGACATGCTTCATCATTGGGTCCCCTCCGCACTCTGGGACCACAAGGTACCCAGTGTGGGCTACAACTTCCTCATAGGAAAGGAGCAGGGGTGTTCTCTAGTATGTATTGTGTTTCTACCTAAGGGGGCAGAATGCGGGGCAGAGTGCAGAAAGCAAAAGTGAATAAAACTACCTAATAGGTGGCGAAAAAACTTTATTAAAATGCCCCGATGGATAGGGTTAAAAGCATAGTGAAATAGGGATATAGATATTTCCCTATCTAATGGTCAACATGTTTCTGCCGTGTGTGACTAAACAGTTCAAGGCATTCGTCAGGACCAAAGTTATAAGTCACTCTGCTCAATAATGTGTGTGTGAAAAAAATAAATAAACATTCGGCCATACAATCAGCTAGCGGGCTGTCCAAAAGGCTCCAGCAGCTTCACTAGGCTATGTGGCACAAAATTGTGTAGGCAAAGATCAGCTCAACCATCGATGGAACTCCGAGCAAGTAGAACTCTTACATGCTACACGTCATGTCCGCGTTGGAGAAATCTGACGGGAGAGTCAAATTTTCTCCAAAGCCTATTCAAGCTGCTGGAGCCTTAGGCTGCGCTCAGTTAATTTTTGTTCTTGTGGTAGCAGTTAATGCAAACCTTGCAGCACATGGGGTTGTAATGATGCCAGACTCCCATAATCTGGACGCGGGTATTGACTTTTGAGGGAGCTTCTTTGAATGTATACACTATAAGGTTAACTATTGGAATCTCTGATCTTTTTTCGGTGAATAGCGAGCAGCTTGAAAGAAAGATATGCTGAAGAGTGTACTCATAAGTAACGACCACCCTTAAGGGCATATTTTACTTCCCCATTTCCCAGCATTTTTGCTGTGCAGCACCTTGTGCCACAATAGACTACTTCTCCATTTGCGTTTGAGTGTGAACATTTTCAGATTCAGTCGTGTTATTCAGCATACTGAGAGTGCATCACAGTGATGTGAAGTTCAATGACTGATTGGGAGATTGGCAGATGGGTTACTCCGTCATAACGTGACGTATATCCCATCCGCCTCTTTACAAGTGTCCTAGGATTAGAAGTTTTTCCAGCATATGCAACAAGAATTTTCGATTCTATTAAGGACACGGAGGTGAGGATTATGCTTCTCAATCTTTACTATTCATTATACAGCAGCCAATCAAAAAACAGTAAAACGTTTTAATACTACAAATCCCATGAGGCTTTGAACCACGCCTCCATAAACCACCAATCTGAACAGTCCAAAGTCTACAAAATAGCAAGGCACCATCTTACTGCCTCTTTCTTTGCAACAAGCAGTCTCCTTGTAATGCAATCCAAAAACAGGATACAGTTCCAGCTCTCAACAGAGAGCAAACTCCCTGTAACGGGGTCTCGTATGAGACAACCTATCCATAAACTGGCATAGAAATGGCCAACTGTAAATGAATCTCCAGAATTCAATTTTGTTTTGAATACGTCCCTGAAATCCGAAACAAGTTTGAATACCATTGCATCTATGAACTTATGCATATCAAGGGAGGGGAAAAAACAATCATGTCAAACATAATCATATGACATCATGGCGGTTGAGATACAACTCTTACCTGTCCCAACGGGTGGGATAATCCTCGCCTCCGTGTCCTTAATATAATCTAAAATTCTTGTCGCATATGCTGGAAAATTTTGTATTCTATGGTAGGACCGGAGGCTCAGATTATGCTGGTTCAAAGCTGACCAACAACAACAGATGAAGCATGTACAATATGTTTGTAATAGAAAATCTTAAACATAGTCAGATGACCAGTCAGCAGCTTTAAGAATATCTTCTAACCTGGATCCCATGACAAAGGCTTTAGACGCCATAGCACCTCAAGTGAATTGAGCACCATATACAAATATGTCTATACCAGCTTCAGACATGACCCAACGAGCTAATGTGGCCGCCGACACAGGGCGGAAAGGTTTCTGAATTGACAGAAGTAAAGGGGCCCAAGGGTTTGTTTCTGTGAGACAAAGTATGTTCTTCATAAACCTTCAGACATTTAACCACACACAACTTGTCATTGTGAGGAAAAGCAGGGTAGTCAATGGAACGTGACCTGGTCTTATTTCTTCTGGATATAATAAACGATACACCTTGTGGAGAAAATAACCTACCTGATTTGGCCAGTGCACGTACATCCGACACATGTTGGCAACAAATGAGACACAAAAGCATGGTAAGCTTAGCGGAAAGTTGTTTGAAAGATAAATCTTTATTCTCCTGCCAGGATTTCAATAAGGATAGCACATTAGAAACATCCCATAAGGTATTATATCTGGGTTTCGGAGGTCAAGCGTCCCTTATATCTTTAAGTAATTTGCATATAACGGGATGAACACCTACCGGTTTCCCATCTATGTGATTATGTCCAGCTGACAAGGCGGATCTAAAGTTGTTTACTGACCTGTAACATAACCCGGATTAGGTCCACTCTGAGAGGAAGTTCAGGACATCTTCCAAATCTGATCCCACGGGATCCACCTCCCATTGAAGGCACCAACCCACCCAACGTTTCCATGCAGCAGAATATCGTTTATGGGTTGAAGGAGCCCAAGCCTGTTGTATGAATTCGGCAGCTGCCGATGAAAGTCCTTCAATTTGTTTGTGTCTCCTGAGAGCTTTCAAGCCATGACCGTCAGTTGGTCTTGCAGAATCAGCGAATGGGGAGACCCGACTGGGTCCAGGAGCAACTGAGGAAAAACAGGAAGTCGAATGGGCAGATCTACCGACAATTCCAAGAGAGTAGGAAACCACGATTGTGTCTTCCATAGTGGTGTGATTGAGACCAATGACGCTGACTGGCGGCAGACTTGGGCCGCTACTCTTGGGATCATTGCAAAGGGGGAAAGTTGTAATTCGTCTGAGATCCCCAATGGTGAAGGAAAGCGTCCGTTCCCAGCGCCATCGGGTCTGGTCTCCAGCTGTAGAACCGGGGAAGCTGAGCGTTGAGTGGCGAGGCAAACAGATCCATCTGGCATGGGCCTCGAATAGTCATGATCTCTTGAAACATGGAAGGATGGAGTTTCCAATTGCTGTAGTCTTTCAGGAACCTGGAATTCCAGTCCACCACTAAATTGTCTTTGCCGGGAATGTATTCTGCCAGAACAGTGATCTTTTGAGAGAGGCAGAAGTGCCAGAACTCTTGGACTATGTTGGCCAACAGACGAGATCTCGTACCGCCTAGACGATTTATATATCGAACCACTGACACATTGTACATCCTTAGCAAGATGCAACATTTGCTCTTTACTGAAGAGATCGACTTGATGGCAAAGGAGCCCGCCAACAGCTCCAGACAGTTGATATGTAGTTTTGGTTCTTCTGCTTACCAGCGACCGCCGATAGCAAATTTGCCACATCTTGCGCGCCAGCGACTGGCGTCCGATTCGATGACTACGTCTGGAGACACTCCGAAAATGGCCTTGCCATTCCATGCTTCCATATGTGTCAGCCACCATTGAAGCTCCTCTTGTGCTTCGGCTGTCAACGCAATCATGTGATTGTAGCTGAAATTCTGTTGTAGATAATGAATTTTCAGGCGTTGTAATGCTCTGTAATGGAGAGGTCCAGGGAAAATCTCCTGAATCGAGGATGCTAGCAGGCCCACAGTTCTCACCAGGGATCTCAAAGACACCATCTGTTTCGACAATGTCATTCTGATTTCTCTCTTGATGGATTTTATTTTGGCTGGAGGGAGAGGTAATTGAGCCATCCTGGAGTTGATCTGAAATCCCAAGAAGTCCACTTGCTGAGAGGGAATCGTCATGGACTTCTTGGGATTTATTACAAAACCTAGATTTTGCAGGAGGGACACTGTCCACTGCAGGTGCAGTATCAGCAAAGCACGGTCTTGTGCCAGAAGAAGCATGTCATCTAGATAGTCGATCATGCGAACCCCCATTTCTCTTAGGTGAGTAACCACAGGTTTCAATCGTTTGGTGAATACCCAGGGGGCTGACGAGAGGCCGAACGGTAGAGATTGATACCGAAACCATTGGCCCTTCCACTGAAATTGGAGGTAACGTTGATGAGGGGGATAGATCAGGACTGTCAGATATGCATCCTTTAGATCTAACCGGACCATCCAGTCCTTTTCTAGCAGAAGATCTTTTAAGAGAAGGATGACTTCCATCTTGAAAAGGCGGTAGGTCACAAAGGGATTGAATGCTCGGAGCTTCAGTACTATACTCTGACCACCTACTTTCTTTTGAACCAAGAAGACGTTGCTGCAAAAACCCTCTGGGAGAATGGTTCCGGTAGCAATGTTGACCTGCTTTGTTAAAAGCTCGAGCAGCTCGGAGTCTATAAAAGACTCTTCTTGTTTGGGGAAAAATGGAGAAGCAGTGGGTGCATGTTGGGTCGGTGGAAGATCCAATTCTATCTGTTACCCTTGAACAGTGTTCAGGACCCAAGTGTCTGATGTGATCTTTGACCAGTTGTGTACAAAATGCATCAACCTACCCCCCCTAGGGAATTGAAGGAGGAAAAGGATGATTCATTACCTGAGGATTGGGTGTCATTGTTTCGGAATCCTCTATTGACACCCTTGTTGAAGCGGCCTCTGAATCCCCGTGATCTAGTGGGGTAGAATCCTGCTTGTACTGGGTCTTGTGCG
The DNA here is from genome assembly GCA_963921515.1 of Calotriton arnoldi. Classification (NCBI taxonomy): domain Eukaryota; kingdom Metazoa; phylum Chordata; class Amphibia; order Caudata; family Salamandridae; genus Calotriton; species Calotriton arnoldi. The sequence continues at coordinate 4,639,920 of CAWUFW010000295.1, read as the reverse complement.
TACCCTCTGCGTCTGGGATTGTACCCACGGTGCAGACTTTGCTGGTTGAAGCGGCCGGTCGAGCGTCCTCTGCCACGACTGGCCCTACCAGAGAGGGAATTGAATACTCTTTTGAGTGATGTCTGAGATTTGTCCAGGGAGGTGAATGTGTTTACAAATTTCGCAATGTCCTTGACAAAGCGGTCTCCAAAAAGTTGGCCTTCCGCTAAAGGGCCTGATTCCGCTGAGGCCAGTTCAGCCAGTTGTGGATCAATTCTCAAGAGAACAGGTTTACGCCTCTCAGAGGAAAGCGCGCAATTCTCATAGCCTAGGAGGCAGATTGCTCTTGGAGTCCACGCAGCTAGGACTTCAGGGTGAATTGCTGCACCCGTTTCTTGGGCTTGAAGGGCCAGTTCCAGGATTTTAGCCAGCGGGCCAGAAACATCTAGAAGTTTGTTCTGGCATGCTCTCAGAGCTCTATCTATGCCGTTTTTATGGTTTTTAAGGTATTTCTTCAGAAAGGTTTGCATAGAAGTATCTATGTCCGGAGTGAGTGCAGTTTTATTTGGATGATCTGGGTGGGGCATTCTGACCTGATGCGCGATCTGACCTCTTTGTCGAAGCTTTTCCTCAGGTTAATCTGCATATATTCCGCTGAGGACCAATCTGAGGATTTAGGATGAACTATGCTAGACGGGTCTAATTTGAACAGGGATTGAGTCATTGGAGAAGAAGGATGCTTACGTTTCTTAGAACGTTTGCGAGGGCGTGACTCTTGGGCGGAAGATGTGTCTGTATCTGTGTATGTAGGGGGGAGGGCAATGGGAGGGACGGTGGCAGCGGGGCCAAAGGGTCAGTACTGCAATCATGATCCCTTGCTCTTTCGGTAACCTTGGTATAAATCTTTACATGAGGCCAAGACTGGGCAGAGGGCTCTGAGGGAGGGGGTATTAGAAGGAGCAGGGGAAGGGCCACTACTTATCAGCTGAACTAGGCGTTGTGAGATGGGTAGGAGGGCGGATGACAAGGCTTTATCTAGTTTCTTGTCTAAGGTTTTGTCTATCATGGATTCCATATTTTCATCGTAATAAAAATCCTCATCCTCTGGTGGACCATAAACAGCCATGTCCTGCTCGTATGCCTCATAGTCAGACATATTTCTAGGGAATGGAATGTCTTCCCTCGTCAAAATCCCCAGAGGGAAGCCAGTTGACTGCAGCCTTGCTCAGCTTGGATACAGGGCGTAAAGTGGGAGCCAAAAGGAGCTGTTGCAGAGAGGCCCAGGTACCCCAAGCTGCTGCTACAGGACTTATGAGGGGTGTGCGGCCCTGACTGCCTAAGATGCAGCAAGGTTTAGAGGATCCAAAAAGGTTTCTGTTTTGAGAAACGGGGAAAAATTAAGCTAAAGTCACTTGCTTTGATAGAGATGTCGTCTGTTTGCTCAAATATGCAAATTTTGCACTGCTCTGCGTTGAGGAAGCCCTCTTCTTCTAACCCGTGGCAGGCATCACCAACTAAGAGATGGGAGGCTGCCTCGCGTGCACTGTCGCGTGCAGGCTCCCGAGAGGTTACGCATGTGTAGCCTAATTGGGCTGCACACGCAACCTCTCTCCCGGGAGGGGCCACTCCCAGAGCGGTAGCGCGAGAAACGCGCACCGCAGGGGTACGGCCGCACGGACGGAAAAATAGCCAATTTGGAAGGAGGGGGGCGTAAGGCGCAACACGTGCCGGTATATTGGGGAGTGGAGGAAGCACCGCGGTGACAAACTGGCAATCTTAAGTTCGCAACGCGTGACTACATAAAGCAAAAGAGCAATAATTTGCAATAATAAACGCAATGAATAACCGTATATGACAAAGCATGTCATGCAGTCGAATAGTATTACAAAATAACGAGGCACTTATCTTGACTGCGGAGCAGCAAGGAAAGAGGGAATAAGATGGTGCCTCGCTATTTTGTAGACTTTGGACTGTTCGGATTGGCGGTTTATGGAGGCGTGGTTCAAACCTTCATGGGATTTGTAGTACTAAAATGTTTTACTGTTTTTTTTGATTGGCTGCTGTATAATGAGTAGTAAAGATTGAGAAGCCTAATCTGAGCCTCCGGTCCTGCCATAGAATTCATGCACTTGTAATAAGGCATATCGGATATCAGTCACGTTTGTGACGCAGTGGCGTAGCTAGACCTGAGACTGCCCGGGGCCTGTGTTTGCTGCCCAGCGGCGGGACTCATTGAAGAGATCGGGGGGGGTGCTGGCGAATCCACGGATTGCAGCCCGCAGCGGAGCGGGCAGAGCGGAGGGGTCTAGGTGGTGCTGGCAAATGCCCCCAAAACTCGTGCCACCCGGGCTGGACCGCCCCCCTTGCAACGCCACTGTTGTGATGGAGTAACCCATTCGCCAAACTTCAAATCAGGCCCTTACTGCTATTATTAGCCATGGATTTTGATTAATGAAGTGTAAGCTGTGAGGTTTGTACGCTGTACTTCAGGAGGAGATATCAACTATCCAGTATGTTTTAACCCCCATAAATAGTGCGGCATTATTTAATGTCAAAAATTCAGACCATGTTTTATTTCATCAGTCCCAGGCAGTTAACTTTAGTAGCAGCGATGCCACGTAGTGGATTCAAGTAGACCAACATGATATGCATTACTGAAGCATTGGTGTGCACTAATATTTCAGCATGCGTCCATCTTCATAGTTATTTACGGAATGCTTTGCATCTATTATAGATGGTGTGCTTTCCCCTAAGTGGCGTTTCCACAACTCTAACAGCACGGTTATTGCCTTGTGAATTATGACTGAACCAAGCCAGAGCCCAAATCGAAACACCCATTGCTATGTATGCAGAAATCCAAAAGGGCTTCTACTGATCTCTCCTGCCCTGTAACAGAATGGCTGACTGTTTTTTTTCCAGGGCGTGTAGGTTAGATGGGTTTCCCTTCTAGTATTCTCATTTAACCTTCTGTCGGAATTCGCCGGAATAACACCAGGCGTCGATACAGATAACGGATGGTCTAAAGAAAGCAATCACAATATTGAACCTGGAGTTCCTACCAAAACTCTGCATAGTATTAAATGACATCGCAAACGCAGACTTATGAGTAATAAGGCAAAAGATGAAACGGGCTGAAAAACCTTAATTCATGAACTGTAGGCCACAGACCTAAAACTCAGAAATATTGAATTGTGGCAGGATTGGAAAGTAAAGAGGGGCACTACAGCAAAGGATAATTAATGTTACACCCTGATACTGTTGAGCTTAGTGATTGAAACAGGCACAATGCTTGCAAGTTTCATTTCAATTATTTATTGGTTTTGGTGTGATGATAGCATTGTCATAACATTTACAAACCTTGCAGATATTATGCCATATATATTGATCAATAAAAAAAAAATGTCAATGAAAACATATAAAATCTCAATTACATCTCAAGAGTTTTAAAAACGTCTTTAAAAATCCCTAGATTTCATAACAATCTGCACAAGTCTGTGGAACTTAGATCATCCTTTCATTTGATCTATGCCATAAATTAATTAAATACTTTTTCCTAATACCACATAAATATGTGTAGAAAAAAATAAAATTGATTTTCTGTATTCTGCTTTTTTTTCCCCCCCAAGGGTTCAGAGTCTCACCTCCTTTGGAACTTCCACGATCCCTGATTTATTTCGAAGAGGCGATGCCTCAGTTTTCAGATAAGGAAAAACAACAATTCGCCTTTTCATCCACCTAATCTGAAAGATGTACTTGCATAGAGCCCAACTTCACATTCTTATGAACTTGTTTGTCTATTTATTGAACTGGGGTGCACTAAATCATTTCTAACTACATATCCTGCACTATTTATTTGCTATTTAAGAATACCCTAGAAAGAACCATGAGGATTTATTTAATTTACTATTGGCTCTTACCTTGCCCCACCCACTGTGGGCCCATAAAGGGCACCTGCAGTTACGTCACATCCTTCGATGAGAACGCTACAGTATTTGCCCAGACGTTCAGGGGTGGCAGAGGTTGAACTGATATCATGCTAACTATATCTTATCTGAATGTTCAGATCGGGATGGGCTAAAACATCCTGAACAATCTCTTGCCCCCATCCTGTCTTGGGCAGAATCTGTATTGTTGCCCATCAAAGATGTCCAAATAGAAGGAACAGATATCTTAAGGCGAAGCTGTTGCATTGGTGTTCATCTAACCCCTGACGTTTGCAATAGCTCTTCCTGTTATTCAGGAGATCTGCAGCTACTTTGGCTCCCCAATCATGGATTTGTTTGCCTACCTGATCAGGAATCAATACTCCATAATATCACAGAACAATGGCCCATACACATTCACCCAAATCCCTGATGCGCTGGTGTCAATTTTTACAATGTTCAATTCTCTTCCTCCTAAGATTCATATATGTCATTTCCTATAATACTTATCTAATATATATATACATATATATATATATATATATATATATATATATGCAAATCCCGGTTGTCACCAGACCTCCACGGCGTACAAACACAGGTACGGACCACACAAGGGACAAATTGAAAAAAATGCTGTGCTTTATTTAAAAATGACAACAGCAACCAGTCAGTCCTGGCCAGTGCCCCAGCATGACGCGTTTCGACCGAAACAACTCGGTCTTGTTCACATAACGCGCTACAAGACATTCTGTCATTAAATAGTGCAAGTGATTAGAAAAACATTGAATAAAAAGCAACACACCTGTGTACATTTCAACCAAAGTCACATGACATGTAGACATGGAAAACATACTATATAATATTACTACACAATGAGTAAAAAGTACCTAAATTGCATTTTGAATGTGGAATAAATATTTAAAAATCTACACCAAATATAAATACAAATATTGGAGTAAAAACAATGAATATTTAAAACCACATTAAAAAGGAGGGAGAATGGATAATGCATCCATGAGTGTCAATGACCACAATGAATAAAATTAAATACATAATGTATATATATGATTGACACACACATAAGAACACTAAACCCTCATAACTAATATGTGCAAAATAGTACATATGAACTCATACTCATGTGCAAATAGTCTGCAGTTGTAAACAATGTATAGAATCTTTTGGTTACTTAATGATGGTACGTATATATATATATATATATATATATATATATCAACTTTTCCTCTACTTGGTCGATGAACCAATTAGTTGAATAGTTGGTGATAATGATAAGACATTTCTAACTTACTTTCAGTCGATAAAATAATCAGACTCTCGGTAAAGTTAATAAAACTTTATCTCATAAAATAACGTGGTAATGCTCATTGCATATGGTCAAAAATGCAAATAATTAAACTCACTAAAGGAAATTAGCATCAACAACTTCAAATGAATACAAACTCATCATTTAAGCAATGACATTTTGCATGGAGGAGTGGATAGATGAAGAGACAAAAGTTTCATCTAAATAATACGTTCAATATATCTGACGGAGTGGATAGGCGAAGAGACATAAGTTTCAGAGACAAAAATACATTTGCAAGAATTATGCCTGTATGAGACAGAAACATACAAACCTAACAGTCTGTAGAAAACCACTACCCTGGCAAAGGCGATGGTGGGGGTTCCCTGAATAGAGTCAGGAAACCAAGATTACAGGGACAGGAACGGAACAGGACCGGAATGAGCTAGGCCTCTCTGCAAACCGACAGACAGCGACGCATCTCCCCTCTCTCTCAGCCTCTCCAGCCTAACTTAACCACACCCCTAAAGGCACCCCAGTTATACCCTAAAACCTACATGTCCATCCCACATCAGTTGCAACAATTTTCAAAACTAGACAGATGATTGGAGGGCCTAGGAGGTGTGTCTGTCGCACCACAGTGACCTCACGTACAATTTAGTCAATTTATTGTTTGCTTCCTTTCTCACAGTTTGGTTCTTAATTCGTTCTCACGTTTTCTTATACAAGATGCATTTAAACAATTTTTATTCATAAATTTTGACAATGTCCGCAGAATAAGACTCTGGTCCCACGGTTGATTTCATCATTTGGCCGACAATCGTCACACTGGCCTTCAACTCATACATTTCTTCTGCTGTGCACAGCGCGTCTGTCTTACCTCTGACAGATCAGATTCACTCTTCAGCTCACCCCTCCCTCTTCGGACAATATAAGCAAAATGGAGTTTCATCCAGCCCACTATAGCGAATGGGAAATGGACATTCATTAATTATATGACAATGTAGTTTTCACTGTTTACCACCCACCTTTGCACTATTCCCTGTTAGCATTTTTTCCTAGCATAGCTTTATGCAAAAACTGTATTATTTATAATTTCAAACCAAGCTGCAACATGCAACTACGAAATACACATGCGGCCCAGTCATGCATGGTTTCTCGTTTCATTCTAAGCATGATGTAAATACAGTTTTAGTTCTTTCATGTGTTATCTTACGTTAGTGCATGCATGCGCAAAGCAGTTTTCCCTTGTGTTCATGTAAGGTGCACGTTAATTTTCTATTACTACATACTGTTCATACGTATTATAGGGGTATTAATTCGAGCACTAAAGCTGAACACGGACAAGACGGAGGTCCTCATCCTCGGCTCCAACCCTTCAGCCTGGGACGACTCCTGGTGGCCAACGACACTGGGGGCAGCCCCGACACCCACTGACCACGCACGCAACCTGGGAGTCATCCTCGACACAACGCTCTCCATGGCCAAGCAAGTCAACGCAGTCTCCTCCTGCTTCAACACCCTCCGCATGCTCCGCAAGATCTACAGGTGGATCCTGACAGATACAAGAAGAACAGTCACCCAGGCCCTCGTCAGTAGCAGACTCGACTATGGAAACGCCCTCTACGCGGGAGCCCCGGCCAAGCTCATCAAGCGACTGCAACGCATTCAAAACGCCTCTGCACGCCTGATCCTCGACGTACCACGCCACAGCCGCATCACCCCCCACCTGAGAAACCTGCACTGGCTCCCCGTCGACAGGAGAATCTCCTTCAAACTCCTCATCCACGCACACAATGCACTCCACAAGACCGGCCCAGCCTACCTCAACAGACGACTCTTCTTCTACGTCCCCAACCGCCAGCTCCGCTCCGCCGACCTCTCCCTCGCAACCGTCCCTCGCATTCGAAGAACAACCACCGGCGGCAGATCCTTATTCCACCTCGCCGCCAAGACCTGGAACACCCTTCCACTCCGCCTACGACAGACCCAAGACCTGCTGACCTTCAGGGGGCTACTCAAGACCTGGCTGTTCGACCAGTATCGGAACCCCCCCCCCCCCAGCGCCTTGAGACCCTCGCGGGTAAGTAGTGCACTCTACAAATTCTGTGATTGATTGATTGAGCAGGTTTCTTTTTCTCGAACCCCTGCTCCATCAATCCCCCCCCTCTGATGGCTTTCTGGAGCCATCATAAAATACCTACCATACCGAGTGCCTTCTGTATTTTATCTAAAACTCAGTACTCTTTTCTCTTTTTATGGCACCCTCGTCTAGATCTTTCATCATATCATAGTATTTTTCTTTCATGTCTTCTAATTCCATCTCCTCTTTTTTCTCTTTCTTGCTCTACGTTCATTCTTTGATTCTGTCACTTCTCTTTTTCTAATTTTACCCTTACAACATTTATATGTCGTTATCATCACTAAGGCTATTATAGCTACAGAAACAATTGGTATTATTATTTTTCCTAATAAACTACTTCCAAAGATAGAAAACCATTTACTCACAGAAGAGAAACTCTTACTAAGTTTCTCCCAAACACCATCAACCTCCAGTTGGGTCAAGTCTTCATGTAATTCCTTAATATTCTTTATATATCCCTCAATTCCTTTACTTTTATCAGGGATATAGGTACAGCAGTGTTGGATTTTCAACATGCCACAAACTCCACCCTCTTTTGCTAATAAGATATCAAGGGCAAGTCTATTTTGGCAAAATCATTGATCTGATTGGAACCATTTCGGTGTCAATCAAGAACCCACCAGCAGTATCTGTTGATAAACGATCAACCACTGTGGACAACTTTCGAATTTTGTGCGAATTCAGGACGACTCCAACTGAGGGTATCAGTGCACCAAAAATATCACCTACTATTTCTGAGAAACTTGATCTCTTGTTACGTGTTAGTCCATGTTTTATTTCACTTAGTTGGTTACTATTTCGGTCTACATGGTAGACTTTAGGAAAAACATTTTCAAAGTAACAACTAACAAACCAATGTGCAGGCAACCTATAGTAAGCCTTCTTGCCACACACATAATAAACTCCTGGAAAGACAGGATCAGTTCCACCCTTTAATCCCCAACCTCCAGTAATTTGGAAAGTATGCTCACATTCACTACTACCAATGAAATAATTGTTATTGTTAGTTTTCGTTCTAAGCAAACCTATTTTCCCTTTCTGGGACCAGTCCAGGGACATTGCAGCGTATGTCTCGCCTTTCTCATAAACTCCTTCTCTAAAAGCCCACGGTGGTACCCGTGACTTCTGTTCAGCAGCCTTTCTTTGGAAACTTTCTCTTCTATCTTCTACCATTTCTATAAAAATCTTTTCTTCTACCCGCAAAGTACAAGTCAGGTTATTTCTATAGGCATATTCTATATCTAAAGTTTTGGTGATATGGAAGAACTCTCCCATATAATGTGCATTTTTGCTACTTAAAACCTTATTTAGCTCCCTTAATAACCGGTATTTCTGAAAATACTAAATCTATATTCGAATAGTGGTATTCGAGTTTCCCCGTCACATAAAATAGGCTGGTTAGAATACTGCAAGACACACCATATGTTAAAGGTAGGTGGTGATAAGTCACCTCCTCTGAGACAGACGAAGGTAATCGCATGCACACAGCAATCACTCACATTCATGGTTTCAGTATATTCATACAACAATTTATTAAACACATTTAACAAGAAATCACTAATTGATTTATCATGATGGAGAATACTTCCATCCAATGATTCTATTTTAGTATTAGGAGTTTCATTAGTGACATCACTCATTCTTTCTCTTGTTACTTTATTAGTATTATTTCCATTATTAGTTACCATTAGAATAAGTACAAGGACAGTTGGTAATACCCACATGAATGTTAATAGCAAAACACTACATAAGCAAGCTTTAATACATCTATGTTTTCAACTAGATTTTGGACGTTGTCACTTCTGCTTTAGCCATTTTGTATTCTATAAAAATAAAATGTATCTAAGTTAAGGACACTAAAAAATAAATAAAATTCAGGAAAAATAATGGTGTAATCCTACACCAGGCTTTCTTCTTTACTCCTTTATTCTTTTCTTTTGATCTTCTGAGTCATTTAGTTTTTCTTTTTGTCGCCAATCTTTACAATTTAAATTTTCACAGTTCTTTTAAGGTGGTCTCAATTTGGTTTCATCAACTTGTTCAGTGTCAGAACTGTCTCTTTCTTCACTTGGATCAGAACTTTCAATTTCTTCCAATATGACGTAGGTCCATTCTGGTGCTTTGTATTTTCTACTTGGAATTCTTATTCTCTTGGTTTTTCGTACTAATTCTTCTCCTGACTCTTCTTGTTCTGTCTGACTTGAGACCTCATTACTTTGTTCTGGTCTTTTCTTTGACTTTCTTCTCACGAGTGTATTTCAGTCTTTTCACTCCACCTGCCCAATTATCACCTTTTCTTGGTTTGAACTACCTTTTCACCTTCTGTATTTTGTTTGAAAAGTTTTATATAACGCGGGCTAGACCCGGAGGTATCATAGCGCTTTACATGAGGTAGGACTTTGTTTCAGAACATTGTTACATAGTTACATCAGTTTCTGGAGCGTCGCATAACATAGAAAGGGAAACAGTATAACATAGTTACATGAATTACTAAAGCATAGCATAACATAGAAAAAAACCGGAATGTACTTCAGGGGACACAGAAAGGTCAGGCTGGAAAAGGGGAGGCAGACAATGAATCACGGAGGGGGGAGGCGGGGGAGGGAAAAAGAAACACAACGGTGAGTCGAGGAAAACAATGTCAGATGTCCGTCTGGGTAGGTGACGGCGGAGGGGTGAACCAGAGCCAAACTCCCCTATAGCTGCATAGGACAGCTCCACCGGGCATCGGCCAAGGTTGCTCGGGCACCGCGGAACGTACAGACAGTTATGGTTTCTGCCTAGGGGGCAGACAATGAATCACGGAGGGAGGAGGGAAAAGCAACACATCGGGGAGACTAGGAAAACAATGTCCGATGTCCGGCTGGGTAGGTGACGGCCGAGGGCTGAACCAGAGCCAAACTCCTCTATAGCTGCATAGGACCGCTCCACCGGTCATCAGCCAGGGTTGCTCAGGCACCGCTGTACGTACAGACAGTTATGGTTTCCGCCTAGGGGGCATCGTGAAAAGTTCCATCGAGAGCACCGGTCATGGTGTACGGTGCTATGATCCCAGTGGTAGAGGGACCACTCCCAATCCTCTACTGAGTGTGTCTCCCTTGCCGCTGCGGTTACTCTCAGAGGTTTCTGTATCCCCGGAGAACAAATGCTGGATCCCTCACCAACAAGGGGAAAAAGAGTGCTTTTGTGGAAGGCGCCCACTTGTGGCGGCCATCTTAGGTACAGTCAGGCTGATAAGAATGACCCTCACTGCTGTAGGGGGAATTGATAGTTGGGTCACTGGTTCAGTTGCCTGGTAATCTGCTGCCCCAATACAGCAAATGTTGGTGGTAATGATATTGCAGGTAAAGTACAGCATTAACATGTGCTGGGGACCATTTTGATTCATAGCTCCTTCAGTTGCTGCTACACTTGTGGACAAAAGTGAGTGAGTGAGCAGTTAAAACGGGTCAAGGGGCCACAGAGTGAAGAGAGCGCTGGCAAACATTGAGTTCCGCATTACACAGGAAACAAATATTGCGGCGAGATGTGTGTAGACGAGGATCGAGGGATATTGCGGCCGCCATTTTAAGGTCAGGCAGGTACAGGCAGTGTCTCGGGAGCGATCGACGTGAAGGGCGAATACAGCGCAAATAAAGTTAGAACATAGAGGCTACCTTGAGCAGAGGACACAAATGGCTTTCTTCACAAGAATCAACCGTTCGGTGAAGAAAACAGATGAACCTCTAGGCGCTGTGATCGGGAGCGTCGGCCATTTTGGAGCTGATGCGATGTTCCACTACGGTAATTTTCAGCACGAAGTTATGCCGTAATTAGTGTGTCTCGTCGGCTTGTGCGTCTCCTCCCTCGGGCCTCCACGGAGTCGTTGCTCCGGTGGGCAAAACTCCACTTCAGGATCACTCAGCGCCGAGGAGGAAAACACAAGAGACGATGGAAAGCACGCCTGTTCTGAGGGCATAGAACCAGCATGAGAGCGGCGTGTCCGTTTAGCAGCAGACCAAACACGGAGTCAGTGCGTTTGGAGGAGGTGGAGTCACTGCGGGACCGATCCGGAGGGCTTGATCCTGGCGCAACCGTTCCGGTGGGATCGATCCTGGCCCGAGGGCAGGAGAGGCTGTAAGGCGAGCAGGCAAGATCCGATTCTCGGAATTCAGTTGAACTGGTCGAGTTGAGAGGGTCACCTGAGCGACAGGATTATAATCCGAACAGTGGGGAGCCAGGGCCGAACTTCACTTCAGGCCCGTTCATCTCCAGAGGAGAACGGAAAAAGAGGAGACGATGAAGTCACGCCCAATCCAGGGGAAACAATCCTGTAAAGGAGTGGCGTGCGCGGTGGAGAACAGACACGGCCTCAATACCTCAGTTAATGGCGGAGTCGCTGCACACTTGATTCCGGTGGGCTCGATCCTGGGGATGAGCAGTGAGGCAGCATTCAAGAGGAGCGGCGTGCTCGATGGAGAACAGGCACGGCATCAATACCTCAGTTGGTGGCGGAGTCGCTGCACACTTGATTCCGGTGGGCTCGATCCAGGGGATGAGCGGTGAGGCAGCAGTCGAGAGGAGCGTCAGCACCATTGGGGGTCGTTCATTAAGGTAAGATTCAACAAAATGTAAGTCCGCTGATTACACGGGGGTTAGATGTTAAGAGGGTTGATGGCAGATGGCTGGGTAAACGGAGGGATATCAACCGATTTGGTAATACAAACCAGGGAGCTCCAGGGAAGAGCTCCTACTCGGTGGCCATCTTGCCCTCGGTCATCTGCCCTCTGGTTCACAGCTTCTTTTGTTTGGCCTTTCTTTTATCTGCTCTTCTTCCCCTTCTGGATTTTTAGTAACTTCTGTTTCAGCTGTTTCGACAGTAATTTCACTGACTCTTGGCTCAACAGTGATCTCACTTTCTCCTGGTTCAACAGCAGTCTCACAAGACCCAGTAGCTGGTGCCCACTTTACTTGACTTGTGCTCAGCTGCAAGTCATCAGCTTGTTCTTCAGAATCTGTTATTCTAGATTCTTCAGCTTCACACACTTCAACCCCTGGTCTTTGACTTTTGTTTACCAGTTGCTGCTCTTCTTGTCTTTCAAGTGGACTTGGGACTCGTCTAGTGTGGCTTGCGTGAATCCAGTTTGTCAGACCACCACACTTTATGGCTGTTGTCGTCACCAAAATAACTTGGTAAGGACCGCTCCACCTGGGTTCTAAACACGATTTCCTCACGTGTTTCTTGATGAGAACCCACTCATCAGGACTCAGATCATGAGCTTGATTCGGCTGTGTTGTTGTGGCATCTTCTCCAACCTGGCGAGACACAGAACGCACCAGATCAGCCAATCCTCTGCAATAATCGAGCACTAGATCATCAGATATATTCATCAGTTTGTTCGCTGGTATGTATGCTTGTCTCATTGCTCTTCCCATTAGGATTTCATGTGGACTCAAGCCCATCTTTTTGTCAGGAATGCTTCTAAGACTCATTAATACAAGGGGTAAAGCTTCTGGCCATTTCAATGTTGTGGATGCACACACCTTTCCTAACCTAGATTTTATTGTGCCGTTTATCTGCTCAACCACTCCAGATGCTTCGGGTCGATAGGCACAATGCAGCTTCTGTTCAATCTGTAATGCTGCACAAATCATCCGAATTATCTCATTATTAAAATGTGTTCCTCTATCTGTCTCTAAAGTGACTGGAAATCCGAATCTAGGAATTAGTTCTCTTAGAAGTAATTTGGCGACAGTTAAGCTGTCATTCCCTCTTGTCGGATAGGCTTCTACCCAACGAGAGAACAAACAGACAACAACCAACACATTTCAACCCACCACATGGGGGCAGCTCGATAAAGTCCAATTGGAGACGGGTAAATGGTCCTCCTGCTCTTCCAATTCGTCCCCAACTGACAACTGTTTTTCTGCCTGGATTTTGCTTCTGACAAGTGATGCACCTCTGGCAAAGGCTCTCTGCAATGACCCTGAACCTTGGGTTATACCATGACTGCTTGAAAAGTCTGATCATTGCATATCTTCCAACATGTGCACTTCCATGATATACCCTGGCCATATGGGAGAGTAAAGAATCTGGCAAGACTGGTCTTTTGTCAAAATATACCCACACTTCGTCTTCTGCTCGCTTTCTACAACCTGTATTTCTCCAAATTTCCTTTTCCTCATCACTTGCCTCTTCCTGCATCTGCCTCACTTCATCCCAAGTTTCATATATGTTTGTAAACATAAGATGGCATTCGGTATTTTCTCTTTCAATTGCTCTGTTTAAAGTCATTGAATTTCGTGCACAGAAACGCGCTATTTGGTCAGCGTATCTGTTGCCCTTCGTCACATAATCATCTCCTGATTTATGTGCGGCACATTTGACCACTGCAATTCTCTTGGGCAATTGCAAAGCATCCAATAATTATTTTACAGTTTTGCTGTTCCTAATAGGGGAACCTGAAGGAGTCAGAAATCCCCTTTGCATCCATAGCTGTCCAAAATCATGGACAACCCCAAACCCATATTGGCCATCAGTGAATATGGTTACCTTCAGGCTTTTGGAAATTTTGCACGCTCTAATTAGAGCTATTAATTCAGCAATTTGAGCAGAGTTTACCCCTTTTAGACAGGATGCATCTAGAACTCCCGCTATGGTGCAAGCAGCATAGGCAGTGCATAATTTGCCTTTCTCATTTCTTAGGCATGATCCATCCACAAATATCTCAGTCTGGTTCTTCCAAGGGAGCATTCTCTATATCAAACCTGGTTTGGTGCACAGTTCTGTTACATCCAAACAATCATGATCCTCACAACGAGAATTGAATTAGGCAGTAGAGTTGCCGGATTTACAGTTGTGCACCTCACTACAGTCACATTCACAGCACCCAGAATCACTCTCTCATACTTAGTCAGCCGACTAGAGGTCAGGTACTGTGTACGGGTATGAGTCAAAAGAATCTCAACAGAATGCGGCACATACAGCTTTACTGGATATCCCATCACAATCGCTTCACTTTGTTCCAGACTCATACAAATGGCAGCTACTGCTTTTAAACATCCTGGTAATGCTGCAGCCACTGAATCCAAAGTAGCAGAAGAATATGCTACTGGACGTCGTGCCATTCCATGTTTCTGAGTCAAGACTGAAAGTGTGCATCCATCTCTCACAGCAGTACAACCCAAAATCCTTTGTATAATCTGGCATTCCTAATGCAGGTGCATGACAAAGACTGCTTTTCAATTTTACAAAAGCTTCCATACTTTCATCATCCAGTTCAATCGGATCTTTCACATCCTTCCGTGTCAACCTCTGTAGAGGTTTTGCAATCAGTGAGAAACCACTGATCCACTGCCTGCAATATCCAACCATTCCCAGAAACATTCGTACTTCTTTCTGAGTTTTGGGTGGATTCATCTGTTTGATCACTTTAATTCTTTCAGGTGTCACCTTCCTAACTCCTTTTTCTATTTTGTGTCCTAGGTACTGGACTTCCTGTTTGCAAAATTGCAGTTTTGCTGGGGACACCTTGTGTCCTCCTCCTGCCAAATGGTTCAATAGAGCAGCTGTGTCTGTCACACATGCTTCTCGTGTCTTTGATGCCACCAGTAGGTCATCAATATATTGAACCAAAACCTGGCATAACCAGAGTCTCCAGACATTTTATCAAGATCTGGTTAAAGATTGAGGGACTCTCTGTGTACCCTTGAGGAACTCGGCACCATGCCAAAACACGGTTTCCGAACCGGAATGCAAACAAATACTGGCTTTCCGGATGTAAGGGAATCGAGAAAAAGGCTTGGCACAAGTCAATCATGGAGTACCATTCAGCATCATAGGGAATCTGGTACAGTATCACTGCTGGATTTGGCACTATTGGACAACAGGGCACTACAATTTTATTAATCTTTCTTAAATCCTGCACTATTCTATATTTCCCACTGGGTTTCTTAATACCTATGATAGGCGAATTACAAGGACTGCTCAGTATTTCTTTCAGAATTCCCTGTTCAATCATTTGATCGATTACAGTAGTGACTCCTGCAATTACTTCTGGACTCATTTTGTACTGAGGGGTGTTTGGATATACAGCACCATCCTTTACTGTAATCTGAATGGGATCTATGTTTGTCATTAAGCCAATTTCCTTTCCTGAAAAATCCCACACATCTGATCTCACTGCACTTTTTAATTCTTCAGGCAAGTTTTCTTCTGTAAGAAGTGAATATAACTCATTCACCTCTGTTCCTTGCTTCGCTAACATCATTTTAAATTCAACATCCTCATCAGGTGTCTGAAATGCAATACCATCTGGCGTACAATAGATGGTGCAATTCATCTTGCATAGTAAATATCTACCTAAGAGATTTACCGGACTCGAGTCACATACCACAAACCGATGCATATCTTTGAAGTTACCAAGGTGAACTTCCATCGGATTTGTAACTGGCGTTCTAATATGCTTATTTGAGACTCCTACAACTTGGATAGTTTCTCCCAAAAGGGATAGGTTTGGAATTTCTGCTGCTCTCACAGTAGAACGGGTAGCACCAATGTCCACTAAGAATGTAATGTCATTCCCTTCCACCTTTCCATCAACAAATAGACCTGTCTAATCTACCGCCAAGCACCCTCCTCCCCCCTCAGGCACCGTCATTGAGATGAGTCTGAATCATTCTCATTGCACTGCAACCAATATTGTGGAACCATTTGCACATTTGTATTCTTACCACTTTGGTCACCTCCGTGAAATCCAGTATTCACACTGTACCTCTGCACTTGAGCATTCACATTATTTGGCATGGGAGCTTGTGGCACCTGTAACTGTGGAGTAACTATCTTCTGCTGCTGCTGTTTTACACCCACCTCATTCTGCATCTGTGCAATTAAATTTTGATTTGCCCCGTTATTCTTTTTAGCAGATCTACACTTGTTCTTCCAATGTCCAAGCTTACTGCACGCATGACAAGGAAATTTCTTCATAGCTTCCTCTCTATTCATTTTTCCTCTTCCTCCGCTGGATACCTGCCCATTTTGATTCTGACCATTCATCTGAATACCAGTTTGAGGATTATTATTCGCCTCTTGCTGTTCTGCCACTTTCACCTGTGCCCACATCATCTTCTCTTTTAACTTTTAATGTTGCGATTCATTATCATCACTACAATACTTTGCATTCCTCAGAATTGTCATCTATTGTCTTGCTCTGCCAGCAAATCAAATGCTGTTGAATCATATTACTAATTTCTGGTTTCAAACCAAACACAAAACGATACACAAAATGTCCCATATCCTTGTCTCCAATATTCTCAAATCCACTATACTGTTTAAATACCTGTAACAATCTTTCATAATAGGCATGTACTGACTCTTTTGGTTCCTGGGTTGTTCTGTCAATTTTAACCCAATCTGTTTCCTTAGGGTAAATTTTCCCCTTTAGAAGCGTGATTACTTGATTATACTTTTTCATTACCTCGTCAGATGGTGCACCTGTTTTAGGGTCCTTAGGATATTCTTCCTTTGGCCAATCAATCGTGATCTTGCCTTCTGTCCATAAATCTGCTGGAACAACAATCTCAAACAACCCATCTAAATCTTTTAACAAAACCTTTGAGACTTTCACAAACCTCTCTACTTGTTTGTACCATTCAACTGGTTTCTCTCTTAACCTGGGAAAATCGTTCATGAAAGACAATATATCCTGTCTTGACCATGGAACATGAACATATCCACCACCGGGTACTTCTCTCATCGGACACACCCTTTCAACTTGTTCTGTCTCTTTTAATGGAAACATGGATGCTCCTTTGCTAGCTGCTTCTTCCTTCTTTCTCGTCCATCTATTTCTCCATCTATCTATATCTCCCCATTTTTTCAATATATTCATCAATTCTTTTATCTGCAATCTCTTTCCAGACGCATTTAAACTCTCTAGGTCTTTGTCAGTGAAAGCCAATCTGTATGATTTCTGCAACACTTTAGACTTTTCTATGTCTATTCCATACTCACTAGCAGCTTCGGATATCTTCTCATGTAAATTCTTTGCTCTCCAGGTAATGCTCTTGCATAAAAACAACAATTCATCATCTCGGTAAGTCCCTAATCTATCTGGACTTATTGTCCCAATAATCATTTCTTCCAAATCTACTTTTAATTGACTCACATTAATACTCTGTGGCTGAGGTTTCGGTTTTGTCATTTCCTTTATCCAATTATTCAATTCTTCTGGTGAAGGACCTGCTGAACTCCCTGTTATTGGAGTAATATTTGACCCTATTTTCCTCGGATCTAATTGTATACCTCTTTGAGGGGTCTCCGTTATCAACTCACAAACCGGAAGATCTAACCATGTGGTATTCTGATCACCTTGACCCTTCTCATTCATTACCGCTACCACCCCACTCCTGTTACCACTTCTCGGAACTGTCAATGAATGTACTTTTGACAAATTCTGTCTTTCCCCATATAAGGGAACTACGGGACCAATTGTTACTGGTACTGTCACTGCTTCTGCATTCAGGCTTAGCTGATTCATTTTCTGAACCTGCTCTAGTCTTGTCTTATTCAACAAATTTGCTTCATTTTCTCGCACTACTCTAGCTATTTCAGTAATCTGGGGGGTCAAGGGAGTTTCCATCTGTGGAGCACTCTGGGTTACTTCTCCTGAATTTTCTTCATAAGACGGAGGTCTTTTAGTCATCATATCCTCCAACAACTCATCATCCTCGGAATTATTCGGGTCATCTCTAAAACTGGAAGTCTCTATATTCTTCTTGCATTTTCCTCCAGTCTGATCATCAGCAACTAAAACTGGATACAAACCTTCTGTTACTACAGCTCTCCTCCATCTTTTCAACTTTTCTTCCCTACTTTCAAAAGGATATCCATGCATCCAACTCCTGTATCTTCTGTTACCTCCTCTATACTTCTCTCTTTCAAATGCCTCAACTTCCCATTCTTCGTATTGCGTCAATCTAGGATTTGGTTCTAGCGCATTCATTCGATTTCTCAGATCCTGCAATATCCTTACATTAAACGTACCATGCTGTGGAAAAGCTATGACACCATCATCCTTTGTATATTCCACCCAATTCTCTAATCACATACACGTATGATATCCTCGCTCCAACATCATATAAGAAGCAGGCGTCTTTTGGGGTGAAATAGGAATTCCTTCCCTAGTCACAATCTGCTTGTCCTTATTGAAAAAATTCTTTATTTTCTTTAACAGCTTCATTTTTCTCTAAACCTTTACGCTAATGTACCTCACCAAAATAAACAAAGACTTCCATAATTCTATGTATTCTATTTGTCAGCTCTCGTCCTATACCAGCGTGTCTCGCACTAATCAACCAATCAGAACCCTGCTACGTAAGCAATGTCTCAACCAATACTAGCGCAGCTGACACCAACTAACCAATCACAGCTCAATACACGCCCGTTGCCTGACCAATGCCAGCGCGGCCTTTTCTGACATCAGTATTACTCCTTCTACTGACCCTCCCTTCACAAAAATTTACGGCAACATTTTCTACGTTTTTTTCTTAATCGAAATTTCTGTTAGTAACAACACAAAAACAATGCTACCTTGTCTGTTCCATTAAATAAAGAGAAAGTTTTTACCCTTCAAGAGATTTTTCTCACTACGAGTCCTAATAACGACTAGCGTTATTTTACTCTTCAAACAAGCTTCCGGGAGGACCTATTACTCCTCTAGGGATAAGGCCAAGATTTCACAAGAGGACTTTTTGCTCTCCTGGGGATAATGCTAGAGTTTCAGAAGCGGACCCTTCGCTATTTCAGTTAACCTACTTATATACGAAATTTCCCTAATATAATACCTACAGCCCTCCGTAGCTTTTAGGTGTTATTACAACAGACAAAATACTTCTGCAGTGTGGCTTCTTTAACACACTCTTCTTCTGCCTACTTCAGGCTAAATTTCATTCCCGGTATTCCTCGGGTATCTCCGTACCTGAACTTCCAGACAACGTAAAACAGGACGCTAACTTTTCATGTTAAGAACATATAATCATTACCAAACTAATCAATAATTAAACCATCCTCTGCTACCAAGAAACTGATCCAGCGCGAAGGTCAATACCTGATCAGGAATCAGTACTCAATAACATAACATCACAGAACAATGGCCCATACACGTTCACCCAAATCCCTGATGCGCTGGTGTCAATTTTTACAATGTTCAATTCTCTTCCTCCTAAGATTCATATATGTCATTTCCATAATACTTATCTAATATATATATATATCAACTTTTCCTCTACTTGGTCGATGAACCAATTAGTTGAATAGTTGATGATAATGATAAGACATTTCTAACTTACTTTCAGTCAATAAAATAATCACCGACTCTCTGTAAAGTTAATAAAACTTTCTCATAAAATAACGTGGTAATGTTCATTGCATATGGTCAAGATGCACATAATGAAACTCACTAAAGGAAATTAGCATCAACAACTTCAAATGAATACAAACTCATCATATAAGCAATGACATTTTGCATGGAGGAGTGGATAGATTAAGAGACAAAGGTTTCAGCAAATTCAAAGGCGAAACCGAATTCACCTAACGGAGGGGATAGATGAAGAGTCAAAAGTTTCATCTAAATAAATACGTTCAATATATCTGACGGAGTGGATAGGCAAAGAGACATAAGTTTCAGAGACAAAAATACATTTGCAAGAATTATGCCTGTATGAGACAGAAACATACAAACCTAACGGTTTGTAGAAAACCACTACCCTGGCCAAGGCAATGGTGGGGGTTCCCTGAATAGTCGGGAAACAAAGATTACAGGAACGGAACAGGACAGGAATCAGCTAGGCCTCTCTGCAAACCGACGGACAGTGACGCATCTCCCCTCTCTTTATTTTATGTATACAGTACCTTCCATAATTTTCTTGATTCGGATACCGCCAACTCCGGACCACGGGCCCTGATAAAAACAGGTGAGTGTCTGTACATAGCTTCTCCCTCCATCAAATTGCTGCTGAAGTCGGGCATGCTTGGATAATATCTCGAGAGCCCACTATACCATCTTTGTCCCTTGGCTCAGTTTGTCTTTATTTAGAACGTTCTTAGACATCCATTCTTTGAACAGAAGGGAGGTGGGCGCTAATCTATATGTCCATCTTTTCATGTAACGCTGCGTCAGTATTTATTTGACTGAACAGCGTAAAGTGATAGATCATTCCGGCTTGGCTCCATCTGTGTTTCCATTATAGATTTTCGTCTCGACCTGCTACCATTACCTACGATTGGAAAGATCATCGCAGCTGTTCCGCTAATTATATCTATATTTATCGCGATTCAGCGTGTGCATCGTCGACCCAGCGAGTCTCATATGCCTGAACTCTATTTGAAATTTTCTTTGGTAAGATGTCTATATATTTTAGTTTTGTTAGCATACTCTATCATTATGGCTTTTTACTTAAAGGAGTCCATTTGCCACTCTGTCTACCTATGTTCAATGAAATGGGTGTCCAAACTGCCAGTAGTACCATTCATCATTACTACTTATATGAATTCTTTTTAGCTGAACCATACTGGTTGGCTACTCTTTGATTCCACCATATGAGAACTAAATCTCAATGTGTTACGGAACCAGGCTCACCAATGTTTTAAATGGCCTTCTCCCCTCTTTCACTCTAGGCCTTATTACTTATGAAACTAGGGGACCTTATATACTTTGGAGTTTGGTTATTTATTGATTGAGTTGGACTCTATATGCCTTGAGTCCCTTGATCCAAAATTTGAATTAAAATCTTTGTTCTAATTTTTGTCTACCTATTTGATCTTTCATTCATCTTTTTTCATTTTCTTCTTCTTCTCATTTTCTCTCTCGTTGCTATTAAATTTGTTAATCTATTATTGGTTATCAATGATGACACTGTGTAAAGTTGTATTTTTCTACGACAGGTCCCACTGCTCATTTTTAAAGAAAAATCCTCTATATGCGCCCTGAAGAAGGTGATACCCTAAAAGGAAGAAGGGTTCCACCGAAACGCGCGTTGGCGCTTTATATTAGTCCCCCATTGTTTGTTAAGAAAAAATGATGTTATGTCGATATTAGATTTATTGTCCAATTAATTGTTGACATATTCTATTCTATTTTTGAGCAGAAATTTTCTTCGCCTTTGCTTTACTGACTCTCATGGTGAGGGGACTTGGTGCTTATTATGTGTTTTTGGTATGTTTGTGATGTATATAATTGTGGTTTCGCGTGAGTATGTTTGAATAAGAATATGATTGTATGGGGTTGAATGTGAGTTGTGCAATGGGATCTGATAACTTTTTATATATGAAATGTTCTTCTATTTTTGATATATTTTTTGGAATGTATTAATGTATTTGCCTAGAAAAGTTGGTATATACAAATAAATAATCAATTGAACAATGAGCACTTCCCTTTGAATACTGTTCGTTTTTCGTGATGGTCAAGCAAGAGCGGTTGATGGAAATATGACGCATAGCGCATTCCTAAATTCATATAGGTAGTGGCTCTTTTTGTACATTTTTGCATCTCCCCTCTCTCTCAGCCTCTCTACCACACCCCTAAAGGCACCCCAGTTATACCCTAAAACCTACATGTCCATCCCACATCAGTTGCAACAATTTTCAAAACTAGACAGATGATTGGAGGGCCTAGGAGGTGTCTCTGTCACACCACAGTGACCTCACGTACAATTTAGTCAATTTATTATTTGCTTCCTTTCTCACAGTTCGGTTCTTAATTCGTTCTCACGTTTTCTTATACAAGATACATTTAAACATATTTTATTCAGAAATTTGACAATGTCTGCAGAATAAGACTCTGGTCCCACGGTTGATTTCATCATTTGGCCGACAATCGTCACGCTGGCCTTCAACTCGTACATTTCTTCTGCTGTGCACAGCGCGTCTGTCTTGCCTCTGACAGATCAGATTCACTCTAAAGCTCACCCCTCCCTCTTTGGACAATATAAGCAAAATGGAGTTTCATCCAGCCCACTATAGCGAATGGGAAATGGACATTAATTCGTTATATGACAATGTAGTTTTCACTGTTTACTACCCGCCTTTGTACTATTCCCTGTTAGCATTTTTTTCCTAGTATAGCTTTATGCAAAAACGGTATTATTTATAATTTCAAACTAAGCTGCAACATGCAACTACGAAATAAACATGCGGCCTAGTCATGCATTGTTTCTCGTTTCATTCAAAGCATAATGTAAATACAGTTTTAGTTCTTTCATGTGTTATCTTACGTTAGTGCATGCATGCGCAAAGCAGTTTTCCCTTGTGTTCATGTAAGGTGCACGTTATTTTTCTATTACTACATACTGTTTGTACGTATTATGGGGGTATTAATTCGAGCAGGTTTCTTTTTCTCGAACCCCTGCCTCATCACCTTGTTCCCTCTGTTTTTCTGTAGGTTCCATGGTCCAATGACTTTGAGGACAGTTGCTCTCTTGTGCTCTTGGCCACTGTTGCTGTTGCTCGCCTTCCAACCCACCCCCTTCATTCTTTGCCTCTTGACAAAGTTACAGCAGGAGAGAACTTATGTGATCATTGTCTTTCCTTTTGGCCCAGGTGACCTCAGCTTTTCCCCCTTAATTTGATGTCAGCAGCTCTTGAGTGCATTTTGCCTCTAGATAATGTGTCGTCTTCATCATTTGATCTCTGCTTCATGCCTGGTGCTGTTAGTCTAGTGGAAGATGATTTTTTTTAAGGGCATGTTGGTCTTAACTTGGAGGTGCAGTGGGTTATCATTCGGACATTCTAACCCCTGTGCAGCCTGTCTTCCATGCAGCCATTGGCTCTCATTTGTTCTACAGATTTGTTAACACCTAAAATATGGGTGTGAGGAATTGAGTTATTAGCATGGACATCTATTCGCCAAAATGCAGAAGTGACATCACACACCCTTTGGCCTTAATGACATCACAGGAAGTGACCTCATATGACCTCTGACCCTAATTCTTCGGATAACTTGATGTCATATGTACTTAACCCTGATGACACCACGATAATTGACTTTTCTGAAGTTCCATAATAACTGCAAGATTAATATAACATCACAGCACAAACAGATGTCTAATTTAGAAACCACCTATATCGGGGTGCTAACATTATCTTTGACAATGACAGAGAGTAATACTTGCCCTGATTTGCCCTGAATAAGTGAAGTGAGTGAACCAGACCTCCTTATAGGGCTCAAGGGGGTTCTTCCCTAAGAGCATCTAAGACAAAATTGGTCATAGAGAGTTCTAAAAGCACAATTTTCACATAAATTTACTAAAAAAAAAAAGTTAGACTTGTTAGTAAGAGAATTTGTTTTGGCTTCAATGCTTTGTCATCTTCCATACTTGTGAAGATTGGATGACGGTGTGGCTTATTCACAGGTTCCTTCCGAAGGCTATCTTTCCCTTCAACTGGTAACAATGTTGGTTTTCCCTCTTTCCTGAGCCTATCCTCTGGTACTAAGGCTTAATTACATTTTCTTGACTTAGTGTAGCCTGTTTTGATTTTCCCCACAGGGCAGCATACTACAACTGTTTTGAGAAATTATTTGTCCATTTTGGTATGGCATAAGTGTTCCTAGTCTGCCGCGACCTTTGGTTGTTGGGTGAAATCGGGCAGTTATATTGCATATAGTTAGTGGGTTGTTGATCCTTTGTCATGTTCAGACTGTTTTTACAGAGGGTATTGCGGCCTCCTGGGCATAGATTGCTTCCATGTCTGACAGTTGAAGGAACAGTACTTGGGCTAACCTGTTCAATTTAATTGCCCACTAGAGGCTTGGTAGGACACTGGACCTGAATGAGGTTTTGGCTTCAGTGTTTAGTCTAGTGGTACTGGGTCTTTTTGTTTTTCTTAATGTGATGTTGCAGTAAAGACTTTAGAGCTCAATTACTCTGGCCTTTTGATACAACTCTTTTATAGTCTGGAGGATTGTAAGAAGACATGCAGCTAATTGTATTCTCAGTGACATTAGATATTGATCGAAGAGATGGCTGAAGTGGTAATGGCTGTATTATCCCTGATAATCTTGATTACTCGGATTTTCCTTTCCTAATCCTACTATTTAAATCCCTGACCTCCGTCTCTCCTGGGGGTGCTTTCTCTGCAATCCTGGGATGTAGCTTGTTACAGTCAGGATGAGATGCGGGCATAGGCGTCCTTTATAGCCTCATGAGTGCATGGGCCCGGGTAGAGGCTGTGAAGTCCTAGATCAGAGAGGCAGAGCCTCACTTAATTACAGAAGTACTGGTTTTGTAAAATAAGCCTAGCTCAACTCATGCATTTAGTTATTAATATTACTGGTAGGTATTACAGCCATTCAAAAAACATCAATTTAGTTATTCAGAAATGTGAGCCAAAGTTCGAGTCCTGCCCATGCGAACCTTGATTGTGGTATGAGCTCTGTATTTTCACGCACTGGCTGCTTACTAGATCTTCATTTTAGTGTAACATTTAGTTGCTGGAGATTTCTTCCTGTGCTAACGTCAATGTGTAGATAACCATTGAAGTTGGACAATTAGTCAAATCAATCCGGAGTTGGTTTTGCTCTTGGTGATGGTTGTGCTACCATGACTCGCGCTCAGCATTTCTGCTACATTTTACACTATTTTTCATTTCATCTTGGTTAGTTGGATGATTGCAGGCATCCATGGCTGGACCTATGTTCGTTCTGTCCGTTTACTCTTGTCAGAACATTCATAATTGGCTGCTTCCCCCGACAGCTTTACCATTTTGTGCTTCTTTTCTAAGTTCATAACCCTCAAAATTAAGTCCCATAGGGATGCACAATGTTGTTAAACGTTTACATCCAGCTGCTCCACAGACTCCTATTCACTTTTTATTTACTAGGTATATTCCTATGTGGTGTCGTTGAGCTGTTACTGTTGCTGTTTCTTGCATGGAAGAATATGTTGTCATCCTTTTCAGGAATTACATAGACATCAGACCCAGACTATGGCTCATACTCCACTATCTATCTTAGGGCAGAGAGCAGACCCTTTTCCAAGGTGGATAGCATCCTTGTTTAACATCCTATTAAAAGACAATGTATATACTACACAGTTAGGGACTGGTTTGGAAGAGACAAGTTTCTTTAACACTCACATAAATGCTAATATTTTGTTTTCAGCATCCTGTCAGGGTGAATATGTGCCAACATTTAGTAGAGTCGGTAACAAACTGGGCTCTTTCATGTAGATTCCTTAGACTCTGATGAACTGAGGGCATAGTGAAAGTCAGACTGCCACGCATCACGTTGCCAGTCACCACATTGCTTGATTCAGTCCAGGTGATCCTGGCTCCGGGGCACTAAGACCTACTCGCTAACCTAACGGCTCAGAAAAGAGGAGGTGCTCCAACCAATGGTTCTGACTCGGTCCAGACATGCAGCTTGCTCCTGAGTACGTAATGCTTCCTAAGGCACTAGAATCTTTACTCTCAATGAAATTGTAGTCATTATGTCCCTTCTTATAACCTCTGCTGGAGGTGATTGCACACTAGCCTAGTTCATATCTTGCATTTACTAAGCTGCTGAGCATGTGATTCTTGCTGTGGAAATTGGAGTTCTTTTTGCTACCTAATTTCCATCAGAGAAGCAAAGAGAAATGCATAAAAGACGAAAATTCATCTAGAGATCAGGAAAAGTATGACCACTTTTGTGAAAAGTCTTTGTCCCTATAATCAAATCCATCAGGAGGAACAGTCATTGTTTTGAATTATGTTTGGCTAGGACTATTGTAGGACAATTAATAAGAGATTCCCTTGGATTTGTTGGAAGCATTGTAGCATGTGCCTTTGGTTTCTGGAACTGATGGGGAATTGGTAAGAGTTTACATTAGATTCATGGATGGAGGAATGGTTTAAAGAATATTTGTAGATCTGTGGAAAATGCTGAGCCTGTTGGTTTTGTGGATTCATGGTGACCTGGTTAATTGGTTCTGGTGAGTTCCTTGTGGAACAGGAGAATGTACAGTGCTAAGCTTTTGATGCAAGAGATTACAGTCTTGATGTATGCTGTGAAAAGATCCCACTCGATCTAAATAGGAACTACAGAGACAAACCCAGTTCGCTAACTGACCTCAGCTGTGAAGGCAACAAGTTATGGTCTTAGATAGATGTAATTGATTTTCCGCAGTTTCTAACCAAAAGGATCCACAAAGGTAAAAAAAAAAGGTAAACTAAGTGTCAACCTAGGGACCCTTTTAAGCTGACCACTAAAGCAGTCATCTGGGGATTTGCATGATGTGTTGAGTATTTCTAGATCTTTATTATTTGCCCTTTTTATAAAGACCATGAAGATTCAATCCAGTTGCCTTAAATAAGAGAAATAAAATGTAACAAAAATGGCTAACTGATTCACGAGTTATAGGACAATTAAAGATAAGATACTCATTTGGAATCAATAGGAAAATATATTCAGTGATAGCTAATGGGGAAATCTAACTAGGACTAAGTGCCCTAGGATAGCCATTCGCATTGTGTACAATGCTGTTACCTAAAATAGGGTAGTTGGTTCTGATCAATCTTTCTACATTCAATGTAGAACAATAGATCCAATATTCTAGCCGGAAAAAACTTACGGCTGTATCCTAAGGGGATTTGAGCAATGCAGGCACACTGTGGATGCCTATGGTAAACACCAGCTGTCTGGTGTAAAATGCTCCAAGCTCGACAAAGAAGCGTCATATGACTGACTCTCGATAACAGGATGCCAAATGCATGGTGTCATTACTGTAGTCCGTTATTTTCTTTCAGTGTTCGTTACCTGTGGTTATTAAAAATCGTGCAGTATGGCTTTGCAGAGTTCAGAAGAGCTCCTAGTGGGACAGGCCATTTTCAGTGTTCAACATTGCTTCTTGTTCACGAGGATGGGTGTTGGTCTTGCCAGTCTTCTGAAACCTTGTCCCACAAACAGTTCTTAAAAACAGGGCCTTCAAACAAAGATTTGTTATAAGCCAGTCCACCTGGTTTCCTTTGGACTGAACCCAGTCCCCAAAAACCCAAACTGAGTCTAACACTCTGTCAGTGAGCAACATGCCAAATTTATGTAGAGCACTATTCACTTGCAACAAAGGTCTCTTGTACCATAAAATACACATTTATTTAACTAACCAGGGACACTGCATACAAACTCATAATGGCGTTAATATACAATACCCTGTCAATAACGGTTTAAAAGGTGGTGGTGATTAACACTGATGGAAGACGTTTGAGGACTGCTTCCCTACAACCAGAAACTGCCACAATCAGTGCTGAAAGTTAGCTCCTGCTTCGCTCTGCCAGAATTGCGACGGGTACCCACCTGAAACTGAATTATTTCAAGTGGCGATGTGTCTTTTGGGGTCTTGAGACTAGGACATTGCTTGCCATTTAATGTTTTCTCAACTATCAAAAGCTTTTCCTCAGCCCCTTCCTGGTCTCTACCAAGAATTGGACTGTTAACAGTGAGAAACCCTGCAGAAATTATTCACCTGCCTGCGACAGCGGCAGCATCAACAAGCAGTGAGTGACCTTTGCACACGAGTGAGTAGTGGATCGCACTCTGAAAAATACAGAGAGGCTTGGGGGCAAAGTGGGACATGGTCTGTAAGAGCTGAAGATGGATGATGGTAGCTCACACTTGTTTGTGGTCTGTCCCATCAACTTCTTCAGCTCGTCTTGCACTGGTAGCAGTGGACCCTCCCACTTGTAGGTGAGGCCTGAAGAAAATTGGGAAACCTATCCTCGTCGGTGATGATGATCTTTAGGTAGGCAGAACAGTGCCAACAATTCTTAAATTTCTGTGGTAAGCACGTTTCACTGGCAGAAGACCTCATGGCAGCATTCAGCGTGACTGGGTTTTGTGGTACTTAGGCAGATTAAGGCATATTCCTGGCATTCAGGACTTTCGACCTACTTCAGGTCACAGCAGTACCAATCCTTAGTTTCTCACTCCTCGAGTCTCGTCCCAATAGTGTCAGGTACAAGTCAAATTTCCTTGACCTGGTCCAGTTCTTCCTCTTTGCTGGTGCACGTGGCTTTTCTGCATTAGGTCAAAGGTGATCTTAATATATTCTGACTCACAGGGACAGTTTATATCCATAAATATGGCAGGAGTTCTTTATCTCCAGCAGAGTTGGGTGGTTTGTTGGGGAGCGACTTGTTTTAACAAGCATTTGCAGTGCAATCAGTCGCGCCTTTGGGACCTTATATGTATTTAGCTATGCAGCACATTAGCCTGGGTGCTGAAACATCTACTGTTCTTTAACATGGAGGGAAAGTAATCACCAAACTGCGTGACACACCAGGTATGGGAACACATGGAGAGAAATATTTCCTTTCAGCGGGAAATGGTATAGTCCAAAGGTCTGTTTTTAATATAAAATCAGGGCCTTCGGTGGTCATAGCACTGAAAATACAAGATTTGAAAAAAATATTATTGCCTACGGGTGCTCGTGAAGACAATTTCTATGAACTGGAATCTAGAGGATGCTAAAGTGATTCTGGTATTTTACTGACCCCTGCTGGTCGTTTTCTATCAAAGTTAAATGGAGGCAGTTGCCAGAAAAATAAAAAAAAGAAAGTCCCTAAGCAGAAAGCAATTCTGGTATTTTACTGACCTCTAGTGGTCGTTTTCTATCAAGACAGTTAAATAGAGGCAGTTGAACAGAAAAAAAAGTCTCTAAGCGGAAGCTGATCTCCAGAGCCCTCAAAGTACATACACATATAAGTATATACTAAAGTATATACAAGAGGTCTCGAATGCTCGACCTAAAAATATGGAGAGCACCTGCCTGGGGACTGGTGAGACATGTCTGTTGTGCAGATAAACTTACCAGGTTAGTGAAAAATGTTGAAATGAAGAGCTGTTCTGTACACTGCCACTGTTCCATAGACTTTTAACCCTACATGAGTATTCAGATGAAGTCCAGGGTAACCTTAATTTCCTAGCGCTTGCCTTCTGTTTTGCAAAACATCAAGGGCTTCTGATGGGGGTCATGAACAGAATATTCCTCGGATGTGTGGGTTTGCAGAAAACGTATGCTGCTATATCGAATTGGTAGTTGGATGAGAGAATCACAAAGGGGTGTACTTGTTGTATAGGGAGTTGACGTGAGACTCTGATTAGTGAAATAATGCTTCAGGATTATATTTCTAAACTTTTCAACTTGTAGAGACTGTGACATGATTTAGTGCTGGATGATTCCGTTTAAGGTAATGGAAATATATATTTTTAAGACGGTGCGAATGGAATACAGAGGTGGGGTGGGGTGGGGGCGTTTAAGTCTTTGGACAGTATTTGGCTTATTGAAATGATTGAAAGAAAAGTGGGCGGTGTACTCTCCTCTCGGGCTCAACTGCCATTCTCGTCTGTGGTGAGCCTGCAGCCAAGATAAAATAGAGCTCCAGCACCATGGTTTGGTTAAAGTCTCGCCAATTCATTTAAGCGTCTTTGTGGTTGTTTTTTTTTATTTATTTTTTATATTTTCTTATTTATTTTGCTGCCGGTGCTGACAGCTCCCCACGGGAGCATTCTCATAATTGCTGACTTTTATTTTAGAAGAACAGGAAAAGTGAGCGTGCTCGTCTGGCACCGTGGTCTCCACCCCTTGGAGAAGAGATCTTCACCACTCTGACATGGCTTACCCAGCTTCAACAAGCCCTCCCCGGGGCTTAGAGCCGAGAATATGTCGGATTGCTCAGCTGTGCTCAGTCACAGCCGAGAACGCCTTCGTTTTAAGTCCTGTTTAAACCAGATTTCCACGCGCTTCGCTGTCCGTGGGTGACTCATGTTCAGGGAGATGATGCTGCCCTCGTAGGTGGTGTGCTGCCTGCGATGCCAGAGAATTGCGTGTGCAGCCTCATTGAGAGGCGCCGGGCCCTCGCCATGGTGCACGCGCCACCTCTCACCTCCCGGCCAGCCTCGGAGCATAATGGTTCGCTCTTTTCCATGACCCCGATATCCTGTGGATGACTTTAGAAACTGCACGCGGTTCACTTCCTTCATCTGCGACGCTGGTACTTTGGTCCGGACTCCTGAAGCTGTGACTACGACTCATGAGCCCGACCTGTGAAGCCGCACCGACTCCCCTCAGCGGCGACCCTTCCACCTGAGCCCGACTTATCAAGATGTCCGACTCTCTGCAGCAGTAGCCCAGGCACCAGGGCTTGACTCGTCTCTTCTGTGACCGGATATATGAGCCCTGCACGTGATTGTGTACAGGGCTCCTTTGCTGGGATTACGGCACCTGTGCCGACTGCCAAACTGTGCGAGCTGCGACCCCTGGTACTCGATCTAGAAATGAACCCTCTTGACTCTTCAGCTTTGGCCCTGTTACCCGACAGTTGAAGCTTGATGTCTGATTCGTTGTGAATCTCATACCTGAGCAGGACTTGTAATGCTATCCTGATAACTTGATCTGTGACTCCAGTTCCTCAGCCTGAGCGTAGCACCTGTCTAAAATTTCTCAGCAGTGCCTCAAGTGCATGGGGTGGAATTGAGAAGCTGTTCTGTGCACCTTCCATAACTGTGAGGTCGGTACCTGGACAGGAGTTGTATAACTGCCCGCCTCTCCTTGACTGGGACTTGTGAAGCTGTTTTCGGCACTGGAAAGCGCCTTTTTATTGTAGTGATGCTTCCCTACTTTCTTCAAATGTGATATTGGCACCTGAGCTAGAGTTCAAAGAAGTCTGTAGTTAACAGGCCACTTTTTTTCGCAGTATCTTCATCAAACCTTTGCTCCTGCTTTGGAGGGCATGGCTGTGTCCAGGATCTGCTAGGGCTGGGCCACCTAAAATGTAGGGGAGCAATGAAGGATGGCTGCAAGGTGGCCGACGAGCATGCAGGTAAGTGGAAGTGGCCATCAGGAATTCATCCCCTTAAGTTTCGTGGGTGTGTGAAATGAATAGAGTGCCTAGTGGAAGTAATGGCAGAAGGCAGCTGGCAGCCAGATGGGGGAAAATCATGGGGAACCAATACAATGCTCACCAATGTTGAGTAGTTGAAGCATTTACATTTGTGCATTGACCCCCTATCCCTGAAAAATATAGAGCCCATTTGAAGCATATAGCAGTTCATATATCAAATCTGTTACTTTTGCTCTGTGTACATCTATTAAATCTTTGATGAAGTCTTCATTCCCCCCCGCACTCTTTAGCCATACTCCAAACTCCAGAGCACAATATTCACACAGCCGGGTCAAGGCACTTATGATGCAATACTTGGGGTCAGTTCAAGATCCAGTGTGAAATTCAGGCTGAACCAGTGTCCTTCTTTTTAAAGCTCCAAAAATTATCCTGGATTAAAATTAGTCCTGCATGGGGACTTTGGTCAACTGCTATCACACCTGAAATAGGATCAGATGATCTGCGTGCTTCTGAAGTATATGTAATCTTGTGGTGTTTAAAACACTTAATATTGGAATAGGAATGATAAATGCCTTGCTTATTGTAAGACTGCCCTCCTAACAGTTCACGATTTGCGACGCATCTGTCAAATTAAATCTGAACACCGGAAAACTGCGTGTGAATAGTTTAGATTTGTGATTTTTAGCAAACACGTTACATCAATGTTCGCCCACCTCAAAAGCATTTGTTTGAGGTCTGAAGAAGCAGATCAGCCTGTTGCTAAAGAAAGTAAACGAGTGTCTTTAATTCAACAAATGTAATAGGAAAGGAGACATTACACAAATCAGTTGTCACATGCAGTATATATGTCCTAATTCTGACTCATTCCACTGCAGTACAGTCACTGTGAGTTTGAATTAGAATCACATCGGAACAGCACAGAGCACATCACCTTCTACTTCTCTCCTGACCTTTAATTACACACCATGGATTTGTAACTTCTGTACACGTATTGGCCTGGACAAAGGTTATTTGTGTGCCCACAACACATTGCACAATCACAGCCACTTCTGTTGTTATTCTCACATTAACAGACGCATTTATTTACGTTTAAAAATATGTTGGGATTTATTTGTTCTGTTTGGAGATCTCTGCACTGTATGGTTGTAAAGTCATCACCAAATAGCTGGATGGAATTGCATGGAAAATGAATTGATCTGCCTGGTAGGCTGATAGATGCTAGTGCAAGTTGGTTGTGTAGCCTGCTTGTATACGGCAGTGCTTTCTGTGTTAAATGGACAATCTCAAAACAAAGTTTATATGGTTACTCCACACGTAGTAAATGAAAAGCTGTGTAGCTCACTCCAAATACCGAACACTAGAAATTGCTTTTATCTCTGGCCTGGTAAGATCACTTCTGTATGTACTTTATAACATCATACACTGCCAAATATAGTCTAACTTTAGGCAGTGTCCACTTCACTCCTCACATTTTTAAACATAAGAGGAAGGAGAGAAGAGGTAACTGATGAACCCAAGAACCTTACACTTAACTTGTCTCCTACACTTCCTGTCCCTAATATCAAAACAACCCTGGTGTTATATAAAATATCTTGAGCTACGTTTTCCATCAGCAATTTCTATTCATGTGTGCTGGGTTCTTGATCACCAATACGCATAAGTTAAAATTGTGTTAAAAGACTCTAGACTGTATAATTCATTAACCCAAAACCAGACTCTTCACGATTTAGGAGGAAAAACAACATTTTATACTTTTCCTATGCAAAACGGTCGACATGTTTCAGGTCTATTGTCAGATTACAGTGCTTTCGTCAGGTCCCAAGTTCCTTGCTAGTTAGTAGTCCTTACAGCATATACGGAACTTTCATGGCACCTTATGTTAAAGATGTACTGCTCTCTGCCAGCTCAGTGTAGGATTCCTCCAAATATCATCTAGAAACCGTAAATAAAAATAACCAGTTTTACAGCCATCAAAATCTTAAGCACTCCCCCATATGTTTTCTTCTCTCTTATTTAATGTGATGCACCAAGCGCACCACCAAAAGGCTAGATCCTTGCACCAGCATGTTAAAAATGCCCTCATCATGATCATGTGGCTAGCATAACGATGCAACAGTACAAAGACATTGCATAGTTTTGCAAACCTGAGTACCATCTTGGTGTAGCAATACCCCACCATTACCTGTGTGTTTCAGCTCTCCTCTTTAGTGAGTGACACCAGATATCACACTAGTAGTCTAGAACCGGGACCAGCACTTGTAAAATGATAATATAGGCGATATGTGGCAGATATAATGACCAATGTTGAGATTATATCATTGCCTAACATGACACATTCAGGCGCCTCTTGAAATGACCAGATATTTCTAATACCAGTTAATGAAATGCTAGGACCAAGCATGGACACACTCGTAATTCATTAGTCAGCTACATGGGATGCAAAAGGTTGTTTGACAGAAGCACACATGGCTAAATCACGCTGCCCCAACAGCGAATACGTCTTTACTATGCATTCCTTCACCAGGCAATTTTGTGGTAGACATGATTGGTAAAGAAATTTATGTGTGATAAAGATCACACCCCATTCCACCTGACCTGAGCCCTAAAACCCGGCCCCATGTACTAAACCCTGACCCCAAACTCACCCGTGAGCCTTAAACTGGCCCAGCCCTGAAAATTGTCCCTCCCCCCACCCTGAGCCCTAAAACTCACCCCATGTCCTAAAAGCTTCCCTGGTAGAGCTCTAAAACTGCCCCAGCCCTGAACTGTCCCTTCCCCCCCATCCTGAGCCCTAAAAACTGATGCCCCACATCCTAAAAACTACCCCGGCACCCCCACCCTGAGCCCTAAAAACTGCCCCCACCCCCTGAAAACTTCCCCCACTCCCTGCCTTGAGCCCTAAAACCTAGCACCCTGCCCTATAAACAACCCGACCCCACAAGCCCTAAAAACTACCCCCCAAAACCCAACCCTTCCTCTTCCTATGCCCGCCCATCTAGACCTCGCACTGCCTTGGTTAAGGCAAGCGTGGTTCCACTTGCGGGGAAACGGCACACATGGCTTAGTCCGCGTTGTAAAGGCTGTTTCCCAATGCAGAATTATCGTACTATGTTAAAAGGGTATCTGCTCAGGTCATATGTAAGACCTCTGCATAGATCGTATATAATCCATTGGCTCCTGAATTAGGGATGGTTAGATAGTTAGAAAAAATTAATAAATCATTCCAATATTACCTCAAATGTCTTATGTGTATATTTCTCAGATAAAGATCTCTTCTATTGTGTCTCCCTTAATAATGATGATCTCACATAAGTAAACTCCTTTCTAGATGCTCACTGAGACATGATATACTTGTCTTGAGAGAAAATATACTTTTATGTTCCTTTCTCCAACATATGGATGCTGCTTTATGTGATTCCTAGAATTAACATTTTTGACACCACCCATTTTAACGATTAGCTCTTGTGTGAGTAATGTGACATTAACTTGGTCGTTCTGTTTGCCTGTTTGATCATACTGCAATATCATTGGATACTCATTTTGAACATCAGTGTAGCCATGCCAGTATATTGGATTTGACATAGGCAAGTCGAAATGTAGACATTACAGGTCTTGCAGTTAGCTGTGTTGTCTGTGTTCTAATAAGTTTCTGGTGCTTAGTCAGGCAAGTCAATTGGCAAATGTTCCATTTCCCTATGAAAAATATTCTTTGACTTGAAACAATCCCTACAAGGTTGAGCTAATAATCTTTTTAGGTGATAGTTGACTATGAAATAATTGGTCACTGATTTCAGTAGCCTCCTTGAAGGCAAACCTATGTCTCGCAAATTGGACGGATCCCCCATTTAAGAACCTGAATAGTATATCACACTTAGTTACAGCTGTCATAGCCTCCTGTAGCTGAGTTTCTTGGTTCTAACAAATAATCCTTGTTTTTATTTATTTATAGGCTCTGTTCTCCATCCTTATTTGTTTTAGTTAGAACATTGTATTAAACACAGTTGCTTGCCTTGTGTGTCTAGAAGTTGTGCTGCAGTTGCACTTGAATGTTAAAAATTGCCCCACTGGAAGGGCCTTCAGTAGAGATCAGAATTGGAAAGATCAAAGGATATACAATGCACTGTTGTCAGTTGGTTTTTGGGGTACTGTGGTTTCAAACTTGCTTTATTTATAATCATGTCCAAGTGCAGAAAGGTGACTTGCTGTTTGCAGTGAGGCCGTGTAAATTGGACGTTGTCATAATGGCAATTTTCCTAAGGCAGAAAAACTATTGTAGTTCGTTTTCTGTACCAGGCTACATAGAACATCATCTATTCAGCACTTCTATATGTGGTCTAAAACTGCAACATATAAATGTTGGCCTGACTTGGCACCCAAGTGTCCCCCATGGAGTTGTCACTACTCAGTTTAAGGGCACTCTGGACTGTAACCATTGTAGCCATCTAAGTGGAGTTGGTGTAGAAGGCATATATGTATAATGTGACGAGCATCTCGTGCATGGAAACAAAGTCCAAAATTTGTTGCAGATTCCGTGCCTACATGGCGTATCATTGATAGGAAGGCATATATAACCCTTATTACCACAGGAAAAAAAACTCATCACATTTTGAAAGATTCTCTGAAAAAGAACCTGTGCCGAAGACTATTGGGCAACCCAGTGGTGGATATCTGTTTTTTAAGTGTTAGATATAATATAAAATCTCAGGGTTTGTTCTGCCAAAAAACGGCTTCTTACAGTTGTCCAATTTTTACGTTTTTAGCCACTGGCATGATCAATTTTGGATCTATTCAATAGGATAATGAACCAAGACATGATAGTTATTAACTTTACTGTCTTGAAGCCTCATGTACATACATCCCCTTATCTAAAGTCACAGTGGGCCTCTCTTTTCCATGAGGCTGATTACAATTGCAGAGTTGTTGTTTTCATATTTTAGGACTTCTTTCTCACTCATGATAAGTTTTGGTAGGTTTTTTGATGTTGTCATTATCAACTTTTCCACCTCTCTAAATATACTTTTTAGAAATGTTCTTTACTCAGAGCACTTGGCTTTATATTGAGGTGTAATGCTCATTGAGTAATGTTGATTAGTACTGGACATGCAGTTTTCTATCGGTCAATTAGTGCTGTTTTGATATTGGGAACAGTGAGTGCAGGAGACAAAGTAAGCATGAGTTTACTAGCTGTAGGCACTGATGAACATTTATGTGCCCTCTATTGGAAGGGAATCAATGACTTTTAACAAGTAAATTTGCTCATGCTTGGGATATTTTCGCATGAGCGAATGAAAACATATATAGTTGCTCATGCAACAATGGAAATCACATACATGAGGTGAGGTGTATGTTTTCCAGGTGTACTTCTGTAAACTCTTGTGAGTTTCTGAAAGTTGTAAATCTTGGTCATGCATGATCTCAGACCTGCGGGTGCACTTTTGTGACTTTATTTAAGAATGGGGGTTTTAATATATTGTTTTACATGCTGCCCTTAATAGTATACACAGATTATCAATTTAAACAATCAATCTCTAATCTTGATTCTGTTCTTCTGCATGTATTTAAATATAAAGCAAAAGACACACAATTGATGGATGGAATGCAGAACAAATCAAAACATTCACCCCCAGTCAAGAGATCTGGGTTAAATCCATCATTCTTTTGCTCACCATTCCACCCGTGTTTAGACCTGGCCATATGCAAATCAGTCTTGACCCTGTGCCTCATGGGAACAGTCCAGCCCGAACTGCCAAGCCAGCTCCTCCCTGGACCGGAAACAAGCATCCTAGGACCGGTTTCGGGGTGGCATAGTGGGCAAAAGAACGATGGATTTAACCCAGATCTTTTGACTGGGGGAGAATGTTTGCATTGTCAGCATTCCGTCCATTTGTTTGCTGTAACACTTTTCGCCCTAAGTGGGATGGGTATGCCCAGACGTGGGTCCCTTGCTCAAAGTGCTACTGGATTCAAGCTAGCCTGGCTGAAGAAGGGTGACATACCCTGAAACCGGTCCTAGGATGCTTGTTTCCGGTCCAGGGAGGACCTGGCCTGGCAGTTCGGTCTGGACTGTTCCCATGGGGCACAGGGTCAAGACTGATTTGCATATGGCTGGGTCAAAACTGGGGTGGCGTAGTGGGCAAAAGAACAATGGATTTAATCCAGATCTTTTGACTGGGGGAGAATGTTTGCATTGTCAGCATTCCGGCCATCATTTGTTTGCTGTAACATGTATTTGCATATAAGCATAGCAAATTCTAGTAGCATTATAAATAAATAAAATTTCTTAATTTCTGCACATATTCATACTTGAGCCAATGTCCGTTCATTGTATTTCTTTAGAGTGTTCTACCTCCTAGTAAAGACTTTGCGTTAATGAACCATATATACCATTTTGAATATCCAACACATAGAAATGCTTATCTTGTTATAGCAGTAGACTTCTTTCCCACAATAATGATGTGGGGCTGTGGCAGCCAAAGGGTTTGTGCTGTAGGGAAAGGTCTTCTCGTTGAGTGCACAAAATAAACATTAAGACTTGTTGTCCTTAGCCCTTAACCATATGTTCTGGGCATTGGGCTTTAGGAATTCCTCAAACATGCCCCCACTGTTGTTCCCTGTGCTCATTAACCATATTCCAATTGCCACAGGTCATATAGTTTGCACAATAACTTACTATGCTTTTTAAAAAAAAACATATTCGTGTTGTCTGAGCTTATGCTCCATCTGTAGACATCTTCAAACCTTTTTATTTTAGGTTTGATACTTTGTTTTTGAAAGACCACTCGAGTATGATAGGGTGAGTAAACAGTTTGACATTAAGTGTAGAGAACATGCACCAGCAACCACATTTTCTTTGCTTTGATATATTATATTGATGCCATTTTCAACCTGCCTGCACTGTCTTTCCCCTGGCATGGGCTCACCTTGCACCACGTGACCCCACAAAACGTCTTCTACCTATAGGATGGTGAACCGTAAGAAAGAAATTGTAAACCTTTAAAAGGCTATTGTGGCAGAAATTGTCAGCACTTGCAATTCAGTCTGATGACAAGCAGAGATTCAAGTTTTCAAGGCGTGAACTGGCTTACAAATCTTACTGCCATATTATTATGTTTGATGCTCTTCTTTTTGGGTGAAAGCGCTAGAAGGATTTACAGCAAAGCCTAACTTGACCGACTCTTAAGACCCAATTGGTTCCTGAAAATTGCTCTGTAGGTCAAAACTTACATTGAAGCTTCAGCCTTTCCCGTCCTTGACCTTGCTCTTGTTTGAACATTTCTTTAAACAGCCAACTTATTTTTATTGTTGTAGATTGAGAATGGATGTTTTATTCGCTGCATGTATCTTCATGCTGTGATTGGTGTCAAGAATTATTTTTACAGTGCCAGTGATCAATATTTCCCTAATGGTTTTTGCAACTGAAAGTAGCATTTTAAGTCACTTGCATACTCCATTTCCCTTGATCAACCTACAGGAAAGCTTTTGAAGTTGAGGATGCATTTTAAGGGGTTGTGGTTGTCAGGAGTTGTATGCAAATATATGCAACAGAGCTAAAGTTAAAAGCAATCCTCAAAAATCTTTTGGAAAAATTAATCGAACGAAAAGTTTAGAATTACTGATTGTATTTGATTAATTCAAACCATTACATGACTAAGAACTATACAATACATTTTCGCTTAAGATAAAACGATGAATACTACAACCAGAATGGAGTTTCAGGGATTTAAAAAACAATGACAACTATATTATTTCCTAAGTGTAAAAAGAGCTAAGACCTGCCCTGCATAATTAAAATAAAAACAGTGTCAGAGTTTTTACAGATAAAGATGTGAAGTGCAATATTCCATGTGCAAACTAATAGGACCTCCTGCTGATAGGGCTGGGGTTACTAACATTTCAGTAGAGCAGAATGTTTATGTGTTTATTCTGGGTTAGCTGTCACCGTATCCCAGGGCCACATGACCGTAGAGGATGCTGCACATGTCCTTTGAGTTTGTCAGTTCCAGTTGGTGGCTCTCTTAAGAGCTAGATGCTGTTCTGGGGCCAGTGGCTGTTGTCCTCGCCTCAATGAGTGAAATGCGAATAAAGCTCGTAAATTCCTGCAGTTTGGCTAGTGTACTTGGTCTATTTTCAGTAAAGCACATCTCTGACGCCTCCTTGCAGCAATTAACCCCTTTTGAGCGACATAGTGGGAGGACAGACGGTGTTGTTCCTCAGTCACTTTGGGGCAGCAGCACAACAGATGGAACCAGGATTCTTTTCGGTAGTTGCATAACCTGCACAAGATTGCCTCATCTTGGTGAACCCAACCAGGATTGAAGTCTGAAATTGGCAGTGCATTTAGCCTCCAAAAAGAATTTTCGTACGGGCCTGGGTTGAGAGCGCTTGTTTAAAGTAGGACTGCCTTCCCAGAAGTGTAAGATGCATCCTGCGCCTCAGTCAGGTTGCGAGGTCGAAGACTACCGATATCCCGTTCAAAGGACGTTAATAGCACTTGCCTGTTCACAACTTTTTTCTAGGTAGAGTAAGGAATTTCTTGGATATGCAGGCTATCTGTCCTGATCTTCAGAGTGCTTGTTGCTGTTGCTAACTGTAGCTGCCAGGGAGGTCCTGCTGCGTCGAAGATGGCTTTCAAATGGTATTTGAGCGAGGACTCTGGGGCTTGCAAGACCCAGAAATAGAACTTTATTAGATCCCCCAGGCCCACAAGGTCAGGGAACCCGAGGCCCAGCTCCAGCCTCAACTTTAGAGTTGCTTTCTTACCCGCCTGGTTACATTATTGCTGCAAAAACAGCACTGGTTCTTAAACCCACATTTTAGGTGAATGACGCCATTCATAACTGGGAATGTTTTCCTTAATTTGCAGGAATTACACTTTACCAATGATGTATGGATTTTAGCAAGGGAGAAGTTCATAAATATGTTCAGTGTAGAATAGTATACTGCAGCATTCTGTATTACAGCTACAATATGCAAAGAACACTTTTGA
Organism: Calotriton arnoldi; assembly: GCA_963921515.1. Taxonomy (NCBI): domain Eukaryota; kingdom Metazoa; phylum Chordata; class Amphibia; order Caudata; family Salamandridae; genus Calotriton; species Calotriton arnoldi. Next base: position 4,599,732 of record CAWUFW010000295.1, on the reverse strand, counting down.
GGGTGTGCACGTGAAACTGCCTTGATAATTTTTACTCTTGTCAGCAGCAGGAACGAGTAGATTGATTTACATCACATTAGGCGTAAAGATGGAGAGTATGCCACCATAGGGATTTTCTGGTGTGGTATGAACCTGTGAAGTATTTTAGGTGGTATTTAAAAGAATCTGAGCTGGAATGGGTTAAAATAGGTGTTTGAACACCTCTACTGTTAATATCGACCAATATGTCTTTAGCTTCTTGATTTAAGAAAAAAAACACCATCCTGGTCAGTTGGTACAAAATCAGATGTTTGGCTTGATTATTTAAGTTTTTAGTGTCTGAATAATTTGCTGTCCTGGTCATATTGAGCTGCAATTATCAAAAATTAAATGGGGAGCCAAACTGCCTAAAAACTTTCAGCAGCACTATGGATTCCCCCCCCAAAAAAATCCCCAGGCAGTATTCTCTCCCCTCCATACCCCCCTCACCGACAGGTATGCTCTACTGAAGAACGACGGAACCCCCCAGAAGAGATGGAATACCATAGTTTCCTAGACAAAAGGGAGGATCATACCTTTCAATCTGTAAACATCATTTTCCCAAACAACTAAACTTCATTGACCATGTGGTGATCACGATCACAGGAGAATTGCACATTTTACTGCGCTGCACTGAAGGGATGAGTTTTACAGGAAGTATTCAGTACTTTAGTGATCACCATCGCCAACCCTTCAAAGAGTATCCGCTGAGTCTGAAACATTTCTTTAAAAATATAATGACAAAACTTTAAAAAAATCACTGACAAAGTTTCTGTTCAGGGCCATTATGGTTAGGTTTAAATAAACTCTTTAAAAAAATCCTGAACTTGGACAGTCTCTTGGTGTACAACTCCTGGATAATGGGTAACTCATCCATGGCCAGACTTTAACAGGGATTACCATAATTTAGGGAGTTCATTAGTGTGGCATGGGGAGTTAACAATAACTGGCCAAGTTCATTGGCTTTCAAAGTCCTTTTAACAGTGCTGGTGGTTTTTTAAATCCCAGTGATCGCAAGAGCAAGTCTGTAGTCATAGGGAAGTTGAAACTTCCACAGGAAATTGATTTGTTTTTTAATCATTGTTTTATTTGATTTTAACATCATTACACAATCGGGATAGATCTTTTTAGCATAGAGCGGACTAAGAGTTTACATTGATACCCATTTATTCTTGACTAAAGTGCATGTTAAGATTGTACATTTATGTAGGAACCTTCTGGGTTTGTATTCTGTTTCACTTATCACATATTGGGAGGTGTTCACTGGTCTTACTTTACAGCTATCTTTCAAATGTTTTTGCATTGATTAAATCTCTTTCCCCATGTCCCTTTACATTGCAGTCTGAATTGCTTCGCAGTACAGTTTGTTCTGTGGTGTATATTTTTAGTTTTCCTTCGTTACTAGAGCATTTCATCAGTTTCTTCAGTGCTGAGGGTGGTGTGGTGTCTGGTGGGTTGGTATGGTACAGGAACATTTTTGCCCAATCTGCCTGATCCTCAGTAAGCTTTTTGTTGCATTTTACTTATTTAATTTGCCTCTCTTCTGCTACTGACCATTTCATCATACCTTTAATCCAACTGCTGGGCTTAGGTAGGTTCAGCCAATATATCGCTTGGTCAATTTTGCCTCTAGGGCTGCAAAACTGATCTAATTTTAGCCCTTTTATTGTCAGAAATTACCTCGAAGCATTTGTTTTTGGTAGATTAGGGTATCGTGTGTGTGTGTGTGTGTGTGTGTGTGTGTGTGTGTGTGTGTGTGTGTGTGTGTGTGTGTGTGTGTGTGTGTGTGTGTGTGTGTGTGTGTGTGTGTGTGTGTGTGTGTGTGTGTGTGTGTGTGTGTGTGTGTGTGTGTGTGTGTGTGTGTGTGTGTGTGTGTGTGTGTGTGTGTGTGTGTGTGTGTGTGTGTGTGTGTGTGTGTGTGTGTGTGTGTGTGTGTGTGTGTGTGTGTGTGTGTGTGTGTGTGTGTGTGTGTGTGTGTGTGTGTGTGTGTGTGTGTGTGTGTGTGTGTGTGTGTGTGTGTGTGTGTGTGTGTGTGTGTGTGTGTGTGTGTGTGTGTGTGTGTGTGTGTGTGTGTGTGTGTGTGTGTGTGTGTGTGTGTGTGTGTGTGTGTGTGTGTGTGTGTGTGTGTGTGTGTGTGTGTGTGTGTGTGTGTGTGTGTGTGTACACCGGAATGATCCCCTAGATGTTTGTCTTCACTGTTTTTGCTGGCAGTAGAACTCTGTGCCACTTTACCCCTGCTAACCAGTAGAAAAGTGCAGGTGCTCCTCCTTTCAACATGATGAAATTGGTATAGCACTAATTGACATATTTAACTTGCCTAGAAGTCCCTATTATATGATACAAAATGTACCCAGGGCTTGTAAGTTAAATGTCACTAGTGAACTGCAGCATTCATTGTGCCATCCACTACAGTAACACTGTAAAACATTGCTTCAGGCCTACCACTATAACCTGACTAAGGCAGCTTTTAAACAGGTTAAAACCTTCCTTTTAAATATTAAACACTCACTTCTAAGTAGGCCTTGTTGGTCAGAAGGTACTGTGCATGGTATTTTAAAACAGGATTTGTAGAAATGCAATGTTACTTATGTCCTTACAGAGAAAAATCCCCAAAAGCTGTTTTCACTGTAGCAAGGTTAGATTTTCCATAGAAAAGCATTGGGATTCAATATTACATTTAATAATGTTATCTCCAGCCAGGAAACAGCTGGAAATATAATTCTTGGACTATTTGAAATATTTATTAAAAGCCCAATTTAGTGGTGAAGTCTGGGTTATATTAAATATTATGGAAAAGATGCTTTTAGAAAGTCACTTTTCCCTACCTACAACCTCTGGATACTGATTTGCAATAGCCTACAGTCGCAGCACTATGGGTGCTTAACCCTGAATGATTTGTGAAATCGGCTCCCAGAGCAGGAGATAAAGACTTGGGTGTGGGGAGCTTTTTCTATTCCACTGGCAGGATGACCAGTTGGGATGTTACCAGGAACTTGAATAACTTTAATGAAGCCCTACCCTATCACAGGCAAATGTTAGCTGGCACCTATGCAGAGCCCTTCTTTGTTCTCCCTGTTAGACAGAGTCCAATCACAGTGGGTGAGGAACTGCCCCAGACCTGGTTTAGAGTGACCAAAGAGGAGGGGGGTTGATCATTTCCTTAGCCACACCTTTGGGTGCGCACACAGGCTCTGCACAGGGGAAGAAAGAATTTTTACCATCTTAGATTTAGGCAGAGGTGGGTCACTATGGGATTGTGAACAGTGTGGCACACAGGAACCGTTAAAGTGAGTAGGGTTACCCTTGGGGTCTTTTTCCCCTACCGGTTAGCGATGGACCAGGAGTGCCCCACACCCACACACTGGTGCCAGGCATAAATGTAGCCCCCACAGTGCCCTCCTCCGAACACCACTGGACTTGGGGGAAGATCAAATGAGGGCTACATCAGCTGTCTGAGAACTGAGATAAGCTTAGAAGTTTGGACCTGCTCTCCCTCACGTACCCAGGGCAAAAGTGTACTCCAAGGGACTCAGGACTGACCTCTTGTTCAAGCTACCGGGATACAGCAAGCTACAAGTGGCCTTTCCTGCAGCTGACCAGTTCAAATCTCTAGATGACCAGGACAAACCTGCCAAGCTGATGCGATGAAGGTGAATTTCCGTGTGACTGAAGGTTCAGGTTTCCCCCACTTGGAGCTTTTCCCCAGTAGTAAATACAATTCGACAACACCTCACTGGACTCTATGTAGCCATGTGGAACCATCGAAGGATACGTGCCTGAAGCCTTGCCCCCCTGGAGGAATCCGAGCTCCAAAAAAGTGACTCAGTCTGAATATAGAAATCCTCACCGGGGCGAAGGCGCTAAAGGTTTCTGGCCAGTGAGGACCCTTCATAGGAGCAACATTTGAATTTCTCCTGCTCTGAGCTTTCCCGCCAAAGTCAACAGCTTCACTGGGACCTTGTTCAATGACTACCTCCTTGTGGAGCCATTCTCTGTCCCAGCAGGCTACCTTGCTTCTCTGAAGGTTTTAAACTTTCATTTAGGAGTCTAAGTTCGAAGGTAAAACTCCAGACCGATTCGAACCTGGTTTCTGTAGCCAAACCATGTTGCATTGTGGTGTGCCTCAAATCTTGCTAGGTTCTGGTCTACTGCGACCAGTTGACCGTGGTTGGCGCTTATCGCTTTTTGGTTCTGTTTTTAATCTTAAAATTAAAAGTTTCATATCTGAACTTTCCCTTATTGGATTTTTGGTATTTTGATGTTTTATTTTTGAAAAGTTAGTTTGGGGTTTTTCTTGTGTTGTGTTTTGCCTTTTTTACTGTTTCGGTAGTGCATAAATAATTTACACCTTGCCTCTAAGTTAAGCCTGTCAGCTCTGTGCCATGGCTACCAGGCCCTTTAACTCAGCTGAATTTAGCGAATTCGGTGATTCACCGTCCTAAGAATTGTGGTTATTGCTTAAAGTGGGTCATCACCCCCCCAGAATTAATACCCCAATTTCTTACAGCATCTTCCCTCAGTATATTTTCTTCATAGTGTGTGCTAAGACCAAACTACCCAGAATCGGGTATCCATAATCGATTGTGCTAGAGTGAGTATTATAAATGTGTCAAATGTAGCATCTAAGACATTATGGAATGTTTGCTATGTGTTTATGGAACATGAAATGGGAAAACTGGGAATTATTGAATTAGCCAAGAATGTGCACTGTTAGAATTGTGGAGTCTTGTAAAATAAACTAACTGGGAATACAGTGTTTGCTGTAAGGGCATTGCAGAAAACAGCAAAGTGTGCTTGCTGAAGAATGATGGAAACTTTAAACACCCTGCATTTTCCATCTGGGATGGTTATGGAATTAAGAGCTAGATATCTATCCCCACAATTCAGAGTTAATAGAATGCAGTTTAGAAAGCTACACTGACTCATAAAGGATCTGAAACATGATCCATATCTAATAAGGATAAATATAACTAGGATCAAAGAAATATTGCAGCCTGCCATTGCTTGTCTAAAGGATTGTTATGGAATTTGCAAAGTGAGCTTAATGATAACACTGTGGAGGTTGCAGAGCAGAATTGCCTAAACATGCATTAGATAAACATGCAACATGTCATACCAGAGACATTATCGAAAATTATAAACACACACTCTTGTAAAGTGGTCCTACATCCAACCCAATTCCACAATGTTACTGGCCTGCTTTGCTATACAATGCACCATTTTGTCACAGACCCTTCAATAAACCTTAGCCTTCACCTCAAAAATTGCCATTTATATCCTACCATTTATTTATTTATATCAACATTGTAAAATTATTATAGTTACATTGCATTTTCAGTTCATTTGCTGAAATGCGTATTATAAAAAAACATTAGGGCAGTAACATTGGTAAAAAACCTGTAAAGATTAAAAGATCACTTAATAAAGAGATTGAGTAATATCACATTACTCAATCTCTCTTTATTAAGTGATCTTTTAATCTTTACAGGTTTTTTACCAATGTTACTGCCCTAATGTTTTTTTATAATACGCATTGTTTACTCTTGTTCTACAAATAATAAGAGGCCAGAGATAGCAGCTCTCTTGTAGTAGGGGAGGTTTTTAAATCCTTTCAGTTCTGAAGAGCTTGCATTGAAATTAACAAATCACTATATTGTTGGGGTGGGGCAGGGGGGGCCGACCCACATCTGCAATAAATTGTTTTTAAATCTGATCAAATTCCGATCACTAAACTCACCCCGCACCCAAACACAGGAGGCTGGGGGCCTCTGTTGTGGGATACCATGTGAAGTTTGGCAGTCATCTAAGCATTGGGATTAGTTGTGCTTAGGTATAATTATGATGTGGCAGCAGTCCTTCTTTACTTGTCACGCTTTTAAAACCTCCAATGGAATTGAACATCTGCATGTTTGAGGCTTGCTCCTTTCATGAACAGCATTGAGAAAGGCATACCCGCCGAAACGTGTCTGCTGTTTAATAAAAGAATTTCATAAAACATTCCAAAGTAAATTTGTGGTTATGCAGAGTGCGCCTGATGGCTGGTGGTGCATGGAAAGGTGCCAACGCTGACTCCTTTTGAAACATTCACTGTCTCTTACATTCCATCACAAGAGAGCCAGCACTCGAAGACAGGGGAGACTCCAACCTTCTTTATTGGATAGGGTCACTCCGGACACAGGGTCGCAAAAACAGAGAAGAGCCTCGTTTTGGCTGTACAACAGTCTTTGTCAAGCTAGCAAGCACCATTTTTCTTTGCTATTATATGCTATCTTAAAAAACATCGACATAGAAGAAATTCCACTCAGTACATTTACATATAACATGAGTACAATGAATCTGTCCACCGACTGCATATATTCACCTTATTCATGTTCAATGTTAATCCTTGGGAGAATTACTCAATAAAAATCTTTTTCCTGAAAGAGACAATCTAAAAAAAAAAACTAGCTGATATGTATACACCTAGCACCGCAATTCTTTCAAACTGCAAGGTTACATCCATGAAGTAATCTAGATTGGAGACTCTTAATTATTTGGCATCTCGTTCTGAACAGTTATACTCTTACACATTCGACTGATACAGACTTTTAACATTTTCATAGACATAATAACTATATACTAATTAGTAACTTTATGACACCTACTAGTCCCAGAATGCCTATTAGTTAAACCCAAATACTGAAAAAACCAAAGGTTACAGGGGCGTTGTAGTTGGGCTCAGATTTCACGCACACAAAACCAGTGAAATTCGGCAGCTATACTAACCTGTGCTAAATATAGCTTACGCCCCGCAATGCACTGCTAATGACCTCACATATTACATCAATCACTCATGACATAGTCAGTGACATCACTCATGACATCAAGTGAGTAAGTGTTTTTAAGAGATTATGGGTGTTACACATAAATACTTACATACTCAAAGGTTAAATTAGTATACTAGGTGCACTACTACTGAGTGATACTAATTTTAACATATATTATGTGAGTGGCTGTGTGACTGTATGTATCCTTGTGTGTATGGGTGTATGAGTTGCTGTATGTGTGTATAAGTGGGTGTGAGTAGCTGGGTGGGTGAGTGAGATTGTGTGTGAGTGGCTGTATTGGTGAGTCAGTGGTGGTGTAAGTGGCTCAGGGATGTGGAATTCCTATAGCCCGATGCACAGGACATTCGGGGTCAAGGGCAACAAGTTTTCATGTGTATTTTGTTCTTGGGACAAGTAGGCCCAATTCCCTGCAGCACAAACCCTTTGACTGCCAGTTTGCAGTACCATATTATGGATCAGGGAAGAGCACGGTCTGCAGTTAAGGTAATATTTTTGTCCATATGTTAATGCTGTTTAAACTTGTATTTATGGTTCATTCATTGAAAACCTTTATTATTAGGGTGAGCGCTTTAAGTAAATGTAAGCGGTGACTGCCCTACTGACAGTAAAAAAATGTATACACACGTTTTTAAAGTTTAGCAATATGAAGCTATGTATAATGCTCCCAGAATGCTCTCTGATTTGATGCAAATATTTGCAAAGCAAGATTGATGATTCTTTGCTTTCAAAATAAAATGTTCATAAAAAAATGAAAGCAGGAAAAAAATAATTTGCTAAACTACTGTAAAATTTCAGGTACCATTTCTTTGCAGCATAATTTAGTAAAATGTGTTGATGCATGCTAGTATTTCCCAAAAATATTGATAATAAAGTCAGTGTAACCAGTTTCAATAACATTATGGGAAACAAAAATAAACAAGCATTGACAAAGCCAGTAGGTCTGAAATTGGTGGTCAGCTTTTTAGTTTTGTCAATGTGTGAATTGTTTTGGCATGGTTTTTGGAAAACCTTATTGGTGTGGGAGGTGTCGGGCCCTCACCATTATGACAAACATTGGCAAAAGCAAAAATTGTTTTTGGTCTAAAAAAGCACACACTGCCACAGTAGTTACTGGCACTGAACAAAACTAATTTGTGTTCAGATATGCTCCTTGTGAAAGAGCAGAATACTGTCACTCAATGAAGCCAACCAATATAGAGAGAGACAGAATTTTAATAAACGCAAAAGGTCCTGGTCACCTCCAGACCAAATTAGGGGCCCAATTTTTAAAGAAAGTCTCAAAAGTGCACCCATGGTATATTTCCTTGCATTAAGTGCAGCTATATGGCTTTCGTGAATGCCTAAGAATTTACAGAAGTAGGACAAGAAATAGTACTCCTAGAAAATATTTGTGAACTGCATTTTAGTATGAGCAAATATGCATGTGTAGATTTGCTCATGAGAAAATGAGTGTTTGCAAGTTTACTTTCCCTCCAACCACTTTTTTCCCAACTCTGGAAGAAGGTTTATGTCTGCAATTGTCCGGAATTAATTTCCAACATTTCTCAGAATGGGAAAAGATTAGAGAAGAGTTGCTGAAAACCCTTAAAACATGCAAGTTAGTAGGTTTGCACAGACTCAAAAGGGCATTCTAACCCTGGAACTATTGCTTACCACTTCCTTCAGCCCCAGTAAGTAGATCTGCGGAAACATGGCAACATAAGGGGATTACAAGAATTCAAACATTACAATGGTATGAGCCCTGGCATAATCAGAGAGGCTATATCAGAACTCATATATAATGAGATTGCCATAATTTGTGGCCACACTACATGGCACCAAAGGGACTAGTGGATTTTGTTACAGGACACGTAGATTTATGAAGCAACCTGCCCCATGGACAAGTAGATATTTTATCAGAATTCCACACCCCTGGTGGTTCTGTGGGTGGGGTAACTTGGTGTGTAGTGACTATATCGGTGAGCAAGTGAGTGGGTGTCTGAATGGCTGTATGAGGGAGTGACTGGGTGTGTAAGTGGCTGTATGGGCGAGTGAGTGGCTGTTTGAGTGGGTGTTTTTATTAAATGAGTCAGTGTGTAAGGGCGGATAGCAAGACCTCTGACCTCCTGGTCAGAGACTCTGCTCTCTGCCCCCGCAGCTCTGCTGTTGTGCCGCTGTCCCCTACACCTTTCTGTGAAGGTAGGTGTTCAAGGCCCTCTTCCACCCGCAGGCTCCTGCCTGCGCCTCATCCCTGGCGGTCCAGTGGGAAAGCCATGCTCTTCTGCTGGTCCGCTGCTGTCTGTCTTTGTGTTTGTGCCCTTTTTTCTGTTTTTTGTCTGTCTTTTTGTTTTGTTTTTTGTTATTGTGTCTTTAAGTTTCTGCCTTTAATTGTATTTGTCTCTGTATCTGTGCCCTTTGTGTCCTCCGTGCCTGTTTTTCGCCATCCTTTTCCCACCGCTGCTGACCCCGTGGCCCCTCCCCCCTGCCGGTTCCCGCTCCTGCCTCCCAGCTGCACTTCCCTCCCCTATTTAATGGCGGCTGCTGCTCGTACTTGTGAGCAAGAACTCTGACCCCTGGTCAGAGACTCTGCTCTCCGTCCCAGCAGCTCCGGTGTTGTGCCGCTGCCCCTACACCTCTGTGAATGTAGGTGTTCGAGGCCCTACTCCACCCGCAGGCTCCTGCCTGCGCCTCCTCCCTGGTGGTCCAGTGGGAGAGCCTTGCTGTTCTGCTGGTCCACTGGTGTCTGTCTTCGTGTTTGTGTGCCTGTTTTTCTGTTTTTTGTCTTTCTTTTTGTTTTGTTTTGTTATTGTGCCTTTAATTTTCTGCCTTTAATTGTATTTGTCTCTATATCTGTGCCCTTTGTTTGTGTCCTCCATGCCCGTTTTTCGCCATCCTTTTCCCGCAGCTGCTGCCCCCGCTACCCCTCCCCCTGCCGGTTCCCGCTCCCGCCTCCCAGCTGCGCTTCCCTCCCCCTTCCCTATCTAATGGCGGCCGCGCACCGCAGGCGTGCTGCTGACGCGCTAAAGGCAAGCCCCTCTGCGCTCGTCTGCGACCCGACAGCGACCCGACAGCGACCCAACCGCGACCAGTGCCAGGGACCCTGGTTCTCCGGTCACCCACCGCTACGACTCCGCTGCCCTCCTCGCACTCAATCCCGGAAGGAACAACAACTGCCAGCTGTCTACGCCGAACACCACCTACAGCCAGTTCTCCTGCCGACACTGCAGACAAACCTTCACCATCCTCTGCACCCCACGGCCTCCACCCCCACGCCGGATGCTAGCACCCTGAAGCCCTGATGTGCATCCTCCTCAACGTGCGTGCCCTGCTCAGGCATGCTGTAGAGATCTGAGACCTCCTCAACACCCTCTCGCTAGACGTCGCCTTCTTCACGGAAACGTGGACCAACCCCACCTCCGCCCCGGCCATCGCCATCGCCATCCCCAACGGATACAAGATCCAGAGGAAGGACCGCCTCAACCGCCCAGGAGGAGGACTTGCCATCGCACACAAGAGCTCCCTCCGACTCACCACTTCCAGCAGGAGCGACCCCCCCCCGTCCACCACCGAACACCTCCTTTTCCAGATCCAGACCAGCCCCAGAACGACCCTGCGCGGCACCCTTGCCTACAGACCCTCACCCCCCCGCCCCCCCGGACCTCGAACCGCGTTCACCACTACCATCGCCGACCTCATTGCGCCCCACGCCATCGCCTCCATGGACTACATACTCATCGGAGACCTCAACTTCCACCTCGACAACCTCAGCGACCCCAACTCCACCACCCTCCTGGACAACCTCACCAACCTCGTACTGAAACAACTCGTCACCACCCCCAACCACAAGGCAGGACGCAACCTCGACCCGATCTTCTCAGGAGGCAACAACATCCACTTCAGCCACACCACGCAACCCCCCCTGGACGGACCACCACTGCGTACACTTTTTTTTTTTTCAATATGTTTATTGATTTTTTATAACAAACATACAAGACTCATCTCAGATTCTCTTCTGTACATTAATGCAGCATACACCTAACCCGGTGCAATAATGACAACAGTGAAGTATTATATTTAACATAATGATTCCACAGCCCTAATTATCAGTACACATCTTATAGCATCACATCAACAGTTAGTATATCACAGGATGCAACAGAGACTCCAGCACAACCGAATCACATGGTCATCCGTGGCATCAAGTGGTTCACTTCTTACACCGCATTTTCATTTGTCCTTTCATCCGTGCTCCTAGTTTCCATAAACGTTTTATACAGTGCCCAAAAGTTTTTAGGCCTATTACGAGGTGGTAATAAATCACTATAGTTTTCAGTCTGGGTGCTACAGTATAGCATATTTCTTGTCCACTGCGCCACAGTGGGAAGAGGTCCACGAGACCAGCAAATTGCGACACATCTTTTTGCTATTAAAATTCCCATGTCTATTAGCCTTCGCTGCGCTTTGGGGAGATCTTTAGAGTATCCAATCAATGCTAACATTGGCTCCGGTGTCAACTCTGTCTCGACCATTTGGCTCATCACTGCAAAGATCTGATCCCAAAACAGTGCTATGCCTGGACATGTCCAGGCCAGATGGTAAAAATCAGCCATGTGTGCGCCACATCTATCGCATGCCGAGTCAGCTCTCAGGCCATACCTATGCAGGCGTTCCGGTGTATAATATACTCTATTAAGGAATTTGAAATGTATCAGTCTATGCCTGCCATTAAGGGATATGCGCTTAGTGCTTACACAGCAGTACAGCCATATTTCATCCGTAACATCTCTCTGCAGATCGCGCTGCCAAGCTAGTCTTGCTTTCGTGTAACTATGCTGCCGGATAGCCATTGTGGCATGGTAAATTCTGGTTATCATCTTTGTGGGTGCCTGGGCTTTGATAAGAATAGTGAGTGCCGGTACATCCGGGGGCTCAGCCATATCTTCCCCTAGAAGTTCCGCGAGGGCATGTCGAACCCTGTGAAACTGAAATTGCACCAGGGGAGTCGGCGCTCCTGCGTTCCCCACAACATCAGCCCAGCTTTTGGCCCGTCCATCAGTAAAAAGGTCACCAATAGTGTGTATTCCCAACGTCCGTAGGGCCAACATTACCCCTCTGTCCCTGCATGGAGGTAGCCATGTACACCATTCTATTCTAGTAACCGGGGAATATAAGATAGCACCCGCCTGCAGTTGCAACAACTGATGCCAAGCATGCAAAATGGGGTTCATCGAGTCCAATATCCCAGTGCGTCTGTCAGGAGGGGAAAACAGCAACGCTGGTAGGGGACGAGGGGCCGCAACCACTGTTTCAATGCGGACATGTGGCGCATCAGTGGGACCATGTATCCATTGGTATGCCTGTGCGCACTGCGCCGCTCTATAATATAAAGTCAAATCTGGGGCCCCCAGTCCTCCCATTGAATATGGTAGCGTAAGCACTTGCCAGCTGGCACAAGCTTGTTTGCCCGCCCACGCCAAATGAATCAGGAGGGATTGTAGCCTTTGGAAGAACACTCTCGGCAGTACCATAGGTATGTTAGTGAAAAGGAACAGGAAGCGTGGTAAGATTACCATTTTCATAATGGACAACCTACCCATCAGTGACAGCTGCAGCTTGACCCATCTCGAGATGTCCTCCTCCAGCTTGTGAATAGCCACACCATAATTTTCCCTAAACACCACTTCTGAATCCGTGTGCACTTTGATTCCCAAGTATCGTACCGGTTCTGCAGACCATTGTAATGGGTAGTCCGGTTCAACCGGTAAAGTGTGCGGAGTGAGGGGAAACATAATAGATTTACTCCAGTTAACTTTCAGACCAGACATGGTGCCAAAAAGCACCACTTCTCTCAGAACTGGTGAGAGATTGGTTTCCGGGTGGCGGACATACAATAATGTGTCGTCAGCATATGTGGAGACAATCAGATTGTAACCAGGAAATCTGATGCCTCTATGGTTGTGGTATTCTCTCAGGGCACAGGCCAGCGGCTCGGCCACTAAGGCATATAATATAGGGGACAATGGACAACCTTGCCTAGTACCTCTAGTAATTGAAATGGGACTGGTGACTAGGTCACCAATTTTAATGCGGGCCATTGGGGAGAAGTATAGTACATCCAGCAACTGAAGAAAAACCAGTCCCACTCCAAATTTGAGAAGGACTTGTCGTAGAAAAGGCCATTCCACTGAGTCGAAAGCTTTCTCCATATCAAGGAACACAGCTATTGAAGGGATCTCTGGCCTAATATGTTGTATGGAAGCAAAGACTGTGCGCAAGTTATACGTCAGGTTTCTGCCTGGCACAAACCCCGCCTGCTCCGACGCAATTAGAGTGGTTACTAGAGGCATAAGACGGTTCGCCAGTATTTTTGCGAAGAGTTTAGTATCCACATTCAGTAGGGACAAGGGCCGATACGATGCGCAACTGTCTGGGGGTTTACCCGGCTTGAGGATCGCGACTATGACAGCTTCCCTCATGGAGGGGGACATTGTGCCTGATGTACACGTCCTCGAACAGTGTCATCAGCTGTGGCATCAGCAGGTCAAGGAAAGCTTTATAAAATGCCACTGTCAGGCCATCTCCCCCCGGTGCGCTCCCCGATTTCATGCTGGAGATGGCACTCAATATCTCATCCCGTTCAATGGGCCGCATCAAAATTTCTCTGTGTTGGTTCGTCAACCACGGGAGCTTAATATGGGCTAGGTATTCACGTATACGCTCTTCCGACCCACCCCCTTGTGAGGCATATAAATTCGAATAGTAGCTTCGGAATTGTTCCGCATCCTCTGGCGCCTCCCGCAGGACGTCCCCACCTGGAGTGGTGAGCTCAGGGATCACCATTCTATCTCTGCGCTGTTTAAGCATTTGAGCTAGCACTGCTCCCGGGCGCTCCCCCTCACTATATGTTCGCGCAGTGGCATATTTGCCCAGATGTTTAAGCTCTGCATCAGCCTCCGCATAATATTCCGCTAAAGTTAGTTTAAGTTCATTAGTGACCTCTTCCGTGGGTCGATCCAACAATGCCTCTTCCAAGGACGCTAGCCGTCGCTCCAGGGTGGTGAGTCGTTGCCTAATCGACTTAAGGACTCCTGCATGCTTGGATATAGCTACGCCTCTTATATACACTTTGAATGTGTCCCACACCATCTGGTAGGAATCCACAGAGCCCACATTTTTTTCAAAAAATATTTCGATCGCCTCAGCCATTTCCTTCTTAAAAACTGCGTCCAGTAAGGAATAAGGTGGGAACCTCCAGATAAAGGGGGGGATACGCAACCTAGGTAATTCAATTTCCAATAGGAGCGGTGAGTGATCTGAGTATGTTCGTGGCAGTATCTTACAGGTCGTCACATTGGCAAGAGAATGCCTATCCACAAACCAATAATCAATTCGAGTGTGTATGTCGTGGTAGGCGGAATAGTGCGTATAGCCCCCCTGGGTAGTGTGTCTCTGACGCCAGACATCACAAAGATCAAAGCGGATTAGTGCACCGTCCATCTCTCTAGCTGATGCCGATATGCGCCTATCCGGACCGCCGGACCTGTCCAATGTCGGATCTCTAACAAAATTGAAATCCCCACCCCAGAGGACACGTCTGCCAAGTCGGGAGCCCACCATTTCAATCAATTGCCTATAGAAGTCCGGAGCATCATAATTGGGACCATACACATTGACCACCAGTAGTTCCAGTCCCCTACCCTTGCAGCTAGTGATCGCGAACCTGCCCTCAGGGTCCGTCACCATGGGCGCCATTGTCAGCGGCTTTTTAGGGTTCACCCACGTAATGACTCCTCGCGCATGTGTGGTAAAGCCTGCTACGTGTATATTACCATAGAGGCCTCTAGAGCGCAGAATAGGACTATCTAGCGGCAGGTGCGTCTCCTGTAGGAGCGCTATGTCTACATCGTGCTTGAACAAATAGTTCAATATCTTGCGAACTTTCCTATGGTCATTTAGGCCACGGACGTTCCATGTAAGTGCGTTAATGGAATCAGCAGTAGCTCCTCTATGCGGTGCGTCTGTGTCTGTCATGTGCGTGTTCTCTACTGCGCTGTATAATGCCATGTATCATCATTCTAGCTTGTGCTGGGAAAGTATTCGTATCGAAAGTCAAAACTACAAGCAGCAACTTAATGAGTCTGTGCATTACCCCACCCACGCCAAGCTATACCCAACTGTGCATTGGCGAATTCCCCCTGACCAACCCAAACATATCATAACAACTTTACATCAAGCAACTGTGTGTTCGATTCTACCACAACAATACCCACAATGTGGTGCACACCCGCGGGCGGATGTTACCGGCCTCTATAGCGTTTACTACGCTAAGTTTCAGGTTGTTACCGCCTGCCATCCAAACATTATTAACAGCGCGCTAATCCACCTGATACCAACCCACTAGGTACCTCCCGGTGTGTAGGGTAGGGGCTAGCGTCCTATGCACACTCCAACCACTTATCAGTAAAACTCCCTTTTCAGCATATCAGTGCAAGGACATGTTGCGCCCTGCATTATCAGGTGAATCACCTGGTCTGTTATCAGAGTCCCCATCCGCATACCACCCCCAAAGGGACCACCGCTTATCTGCAGCATAGGAGAAGCTCTCGTCAGTCCTGGTCATCTAGATCTCCTCCCGTTGCTCCTCCTTCCGCCGTGCTCTCCGGGCTCAGCCGTCTTTCTTTAGCCCATTCCTTCAGAGATTTCTGCAGAGCTTTTGGGTCCGTGAAGATCTTGGAGTGTCTCTGTCGATTGACTCGTAGTCTCGCCGGGTACAGCATCGCATAGTCCAAATTCAAGTCGCGGAGTTGTTTCTTGAGTGGAGCAAATTGTTTCCGGGCATCCTGTACACGAGCCGTGAAGTCCGGGTAGAGTGAGATCACCGAACCTTCGTATTGCAATTTTTGTTTCTCTCTTGCAAGTCTCAAAGCTGTGTCCCGATCCCTATAATTCAGGAGCTTCGCGATGATTGGTCTCGGAGGAGCACCCGGGGCAGGGCGAGGGCCCAACGAGCGGTGGGCACGCTCCACCACGAACATATGTGAGAATTGATCAGGACCCTGCAATGTCTGTAGCAGTTTTTCCACGAAAAGTTCCATATTCCCTACTTGTGTGGTCTCCGGTAGGCCTGTGATGCGTATATTGCACCTCCGAGAGCGAGCCTCTAAGTCCTCGGCCTTATCCTGTAGTGTTTGAAGAGTTGTATTCATCCGTCGCTGAACGTCGCCCAGTTCTGTCTGCGATTCCTCGACTTCAGAGACCCTGCGTTCCGCGATATCCATCCTCTCTACCTGTTTATCCAACCTCTCCGACATCCTATCCACCCGATAAAATAGTGAGTCCAGTTTGGAATCTATGGTAGTGAGGCTTGCCTGCAGGCTGGCTTGCATAGTAGTGAGCAGGGTCCGGATATCCCTCTCCGCGGTACCCGGTGTCTCCCTCGAGGTAGCACCATCCCCCTCTGGGGTAGCTTCCCTGGTCTTGCTCCTGCTCCTCTCGAAGGTGAGCCTCGGTTGTAATTTATCCGCCTTCCCCATGTCTGCAGAGGAGGGAAGCGCACTGCAGTGCGCTGCCACCAACAGGCCAGCCCAGGCCAATCCTTGCCCGTACTTGACAGCACCAGTGCTCCGGGGTAATGGCGTAGTAGGGCGTAAAAAGTTCAACTAGACTTATATTCCATAAAGGAGGAGTCACGCAAGCGGTAAGGTCTGTAAAAGAGCAACTCACTTCTGGTAAGGGCCTCTGAACCTTTCACTGTCTTTTACACGTAGCTTCTGGCACACCACCGACCCCTCAGGCAGTCAGGCCGATTCACGACACGCTGCCCAGTGTGTAGCGTTCCCTCACTCGCTGTTCTCTCCGCTCAGCAATGGTCCCGTCGCCATCAGGGGGCTGCAGTTCGGCGAATAGGTGATGGTGACGGCCCGATATGGGGCCCTTCCCCAGATCGGCAAATGGCTGCAACAGCCCGGATCAATGTCGGGGCACCGGAGCCTGCTCCCACCACTCCGGGGGACCGGCTGTTACTGGGCCGGGGTGGAGCGCCTCCGCCATCCACAGCGCACTCAGGGCAGGATTGATGCGCCGCGAGGGGGCCGGTGTCAGCAACCCCGCCGCCGCCTCGCGGCCGATCCCAATCACCGGTCAAGTGGCAGCGTAGCTCCAGTCGTCACGCCACTCACTCCCGTCCGGCCCTTGCGCTCATCGGGTGTCGCGGCAGCCGTCCGCAGCCCAGCCGTTGCCGTGCGGCTGATTCCAGGCACCGGGTGAGTTCAGATCATCCCCAGGGGTGGGGGGGGTACGCACAGTCTATGGCAGCAGGGTCAGCCCACAATCGCCGTCTCACCACTCGCTCTCTCTTGTCCGTCCCTTATGCTCGCCAGGAGTCGCGTCAGCCTTACTTTCAACTCCCCGGCCGGGAAGCGCTCGATCCTTCCTCGTCGCCTGGCCTCCGCCCAACGCCACGTCGCCGGCTCCAAATCACGGAACGCCGTCTCAGGGCCCGGACTCCAGATTCTCCAGTCGCGGGTCGCCTCCGGCGCTGTAAATGCTCCCCGACCGCGGCGGCGATCTTACGGCACACCGGGTGAGGTTTGGGTGGAATGCAGCAACGCTTTGCTGTAGGATTTTGTAGGATTGCTGGATGGCTCCACGGAGCTCTTACGTAAAGCGGCCATCTTCGTTGCCGGCAAGCTCCGCCCCTCCCACCACTGCGTACACTTCCACGTCGACAAACCCACCGCCCCCAATCCTGCACCACACCCTCCACGAAGGAACTGCAGCAAGGTCCCCGAGGAGCACCTCAACTCCACCCTCAATCGCGATGCTCCCCCACCTCGACAGACACCAACTCCGCAGCCAAAGAACTTAACAGATGGATCACCAACTGCGCAGACAAGCTCGCCCCCCTCCGCAACCCCGACAAACAGCGCCCCAGGAAGGCCACCTGATTCATAGTCTACCTCCAAGAATCCAGACGCACCTGCAGACGTCTCGAGAAGAATTGGAGAAACAGCAAAACTTCGGAAGACCACACCACATACAAGAACGCCATGACAGAATACCACCAACTCATCAGATCCACCAAAAGGACCTTCATCCGAAACAACATCCACACCAGCAACGCCAAGGAACTCTTCAACATCATTCAGGAATTCACCAAGCCCCCCAGCGAAGCCACGGATGTCACACCCTCCCAGGACCACTGCGACAAACTTCGCTCCTACTTCCACCTGAAAATAAGATCCCTCTACGACCGCTTCAACGAACAGACTCCGGACACCCACTCCACTCCTCCCCCCAGCAACGACAACCAGCCCACCATCTCCTCCTGGACCCTGGCCACCACTGAAGACACTGCGTCGACCATGAAAGGCATTCACTCATGAGCCCCCACGGACCCCTGCCCTCCGCACATCTTCCACAGAGCCGCCACCACCATTGCACCTGAGCTACGACGCACCATCAACGCCACCTTCAAAGCCGGCACATTCCCCGACGACTGTAAACACGTAGAGGTCAAACCCCTCCTCAAGAACCCCTCAGCAGATCCGACCGACCTCAAGAACTACCGACCCATCTCTCTCCTCCCTTTCCCAAGTCACAGAGAAGATAGTCAACGGCAAACTAACGAAATTCATCTAAAAGAACTCCATCCTCGACCCCTCCCAATCAGGATTCCGCAGCAACCACCGCACCGAGACTGCCCTACTCGCCCCCACAGACATCCGCACCCTCCTCGACCTAGGCCACACCGTGGCCCTGATCCTACTCTACCTCTCTGCAGCCTTCGACACAGTTTCCCACCGCACTCTCGCCACCAGACTCCACGACACCGGCATGCAGAGAACCGCCCTCAACTGGCTCCGCTCCTTCCTCAACGGTAGAACCCAAAGAATCAGACTTAGGCCCTTCCTCTCCGAACCCACAGAGATCAACTGCGGAGTACCCCAAGGATCATCGCTCAGCCCCACGCTCTTCAACATCTACATGGCCCCCCTCGCCATCGTCGGACAGCATGGACTCAGCATAGTATCCTACGCCGACGACACCCAGCTCATCCTCTCCCTCACTAAGGACCCCCTCACCACCAGACTCAGATTCCAGGAAGGAATGAAGGACGTCTCATCCTGGATGAGCAGCAGCTACCTGAAGCTTAACTCGGAGAAGACAGAAGTCCTCATCTTTGGACCTTCCCCCTCTGCATGGGACAACACCTGGTGGCCCACAGCCCTCGGCAGCCCCCCCCCCACGGACTACCCCCAGAACCTCGGCATCATTCTCGACTCCTCCCTCACCATGACCTTACAGATCAACGCCGTCGCCTCCACCTGCTTCAACATCCTCTGCAAGACCTTCAAATGGATCGCCCCTAAATCAAGAAAGACGGTCACCCACGCACTCATAACCAGCAGACTGGACTACGGAAACGCCCTCTACGCCGGGATCAACAAATCTCTGCTTCACAGGCTCCAGACCATACAGAACACTGCAGCCAGACTCGTCCTCAGCATCCCTCGACACGAACACATCCCCCAACACCTGTGAGGCCTCCACTGGCTTCCCGTCGAGAAGAAAGTAACCTTCAAGATACTCACCCACGCCTACAAATGCCTCCACAACACCAGACACGAAAATCTCCTTCCTGGTATCCAAGAGAAACCTCCAATCCGCCGACCTCGCCGAAACCCCGCGCATCCGCAGAGCCGGAACAGGTGGAAGAGCCTTCTCCTACATCGCGGCAAAGACCTGGAATGAGCTCTCGTTCAACATCAGACGCTCCCCCACTCTTCACATCTTCAGGAAGACCCTGAGGACCTGGCTCTTCGACTGACCGGAGCTGCACACCCCCCCCCCCCCCTCCCAGCGCTTTGAGACCCCTACGGGTGAGTAGCGCGCTTCACAATTCCCTGATTGTGTGAGCGGCTGTATTGGAGAGTGTGTCTGTGAATGGCTGTATGGGTGAGTGAGCGGATGTGAGTGCTTGTATGGATGTGTGAATGGGTATGTAATAAGCCTGGGCGGTAAGCTCCGCTCGCGGAGTTTGCGGATTTTTGGGAGTTACCGAAAACTCAGCGATCCGCGGCGTAGCGGAGTTTTTCCCTTGTTCGCGCTTTCAAAATGAGTTTTCGCGCGCGCGGTAGCGACTTACCGGGATCCCTTCGTTCGCCTACGAGTTTTCCTATCCGTTCGCCACGAGATTTTGGTAGCCGGCCGCGCGATCCCACAAGAGTGTGCAATCGCGAACACGTCATTCGGACTCTCCATCGGAAATCCGGCGAAAATATGCATCGCGAACGGGCGGGACAAGTGAAAAACAAGATGGTCGCGCCCATTGGCGACCGCATGGGCAAGTTAGCGAGATATTTCCCCCCGAACACGCAATACGCGTTCCCGAACAGGAAAAACGCATCGCGAACGGGCGGAACAAGCAACTCCGCGTGCTTGTGGAATTCCGCGTAGCTCGCAGAGTTTTTTTTACCACTTCGCGGAAGTCCGCATAGCGCCACTACGCGTACTCCGCCCAGGGTTAGTATGTAAGTGATTGTGTGGGTGGCTGTGCTGAGAGGCTGCATGGGTGTGTGAGTGACTGTGTAGATGAATAAGAGTGTGAGAGTAGCTGTATGGCTAAGTGTGTGACTGTGAGTGGATGTATGGGTGAATGACTGGTTGTATCAGTAGCTGTATGGGTGAGTGAATGGTTGTGTGAGTGGCTGTACGAGTGGGTGTGTGAGTGGCTCAATGGAGGAGTGAGTCCATGTGTGAGTACTGGCATGGGTATGTGAGTGGTCTGGCCTTTTTTTCCCAAAAACGTACAGGCAGTGGGGCCGCACGGCCCCCCTCCCCGGGCTGATTTCGGCCCCGGGACCCTGTCCCCTGGGGCCTGGCATCTCCGTTGGAGACCGCGGTCCCTACCGGCTCCCCGCCTCCTGCGGGAGCCTGCTTTGCTTTGAGACCCAGGGAGCTGCTAAACATGCAGCTCCCTGGATCTCAAAGCAATTTTTCTGTGGCCCTGCTCGCTTGACAGCTGGCAGGCAAACGGACAAATGCTTCACTTCCATCAAGCAAGAGCATTTGTGAGCTCTTGGTTGCTGAAAGCGGAGCGTTTGCTGTGGCTTAGCGGGAAGCTCCTGCCAAGCCACAGCAAACTGCAATGTCCCAGGACTGGGCATCACGGGACATTGTAGGAGCTAGCCCTGGGGGGGAAGGGGGGGGTTGGCGGTACCCAGGGCCATTTACGGCTCCAGGAGAGGGGGCTGCGTGGCCCCCCTCCCTTCAATTTCTCCCCAGGGAGGTGGTGGGCCCCACGCCCCCTGCATTACTTAAAATGAAAGCCCCGGGGAGGTGGCGGCCACTGGGACTGCGGGGGAGGGGGGTCCGAGTGGCCCCCCACATTCTTTAAACCTAAAGCTCCGGGGAGGTGGCAGTCCCTGGGGTTGAGGGGGCCCCAAGAGAACCCCCTTTGTTAAATAAATTAGCCTCAAGGAGGTGGTGGTCCCTGGGGCAGCAGGGGAGGCCATTTGGTCCCCCACATATTTTGTTCTATAAGCCACGGGAGGTGATGGTCCCTGGGGCATCAAAGAGCCCCGGGGGACATATCCCCCCACCCCCCCATTATTATAATGCGCCTGGTACCTGCGACTCCCGCGCATAGTTTCTTTTTTTGTTTTGTTTTTTTGGCGGGATCCACGGATGCCACGAATTATTTTTTTTAAATGCTTTTTTTTTTGCCTTTTGGGATGCCCCCACCCCAACCCCTTTTCTTTTTTTTTTTTTTTTTTTTTTTTACATTTCTTTTGTGGGACTCTGCTTCAAGCCAAGTCCCAAGATAGCTGCCAATACTTCCTGTTTGAAATTTTGGCAGCCAAACAAATTTCAGTAGGTTTGGGCTCCCAGATATCTATACTTTAAATATCTGAAACTACTGAACGGATTAAACACCAAATCATAAAAAGCACACTTTCTGGACCAACATCTAGCTTTCTGCCAAATTTGGTGTAATTCTGGGCTGTAGTCGTGTTCAAAAAATAAAAAATTCCCATAGACATAACATGGAGAAAATGCGTTTTGTGACCCCCCCTTTTTTCTCGGCCCCACTTAACGGATCACCCTGAAACTTTCAACACAGCAGCTGAACCAAAAAGGGGACGTTTTGTGAAAATTTCGTGAAGATTCGTCAAATGGTGCTAAAGTTATTGGTAAAACAAAGAAGATTTTTCTATAGAAACTTTGGCCCCAACTATAACTATCTACTGACTATCGCGAGATATATAAATCTATCCTCTGCACAGATTTTAAAGATGTGTGAGCGTATGCTGCGCCATTCCACACCTGTGGCAAACGCAGAGCAATGATTTGGGTCAAAAGGGGGGTTTGGGATTGGAGTGTGGAGGCCGAATGACCTGAGTGCTCTCAAATAATAAACACCATCCTTGTCAGGGTGTACCACAAAAAGTGACTAAATTAATCTGAACTCAAGCATTTGGTAGCTTGGCACAAAAGCAGTTAGGCTTAACTTAAAGGCAATTAGTAAATTCTATTTGCAGCATTCAACCAGTGATAAAGTGAAAACTCAACACAAGAAAAATTCCCAATTAATATAGCAAAATAGTCAATTGTAATAAATAAATTACATCAAAACAATAAAAATCCAATCAATGGAGCCTTAGTTATGAATTTTTATAGTTCGAGGTGAAAATAGTGCCAAAAAGCACAAAGAACCACTCTTGGTAATCTGGTTGCGCAGGACTGGGTCAAAGTCACCAGTTCAGGCAGACCACAATAGAGCGTTGGTTGGATACAGGAATCCGGTTTGCCCTGGTGAAGAGTTACCTTCTCACAGTCCAAGTCTATGCTGGGAGCCTCAGCTGGAGCTTCGCATTGGCGGGGGCCGCTGGGAGTCCATTGCCGGCACGAGGAGCAGGTTGCCCCTGGAGTTTTGCGATGGAGAGAGATGTGGCGGTCGTTGCTGACGCGCTCTGTCGTAGCTGCAGTGAAGGATAGGTAGTCTCTGGAGCTTTGCATTGGCAGGCATTGCAGTCATTTCTTTGTGCGAAGAGTCTGGTTTGTTTTGAGGTGGGAGTAATGCATTCTGAAGCCAGCCAAGGGGCCAGGACCTGGGGAGCAGCTCTTTGGGATCAAGACTCACTCCAGCATACGGCAACAGCAGGGCTCAAGCAGGTCCAGTTGCTGCTAAGCAGTTGCAGGAAAGACCCTCTGTAAGCTTGTTCAACTGTAAGCTGTAGCTCAAACAGGTCAGCCGACTGACCCTTGGAGTCACTTCTGGGGATTCTGGTTTGAAGGCAAACAGATGCAGTCTTCCTTCTTCAGACAGCAAGCAGTCCTGTTCTGAATCTTCCATAGGTCCAGACATGTTCTATTGAGAGTTTCTGAGGGTGCTATATTTTCTACCCAGTGCCAGTCTGTGTGTGGGGGAGGCCCGCTTTGTCTAACCTTCCCCCTTTCCTGGGTTTGGCTCCAATCTGTTAGCGGGACAAAGGCAGGCAGGCCTAGGTGTGAGCTGCATTTGTCAGTGGCCGGGCAGGCAGCCCTTAGAAGTCAGGAAGGGGGTGGGCATAGCACTGGGGCTACACCTTGAAGCACAGGAAGGGCTCAGTACAATACCTGGGATAGCCTGCTCAGGAGAGGAACATCCTGCCCCACAGCCAAGCCCCTTTTGTCACCTTATCTGGAAGGCATACACACCACACCACAGGAGAGCCATCCACAGTCATGTGACTCTGGACACTGGCAGAAAGGCACATCTAGTTTAGGTAGAAAATTGCCAACTTTCTGAAAGTGGCATTCTTAGAATAATAACTTAAAATCGGCTTTATATTTAAAATAGCCTCTCTATCAGAGTGAGAAGTTTTCAGCACTCCCATTGTTGTATCTAGAGACCTTGTCCGTGGCAGCTGTTAAATCAGGCTCACCAAGGTGTTTGAAGTGGTTTTCCCCACCGTGCGGGGCGAGTCTGTCCCTCCTGAATGCCTCACTGGCATCAGGAAAAGTGCCTCTGAGATTTAAGAAGGCCATGGTTAGCCCGTTATTGAAGAAGGCAGGGCAGGGCCAAAAAATCTAAAGATTTATCACCCTGTATCCCTGCTACCATTTCCAGGTAAAATCTTGGAGCGACATGTAAATAAGACCATTACTAAATTTATGGAAGATGAGCAACTGCTCCATCCTCGCCAATCAGGTTTTCGGGCCCATCATACTACTGAGTTGGTGATGCTCTCTGTACTGGACGAACTTAGATTGGTGCTGATAAGAACAAGGCCTTCTTGTTGGTCTTGCTGGACCTTACGGCAGCATTTGATACGGTGGACCATGCACTGGCTAATGGCGTGCTGGATCACAGGATCCGCACTTTGGTGGATTTCTTAATTCTTGAACAACCCGTCACAAAGGGTGCAAATGGGTGCTCCTGTTTCCAGAGAAAGGATGTTCTCCTTCGGGGTCCCTCAGGGATCCGCGTTGTCCCCATTACTGTTCAACATCTATTTATATCATGTGATTGCAGCTTTAGCACAGTTGGATTGCCAACTGTTTAATTATGCAGATGAAACCCAGCTGGTCTTGCGGATTGAGAGTTCCACACAGGCACAGTTGAACGTGCTGAATATTCTGCAGTTCACTATGAACTGGATGACAGTGAACTCTCTGAAAGTAAATCCAGACAAGACCAAGGTTCTGGCTATCACTATAAAGGGGAATCCATGGATGGACGGTTTTTGGCCCCGGGAGTTAGGTCCTGCCCCAGACTCCGTGCCAGTAGTGAAAGGTCCTGGTATCAAGCTGGATAGCAACATGTCGATGGCTAAGCAGGTGGTGACAGTGTATGGGAATTGCACAGGTCTCCTGAGGATGCTCCGGAAATTGGCTCCAATTCTTTCTTTCACAACTATGCGACATTGGTGGCTGAATTGATCATGTCACAGTTGGATTATGGCAATGCCTTGTACATCAGCCTCTCCAATAAGTTGTTAGGTAAGCTCCGGGTGGTTATGAATGATGCAGCGAGACTATTGAAGCTACCAAGACGAGCCCATGCTATGCCACTGCTGCAACAATTGCTTTGGCTGCAGACAAACAGAGGGCCATGTTCAAAGGCCTGTGCATTGCGCACAAGACGTTACATGGCATGGTACCAGCCTATATTGAGGAATGGCTGAGGCACTATGTGCTGTAACGTCATCATTTTTAGAATCTAGGGTGTCGGAAATCACAGCTGTAACCTTTTCTATTTGTAAAGCACAAATATACCCACCCCCTTAAGGGTTTCTAGGAGGTAGGGGCTATCGGGGAGATTAAGTGAGCTATTGCCCAGAGTCACATGATGCGATGCTGAGCTGCTGCCGGGGATTGAACCTTTAACTCCGTGCTCTGCAGTCAGACGCTTTGACCACTGCGCTACACCTGAACGCCATCTATGCTCCTCTGAGACGATCTTGCTGACTTGCCCACGCTTTAATAAAACAACTTTGGGTGATTGGGCATTTTCAGTTTTGATACCACAGATCTGGAACGGACTACCTGAAAGTCTGAGGAGAGAAACTGCTCTCCTCCCTTTTCAAAAGAGATTGAAAACTTTCTTATTTGAACAAGCTTTCGGAAGAGATTTACTTTCTCATTTTAATAATATCAGTTGCAACATGTTATCATAAACCTTAGGAGAGTAACAAGAGACCTGTGGTATTTGTGCGCTATACAAGTGTTATTAACATAATATAACCTTTTAAATTACAATTCAAATTAGTATAAGAAGCAGTTCTCTATCTCTCCCCAAACTGAAGTTATCACTAGAGTGTAATAAGGCACCGTGGTGTTAGTCTGTGGGAGAGGTAGCTTTACAACAGTGAAAATGACTTTAGGAGTTTTCACTGTCAGGACATGTAAATGTCCTATGTTTTAAATACCATGCACTCCGCTCTGAGTCTTTAGGGCCTACCTTAGGGGTGACATATGTATTAAAAATTAAAGTTTAGGCCTGGTGAAATGGCAGTTTAAAACTACACTACAGGCTGCAGTGGTAGGCCTGAGACATGACAGTGCTACTTTAGTGGGTGGCACAATGAGTCCTGCAGCCCTCTAGTAGCATTTAATTTACAGACCTTGGGTACATGTAGTACCATATACTAGGGATTTGTAAGTAAATTAAGTGTACCAATCAGGTGTAAGCCAATTTTACAATTTTTAAGAGGGAGAGCACAAGCACTTTACTACTGATTAGCAGGGGTAAAGTGCACAGAGTCCTGAAAGCCAGCAAAAACTGTTTCAGCAAAGAAAGGTAAAAATCTGGGGTGACCCTGCAGTAAGGGCCAGGTCCAACAGGTGGTGAGTGTATCCTACGGCTAGGCCTAAGGTCGGTGTTATTATGATGTGACTGGTGCTGACTGATGGACGCCCCTTTGCCAGAAGCTCACCTTTCTGGTCTGGAGTAGATGTACTTCCCATGTGCCTCAAGAACCCTCTCTCTTGTCACTGGATCACTTTAATTTTGCAGTTTGTCTACAGGGCCCTGTAACGTGATGAGTGCTGGAGGATTCCCTTACAGGCGCAGCCAAGCATTTCCCACCTTCCACAGCCTTGAGTCCAATGTAGCCGTGCAGTCATGCAGGGGCGCCGAGCTGTTCCACATCCCTCCCATCTCCTGTCTTTTCAAAGGGGGCATTCGAAACACCCATGTTAACTCTAGGGTAGGTATCTTCTTTATGAGTGTATTTGAAATGTTGGGACATAAATTCGTCTCTCTTAGAAAACCATTCCATTAAAAAAACACAGGGTTTCCGTCCTAGTGGTGACTGACAAAAAAGACGTTATGAATGTATAATGAAATAATAAGGAAACGATCATCTGTAATGCGCATCTTGTTGTATGCATGCAGGCC
Organism: Calotriton arnoldi; assembly: GCA_963921515.1. Classification (NCBI taxonomy): domain Eukaryota; kingdom Metazoa; phylum Chordata; class Amphibia; order Caudata; family Salamandridae; genus Calotriton; species Calotriton arnoldi. The sequence continues at coordinate 4,573,023 of CAWUFW010000295.1, read as the reverse complement.
TTATCTCTTTTATAAATGGATTTCCCCAGAAACAAGATATGTGCAAAGGCTGCAGGCATGCCACATGTCAAAGACTAACACCTAATTTTCACCGTCATTAATTTACAGCAAAAGCTCAGAATAACGACATCGGAACGCTGTATCACTTTATTCACAATGACGACCAGAAGAAGAACAGAGCTATTATTGTGTGATGTATATGCTTTTACTTAAAGCATAATCAATAAAAATGCTTATGGCCAATCATGTAGTAAATAAGTTGACAAAGTATGTGCCCATGAGAATTTATCTGTACCTGGTGCTGTTGTCTACTTTTCAACAGGGTAAATAGTAGTGAATACTGGTCAGGTTAGCCGAGCTCATGGCCCATAAGCACACCTTAAAATGTTTCGTTTTGTGGTGTGAAATCGAAGGTGCGTGTGATCACATAAGTCATTTTAACTGCTTGTTTGAGTAATTTGTAGCGTTTAAACGTTTACTCTTTTAAATCTTTAGGTTACGTTAGCATTAATTTGAGCTTCTGTTTAGATTCTCTGAAGTGAGTGACTGTTATTAAAAATGCACATACTCGCAGCTTAAGCTTGGGCCTAGATTCTGGGGTGCAGTCAACCGATGGATGTCTACCTCTCCGAAGTACAGTGCGGTGTATAGATCATCAGTGGTACCTTGTGCTTGTTTCTGGACCGGCGCTTTCTAAAGGTGATCTAAGGCCACTGCCTTACGACATTGCCAGCAGGAGGCACTTTATTGCAGTTTACAACTGTAGGTTCTGCTTTTCTGCTACGGAGAAGAATGTTTTTTTGCCCGTGTCTCTAATCATTTTTGTGTGTGTAATAATCTAATAATCATTGCCCAGTTACTGGCTATGTTTAGGCTTTGTATAGATTGTCAGTACCACTGAGCAATGTTTTTGTAAGTCTTTTGGCAGTATTTTTTTTTTTTTAACAAAACTCGATGGTAATACAATAAACATCCATTGGATCAGTGACGTGGAGAAATAAATCATCTCACAGCTAAGAATTGTTAAAGTCCCTGGTCGTAGTGTGCCACCACACACTACGAACACGCCTTCACGACGCCGGGATCCAAGAGAAGGCCCTGGACTGGACCACATCCTTCCTTTCCGGCAGAACACAAAGCGTCCGCCTCGCCCCCTTCCGATCCAAGGCCACCAAGATCATCTGCGGCGTACCCCAGGGCTCCTCCCTCAGCCCAACGCTGTTCAACATCTACATGGCACCCCTCGCCCACGTCGCCCGACAGCACAACCTCAACATCATCTCCTACGCCGACGACACCCAGCTGATACTCTCCCTCACCAAAGACCCTCACACCGCCAAAGCCCACCTCCACGAAGGAATGAAGGCCGTCGCCGAATGGATGAGGACCAGCCGCCTGAAGCTGAACTCGGACAAGACGGAGGTCCTCATCCTTGGTTCCAACCCTTCAGCCTGGGACGACTCCTGGTGGCCAACATCACTGGGAACAGTCCCGCCACCCACCGACCACGTACGCAACCTAGGGGTCATCCTCGACTCCACCCTCTCCATGACTAAGCAGGTCAACGCCGTTTCCTCATCCTGCTTCAACATCCTCCGAATGCTCCGCAGGATCTTCAAGTGGATCCCCACCGAAACAAGAAAAACAGTCACCCAGGCCCTCGTCACCAGCAGGCTGGACTACGGAAACGCCCTCACGCAGGAACGACGGCTAAGCTCCTGAGACGGCTGCAACGCATCCAGAACGCCTCTGCACGTCTTATCCTCGACATCCCCCGACGCAGCCACATCACACCCCACCTGAGAGACCTGCACTGGCTCCCTGTCAACAAGAGGATAACCTTCAAGCTCCTCACCCACGCACACAAAGCACTCCACAACTCCGGACCAGCCTACCTCAACAGACGACTCAGCTTCTACACCCCCACCCGCCAGCTCCGCTCGACCAGCCTCGCCCTCGCCACAGTCCCCCGCATCCGGAAAACGACCGCCGGCGGCAGATCCTTCTCCCACCTCGCCGCCAAGACCTGGAACACCCTCCCCACCAACCTCCGACAGACCCAAGACCTACTGGCCTTCAGAAGACTCCTCAAGACCTGGCTCTTCGATCAGTAGCAGCACCACCCCCCTCTTCCCCCAGCGCCTTGAGACCCTCGCGGGTATGTAGTGCGCTTTATAAGTGACATGATTGATTGACTGATGATGGAAAGTAAATATCAATAAAAAGGGAATGGGCTAGCACTCTGTTGTAACGCTGCACTTGCTATTTGCAGTGCTTCTTTCCTTCATAGTGTTTTACATCCCCAGTGTTCTTTTGTATTGTCAGCTGCGTGCGTGAGTTCCACCAACGACAGTTTGTACTGTGCCTGTCGGTGGAACTCACGCTCTCTGTGCTCTGCCTGACTTGAATAAAGCTGTTTCCCCCACCGAAATCGTGTACGAGTCATCACCACATTTTTGGCGACGAGGATGTGATACGAACCCACGCGTGGGCTCATCGCACAACTGTTAATTCTGCTACTGGTTCCACCCCGTTTGAAAGGATGCGGGGAAGAAAGCCTGGTACCAAACTCCTACCGTCTTGGTTAGTCTCTCCCAAGCCGCAAACCTCTCAGGTGGTGACCAACGAAGTTGACCTTGGTGGTGTACATGTAGGAGATTGGGTCAAAGTGAGACATGGCAGACCTTGCAAAGGATTATCTAAGTTTTGGGGCCCTTTTAGGGTCAAGCAAGTGTTTGACAGTTATGTTCTTCTGGATAATGGCAACAAGTGGAACAAACGCAAGATTGCTTTGTATCGCAGGGGTGTGGGGGTGGATTCTGTCATCCACTAACCTATCTCCAGTGATCATCTCAATGGTTTTATGTTGATGAGTGATGCTGAACTGTCTTTCTCTGGGATTCAGGTCAGAAGAGAAATGGGTTCAGGGAATGCTTCCAGTTATTTTGCCTCTGATCTTCCTTCTGGTGTTGGCGCGGGGGTTTCACGGCCTCCCCGGTTACGAAGACCTCCTTGCTATTTGGAGGATTTTGTTCAGACTTGATTTCTGTTTCTTTCCTTCTGTTGGGGTGCTTCTTTTCTTCTTTTTGTTCTTTTGTGCTGTCTCGTTTCTTTTCCTTTCTTTGCTTTTGGGTAGAAGGGAGGGGGGGTGTGTTGTAACGCTGCACTTGCTTTTAGCAGTGCTTCTTTCCTTCATAGTGTTTTACATCCCCAGTGTTCTTTTGTATTGTCAGCTGCGTGCGTGAGTTCCACCAACAACAGTTTGTACTGTGGCTGGCGTTGGAGGGACCACGCTCTCTGTGCTCTGCCTGACTTGAATAAAGCTGTGTTTCCCACCGAAATCGTGTACGAGTCATCACCACACACTCTTTGAGGTGAGTTTTAGGCATAATACAACTGCAGTTTACAAGTCCTGTGGTGTCCTTTATTGCTTCAGGCTGTTCATGTCGGGGTTTCTGACAATGTTTTGGACAGGTATTTTTAGGTCTCGGCTAAACAGCACATGCGCTGTCTCTTCGAGACATTTTATTTACACACAGTGGGTTTACAGCCCGCCCATAGCTTTATCATTGGTTTGTTTCTACGTCGCTCTCATTTCCTTCGTTCCGGTTTGTGAAGGCATGCCTGTTATATCCTCTCCTTGTGTTTGGCACTCCCCTGGAGCATGGACCTGATAATTGTGTCCCTCCGCTACTCCTGTTTTTGGAGCTACTTTTTTTTTTGTGTTCAAGCACTCCGTGTGAGTGCTTGTGTTTTCACTCCATCTCCCATATACCAATGTCACTGGTGAGACCCATTTTTACAGACTTGGCCTCACACCTTGGTCACGAAGTCCCATCTATCCTGTTGCATCTGCTCTCCATTAGTACTACGTTGAAACAAGGGTAGTGGCAGGGCCCCAATGCAACAAAATGTGCACTTGCTTTAGAAATTATCTAGGCTGAAGGGTGCATTATAAGCAGTTTTTTATCAGTTATTAATTACGAGATGCTGTGTGGTGGGAGGCTGTGTAACCTCATTGATTTGGCCTCTACCGTGATAAGTGGAGATGTGGAAATAAAAAGCACTGGCAAAGCCAACAGGTCTCAGCATCGCGAGAGCTATTGCCTTTGTCCATTTCTTTTAGCCTTGTTGTATAGCAGCCTGGCTGCTGTTCAAATCAACCTGGCTAAGAGTCAGGGCAAAAGCGCTATGACGCTGCTATACAACATTACTAGACATTGACAACACCAATAGCTCTTGCGTTACCGAGACCTAGTGGCTTTGCCAATGCTTGTTTTACTGATGGAAGAGGAGATTGCAGTGTATACGGATATGCACCAGAAATATTTGTCTCCTCGCCGATGAAGAGCCATGAGGTGAAGAGCACTAACTGCTCACTCAGTTGTGATGTGTGTTGCACAGGTGAGAGTCATTGCTCTAGTCTCTTAAATTATACAAAGTCTTACTAAGGTTGAATGCTGCACCACCTCCAGGAACGGCTGTTAACAATTGTCTCCTTGGCCCATTGGTGGCCAGCTGCCTGATTTTCCTGTCCACCGCCCAACGTTCCTACCTCACCCCCTTCCTTCCCACACCGACATGGGGCCTGCTGTGGATGTACTTTGTAATGTTTACCTCTTGATGCAGAGCAGCTATCGATCGTCAAGGCCACCTTTGATGTGGCAGTGAATAGGTGATCATAATATTACCGTTGCACGTGTGACGGAATAACAGCCTTTAGCACGTTTCGCGATTGGTACTGGTCACTGTGGTGTGGAACCGACCCATCTTCTGCAGTAATCTACCTCAAGTATGGGTTCTTTTGTGGTGACCCCTGTTCGTTGGATCACAGCACCCTGTTTTGGGTGCAGAGCTGCTGTGTGTGTTTCTTTCATATATTGTTTGGCGCAGGTAAGGCCTGTGAAATGTGATGCGTTGTTTTGTGTGTGGCCACTGCTGTCCATTGGTGCGAATATGATGTGGTCTCTTCGTAAATCCATAATAGGTTACCTATTCTGGGTTAACTGCCTCCAGTGTTTGAGCTAGCTTTGGTCCATCTTACTACTCGCCACCTTTGTCCTCTTCACTTTCCAGGCCTGCTCGGGAAGGATGAATGGAGCGGTGCAGGCCCTTTGCCCTGCTCACACTGCTGCTTCTCCAGGCCCCTCTTCCTCGCTTCGGCTTCTCTCGGTCTTGGATGGCGCTGGGGGCATTGAACGGCTCGCCGAGCCTCGCAGTGACACTGCTCACCAGGAAACATCGAACTGCGCGAAGCTTCGTCCTCATGACACCAGGCACAGGCCCCACGAGGGACCCGTTTCCGCTAACCGATGATCTGCCGCTGTGTATAAATAGAAATCCGGAAGCGTCCTTTGAGAAGAGAGAGTGAGGTGGAGTGCGGCTGTGAGGCGCAGGGAGAGAGGTGTAGGAAGAGGTGCCGCAGAGGAGCGCGTGCAAGGAGAGAATGTGGCACGGTGAGCCCCCTTCTGTCTATCACTCTTTCTTCTGTCCCAACAGGCCTTTATTTTTGTGGCCTATTATTGGCACTCAGGTTTCAGCCTGTATCCTTCAGTCCTTGCTGCAGGGCTGCGCGAGGTTGAGGCTATACATCGTTTTATTTAAAATGTACGCTGTCAAACGGTTTTAGCCAAGTTCCGCTTGCAGGCCGGGTAGGTCTGAAGCTGTTGTCACAGGTATGGGGACCGGGGAATTGAGGGGGCTCCCCAAGAGCTAGAATGTAAACCTTCTGGCTCATAAGTGGAAGAAATGAGCCTTGCTTGGTCCCCGTGTGGCGCCTTTGCATTGACCCTCTCCATCTAAATTGAACCGTTTTGTTGACCTGACCCTTGAATGGGTCCCCTTTAAACTGGCCCTGAGCTACAGCTCCATCTACCACCCCACCTTAAATGCAGTAACCCCTGTGGTGGGGACAGCTGGCCATGTATGTCACAAACTGTGGGTTAATAAAAGCAAGTGGCAAAACCACAATCCTTCAATGTCTTTCTTCCCCCTCTGGCCGGTCCATTCTCTCTAGGGCGGAATCCAAGCAGATGGTGGTTACTCTCACGCCTCATGCCATTCCTAGATGTTCCCCTTTTGTTCTGAGCATACAGCCTACGAGGGTAGATACCCTGCTTTGGAGCTGTTCATCGGGTGCTGACTGTGTGGGGGTTTTGACCTTCTTTGAAACAACGACATGTATTTTTTTATTTTTAACTCTTAAACCCAGTTCCTAAAACGGCGTGTAAAATAGGAGTTCGATAATGTACATTTAAATCCCAGGTATATAACTTGTGGCCTGCTCCCTGCAGGACTGATAAACTGGGTAAGTAAGACCTGCCTGCCCCTCCGTGGAGGGTGCTTTGTAAGGGAACAGATATCGCTTTTCATACACCTCAGACCACATTTGGGCACTTAAAAGGGCCAGGTTATAAATATGGCTGTGCTTGTAGGAAAGATCCACGGTTTTTACGGGTTCATTTTTTTTTCCTACGTTTCTTGCTTTTCATTCAGAAACTCATCAATAAGCCGTGCTATCTCTTCTTTTAGCTGGCCCACTGCATCCTCACGATTATGGTCAAACGCTGGGCTCATTCGGTTAAAGAATCCAGCTGTTCTTTTAATCTGCTTTCTGATTCCTTTTTAATTACCGATTCCTAAAGCTCGTGCCGCAGTAATTTATTTCTACACACCCCCTACATTTTTATTGTGCTGCAAGAAGTACTCCATCCAGCTTGCCACCAATCGGGGATATATCTTCACGATGTCGGGTGGCGCACTCATCTAAGAAGTGCATTCTCTGGAGGTGTCTGTATTCAGGTTCCTCTTTGTATCAGCATCACTTGAAGATCAGACATGTGCATCCCTGAACCTTTGACGCTTCGGATTTGACCAACTGCCCTTCCAGTTTTACAATGAGAGCAATTATCATGCATTAACGAGGCTATGGGCCTCATTTAGAATATGGCAGACAGGCACTCCATCACAAACGTGATGGATATTCCATCCACCTTATTACAAGTGGCATAAGCTATGATGCAGTTGTAATAGAGTGGATGGGAAACCCGGCACGTTTGTGATGGAGTATCCCAACCACTAACTCTAACGCAGGCCCTATGTCATGACAAAATACCTTAGCAGAATATCCGTCTGCAGTGAATTCCCAAAGTAAAGAATATTGAGAACAGTTAATAGGAAACCTTTATTAAAAAAAAAAAGTAAGACTTGGATCAACTGTTTTATGCGCATCTGATGTGGGTTACGGTAATAGGTCAAGGGTTATAGAATGGGTTAACACTAGAATTGGGGCTTATCGGGCAATGTGGTAGGGTTAGGGAAAACGACTGGGTTCTGGTTTGTCTAATAGTGTTGGAAAAAGAAGAGAAATATGATTAGGGTTAGTGAAAAAGTTAATGTTGGATTGAGTCGTCCTTGGAGGGGAATCGCCCATTAAGAACTTTCTTTTGTAACCAGTTTGGATTATGGATTGTCTTTTATAGTAGTTTATTGTATCAGATTTGCTTGTTATAACACAGGTTTCTCATTAATACTTTACTGAGGATTCAGAGCAAGTTATTCCATAAAAATTTTCACTTTTCAAAACTATATGCTTTTCCTTCTTTCTCTCGTGAGAGGAAAAGTTGTAATGTGTTTTTCTTCAGCTCAGTTGAAGAAACTGGGAGAGCATTGGAAATACCAATGAACCTCTGTCCATCTACTACGTTTAACCTTATTCTTTTTTTTTAAACCGCTTTTTATTGAGTTTTACGTTTGAATTCTCACAGCCATATGTAACGTGTCGAGTCTATAAACATCAGCAGCTGTTGGGTGCTCAGCATGCATGATAGAAGAAAACATAGGAGAACATGTACTATTCATGCGTTTCGGCACGTTCCAAATGATCAAATTTCGACAGTAAGTCTGTCAAAGGTGGGTGTTAGTTCGACATGGCAGTGTCTATGCATCATATTCTAACAGCTAATCATATATAAAACATTTTACTCCTGAAACTTGATAACAACGAGAGCGTCTATTGATAAAAAGGCTGGCAGTATATATATTGGTCAAATTTTTCTGGTGACAGGAAGGTCTTGTATACATTCTGTGGGATTTAATGGTGTTATAGAGGCCATCTAGGGGTTGCCAAGTGGGGTTACTGACTGTCGTCTTTAAATGTGGTTCGGCTGTGGGTTGTTTTTATTTATGGCATTGGGGTAGCCTGTGGCGACTCAGGGGGGCAGTCCCCTTCAACCGTGTCTTTTGTCTATCGTTCTCGTACTACTTCCAACCACAGGTCATCTATAGGGCGGTGCCTTACCCCTCTTTTTTCCTCCTCGATTAATGCTCGTTCTTCCGCCCGGGCCCAAGCAAGACATCTTTTTCCCAGTGCAGGATACCAGGGCCGGTAGGGGATTTCCATCTTAAAGCTATTCTCCTTCTAGCCAACACCAGGGCTAGATCTATGAATCTGTTTCCCACTTTTTTAGGTTTTGGCCTAGGGAGCAAGCCCAGCACGCATGCCTTCATTGTGTAGGCAATAGTGCGTGCAAGGACCTTATGTAGTGACTCAAGGACATGATGCTAATATTCAGATAGGGATGGGCAATTCCATACCATGTGTCTGAAATCAGCGTCTGGCTGTGCACAGCCAGGCATTGTTTGTCAGCGCTGCCCCACATTATGTTTAGTCTGTGTGGTAAGTCATATGAAGGATGTTGAATTGGGTGTATTTGAAGCTAGCATTTCTAAAGATCGTCTTGGGTAATCGCAGCGCCTGTTTCCATTCAGCCACAGAGATGGTACGCTCTATAGTTGACTCCAATTTCTGTTGTAGCATTGGTAGCTGGTTCCCTGCCATGTCTTTCAGGGCCCGGTACAGCCATTTAATTAAGTGTCTTGCCGATCCCAGTGTAGTCATGGCCTGCAAGAGTCCGTGCGTGTTTGGTTTGTGTGTGCCCGCTCCCCACAGAGACTGGAAGGTTTTCAGCATCCCGTAATAGTTGAAAAATTGCCCACGAGGCAAGTCATACTGGGATATCAACTCCTCTAGAGGGATCAGTGCTCCCTCCAAGTAGCAGTCTCACACTCTCGACAGGCCCGCATTGTCCCAGTCGGCTCGTGGTGAAAGATGAGGTTGCATTTCCTCTTGGCAATCCCACCAAGGGGAGTTCTGGTGAGTACATTGAAGTTTCTGGTGATCGCGCAATGCTTCTACACCAGCATTTCAAGGCCACTGTAACTAGTGCGCCCCGGAGCTGGGCTCATCTCCCAGGAAGTAGCAACCCAGCTAACAGCTTCCCCTTCAGGTCTGTGCAGGGTGGAGAGTCCAACGTCTCCAACCCAATCCTCTCCAACCACTGGGCCAGCCATTGCAATTGGGCAGCCAGATAGTATGCCTCGAAATCCGGGGCTCCCAGTCCCCCATTTTCTGGCGGTCTCTTGGCAATAGCTAATGACACTCTGTTGCGGCCCCCATCCCAAATCAAGTCTCTCAGTAGCGTATCTAACTCTTTAGACCAGATCTTCGGGATGACCACCAGCAAATTTGCGAAGAAATAAATTAGACGTGGCAACATGACCATCTTAGAGAGCGCTACTCTTGACATAGTGGGGAGCTTAAGGGAGCGCCAGAATGTCACCACTGACTTAAGTGAGCGAAGGGCTGGGTTTAGGTTGCCCTCTAGGAGGTCTCTTTGTTAATGAAATATTTGAATACCTAAGTATTGGAAAGAACGGGGGCAGGAGGCTGTAAGGTTGAGGGAAAAGACATGTGTCTTACGTTGGTTCACCTTCAGACCAGTTAATGTAGTATAGTCATTTAGAATAGCCAATCCATCTCTTATCCCCCCCATTGCTATTCCGCAAATAAAGGAGGATATCGTCTGCATAGAGAGAAATCATGAATTCTCTCTCGTCGAATGTCAGGCTGAGTCTCTCACTCTCTGCTCTGAACGGCACAGCTAGTGGCTCCATAGCCAGGGTGAACAGGAGGGGCAAAAGAGGGCATCCCTGTCTGGTTCCCCTGTGTATCTCATAGGAGCTTGAGATTGTGCTGCCTGTCTTAACTCTAGCTGAGGGGGAAGTGTAGAGTAGCTCGACCCACCTAATCCATCCCTCACCCAGCCCCATAGCATACATTACCTTCAACAGGAAGTCCCACCGTAAGGAGTCAAAAGCTTTTTCAAGATCCACCGCCATGACCACTGCGTTTGGGTAGTTCGAGAGGTCCCAGTGAAACAGTGCATAATATAGCCGTCTGAGGCTCCCCGACGTGGTTCTGGTTGGGATGAACCCGTTCTGGTCTGTGTGGACTAGTGTGCGCATGTGCGGGAGCAGTCCGCTGGCTAATATTTTGCTTAATATTTTGAAGTCCATACTTAACATGGATAGTGGTCTGAATTCTGTGACCTTAGGGGTGTCTACTTTAGTCTTAGGGATAGGCACCACTAGGGCCTCTTTAGTTGTTGTTGGCAAGTGGCCACAGTCTAGCGAGTCAGCATATAGCCTCTCAAGATGGGGCGCCAGCTGAGCACTATATGTCGCATAAAATTCAGCCGGGAGGCCATCTGGGCCTGGGGTCTTCCCTATTGCCATGTCCTTTATCACCACTCTGATTTCTTGTACACTGATAGCGTCTCCCAGGTCTTTCTGGGCTTCAGTGTCAATATGCTGTAATTGGACATTGTCCAGATAGTCATGGATTTGTCCCCCGGTATGATCGGCGGACGTTCATAGAGGGATTTATAATAGTGTAAGAAGCAGGTATTGATTTTTTTAGGGGAATAGGTCGTAGTTCTGTCCGCGTCCTGCAGCTTAGTTATGGGGGATCCCCTATTTACGGGCTGAATCGGTCCCGCTAGCAGTCTTCCTGATTTTCCGCCTTCAGTATGCTGTTTCTTCTGGTAGTCTTTGCGATCTAAGGTTGTTGTAGGTACTCTTGGCTTTGGGTAATTGTGTGTGGGTGTCTGTCTGGGCCCCTAGTCTGAACTCAAGCGTGTGTATCTGTGTCCAGTTTGCGGAGCTCATACACTATCTCCCACCGTCGCTCCCATACAGTGTCCCCTGATGACCACCTTGAAGGAGTCACATTCCACTAGCGAGGAACTGGCCGTTCCCTGGTTCTTGAGAAGTAGTCGGTAATGGAGGTATGCAGAGATTGTTGGAAGCATGTATCTCCCAGCATGTTAGCATCTAGTCGCCAGGTGGGGATAGCTGTCGATTCGGGCGTCGTGGAGAGCGTCAGGAGTAGGGAGCTATGGTCTGACAGTGTGCGTCCCAAATATTCAGTGTCTGTCATTTGTGTACTAATGTGGGATGAACAAAAGAACATATCCAGTCTGGTATGCAAATGGTATAGGGGGGGAATAGAATGAATAGTCCCTAACTTGTTCATGATGCAGTCTCCATATATCTACTCGGTCCCAGTGCCTTATCCAGGTTCGGAGGGCTTTCGCGTTGGAGTTGGCCAGTGTACCATGCAGTGGTGGGGTGGATCTATCTGTGGTGGTGTCTGCCACACAATTGTAGCCCCCCCAGCACTATGTTCTGTGTGACTATTCCTGCAAGCGGGTAGGAGAGTTTGCAAAGAAACTGTTGTTCTTGGTTAGGGGCATAGATGCTGCCCACTGTTACCTCTTTGCCAAGTAACCTCCCCTTGATCAGCACATATTGGTCCTCTGGATCGATTAGGGTTTGTACTGCATCAAAGGGGGTTCCAGGGCGTATCCACACCAGTACCCCGCGGGAGAAAGCAGAGTATGATGTAGCGTACAGGTGGCCTCTCCATCGTCGCCGGAGACGTTGTCTCTCTTCTAGAGTCAGGTGGGTTTCTTGAAGCATGACTATCTGTGCTCCCCTGCGCCTAATGTAGCTGAGTATGTTATGACGTTTCGCAGGTGAGCCTATGCCTCCAACGTTCCAAGTAAGGAACTTTATCCCTCTAGGGCCTACGTTTGCACCTGCCATGTGTTCCTGGTGTCATGACTCGCTTGCCATGTCTGGGTTTGACTATGCCTTGTCGCCTGAACGCTCATGTAAACTTCCAAAAATCCAACTCCCCAACCGAGGGCAACAGCACAACCACTAGCCGCCCAAACCTGGAAACTAAACAAGACATAGTGTCAGAACGCCGCCTCCGAGTCACTAGGCGAGGCATTCTGGCACGGGGGTGAATGCAGAGTGTAGGTGGGATAGGAGCGCCTCGTCCCGGCTCCATGTGGTTGCACTCCCAAGCGGTGTTTCTCAGTCCTGAGTTCACGACCACAGTCTGTGGCGCTCCCACAGCTGGGGCCGACCATGGTCTTTCTTCTGTTGCGGAGTGGGTTCTTGGGGGGGGGGGGGGGGGGGTGAAACATATACCAGTTCCGGGGTTGCCCTGGAGGTCCGCCTCAATTAGGCTATGTCATCCGCGGATCGCGGGGTAAGCTTCGGCATTAGGGGATCTGTTTCGAGGGAGCCCCCAGATTCAGCCGATGCATCGATGGATCCAGCCGATGTCCCCAAGGTGTTACCCTGGTGCAGGGCCGAGATGATTTGCACTACTGCCTGCAGCGCAGCTCGTCTGTCCTGGTAAGTTTGCGAGGCTGTAGGCTTTAGTGTTTGAGCTATCTTCCAATTACACTTCGGTCTTTTCCTGCATGGCTCGGGTCCGGTTTCTGATCACAGGGGCCTCTTAGGCAGCGGCACGCCCCCCTTGTATGCTTCCATCCAGGTCCACACCTCCTCCATGGTATCACTAAAGTGTGAGGCACCATCCAGCATGATTTTCAGCTTGGCCAGAAATATTAAGGAGTATTGTAACCCTGCTTCCCTAAGGGCTTTTTTAGCTTTAAGAAAGGATGCCCGCTGGGCCTGCACCTTAGCGGTAAAGTCCGGCAATATTGATACTTTGCTGTTTTCGATCACGTACGGGCCATGTGTACGGGAGTGCCGAAGGATTGTGTCTCGGTCTTTAAAATGGAGAAGCCTGGCAATCACAGGTCGAGGAGATCCCCCCCCCGGGTCAGGTGGGCGACCCGGTACCCTGTGTTCCCTATCCAGGGCAAAGAATTGAGAAAGGAGTTCCGGGGTCACGATGGAGCGCAGCCATTTGTCCAGATATTCGACCATGTTGGACCCTTCTGCTCCTTCCGGTATTCCTATGAGTCTGATGTTGTTCCTGCGATTGTGGCCTTCTGCGTCTTCTGCCCGTCGTTCGAGGATTGCCACTCTAGTAGAGAGGTCATCAAGCCGAGCAGCGTGTGACTTTTGTTCTGGTTGCAGCACGGTTAATGCGGATTCAGTTTCCCGGACTCTGTCTGCCAGCTTCCGATGTTCTGCCTGCAGTAGGCCCAGGCCCACCGAGACCGCCCCAATGTCTTGCTGTAATGCGTTTTTGGTATCGGCTATGGCAGCCAATACCCTGTCCAGGTGCGAGTGCAGGGAGTCATCCTCGCCGGTGGTCTCACTGCTCCTTCTCTCCTGTGCACTGGGCTAAGGCTCCCTGGTAGCAGGCTGGGTGCCCCCCTGTTTCTGCTTCGTCTTAGGCATTTTGTCCTCAGGTAAGCCCCTTGTGCCAGATACTGCGACCAGAGAAGTTGTGAGGGGATCGGGGCTCGAGTCCTAGGAGTTGGCCACTAAGCGCCTATGAGCTATGTATGCGGCGCAGTGCTGATTGTCCTCTAGGGGCGCCGGGCCTCTGGGCTCGATATCCGCTTGTGTATCTACAGGGGGTGTACCTCCCCCGTGTCTTCGCTCTCAGCAGGGCCGTTCCAGCACTGGTGATCGGGATCTATGGTGTTGTTGGCAACTGGGGCAGGGCCACTTGGTATCACTATCCTCAGCGTGGCCACAAGTTCTCAGCCCCTTGTCGCATCTGTGAGCTCCCCTCAGGTCTAGTGTGGGGGGGGGAAACCCAATCGGCACCGCTGTTAAGGACTACTCAGCTCCTCCACTGCCTCGCCCACTCTCGTCGTTCTCAAGGCCTTTCTTTTTTTTGTCTCCTGCCTATTAGGCACCACCTGGTGGTGTTCCTGTCTTTTTAGTTGGCAGCCAGCCTTTCCGAGAGTCCGGGCTCAGATCGAGCCAACTGCCAGGCAGTTTTGGGGACCCGGCCGTTCCCCTCGGTCCCTTCTTCGCGTTCTAGTCTCCCCTCCGGCCCGGGCAGGCACCGGTGTCTCCCAGCCGGCCTCCCGACACCGTGGCTGGGTTGCTTCCCGCTGCGCAGCACTCTGCTCCCAGTATAGTGCACTCACCAGGGTAATCTTCGGCGTTATCACGGGAGTGGCTCTGGGGGCGATCACCGCCACTGCTCTTTTTGGGGCCTCTCTGCGATCCTGTTTCACTGCGGCCTCGGTCGGGGTCCGCTGCACCACCTTCCGGGGCCTTGTCAGGTCTCTCCGACCGCAGCTCCGTCACTTACGCTCTGTAGGCCCCGCCGACCTCGCGGTCTTGATCTCAGCGGGCGCCCTCGTGTGTCATCAGGGTCCTCCTCTGCGGGACCACAGCCACCTTTGCCATGCGGGCCGGGATGGAGCTCCGCGCTCAGACGACCGCCATGTTTGGCATCTTGGTCACGCCCACGTTTAATCTTATTCTTTTTTGTTTTTTTGTTTTTTGGGGCGGGGTTAGCGTGGGAGCAGAAAATAAATAAGAGTAGAGTACTTAAAGCCCTCCCAATGTCTTCTTACTTCCCAGTTGTCCTTCTTTAGGAAGATACTCATGACTTCAAGGTCAATATTTGGAAATTTTGTGCATCTCTTTAGAATAATATTTTGCCAAATGTTGTATAGTACCTTTTTTATTTGTGCATTAGAAGTATAGAACAGGTAGCAAGTTAATTGCCCACAGGCGCCTATGTTGTACATCCTAATTCCAAAATAATTTCTACTATTGCCATAAACTAATCTTCTTATTTTATCTTGGGAAGCTACAGACCCGGGTTCTAATCTTGGTGTAGGCATGTGGCCAAAAATCATGATTGTGGATTAATCTCTAACTTCTTTTATGTCCGGTTATAAATTTGTAATGACAAACTTGATCGTGAGTAATTCCCCAAAAACATGTTGGTATCAACCACCTCCTCATCACATTGGGTTTTTAAATTTATATATATATATTTTTTATCTCTTTCAACAGGGTCCATATTTTGTCTCCCCTTCCTTGCTCATTGTAGAGAGCCTCAAGCATAAGTTGGTCCTATACCTGTAAATGTCTCTGTAGGTCATTGCAGTTTTAGTTTGCACTATGTAAAAAAAAAAAAAAACACACACATGACACTCATTATTTCACTCACTCAGTTTGCCTCTCTCGCTTGCTGTCATGCAGCAGGTGCTTTTACCACAAAAGTCTCTTATTGGCATTTGAATTTATGCTCTGCCGCGACTCACACCACTCTGCTCTCATTGTCGCCTGATTGTGGGTCACAGTTTCCGTGTATACGCTTCACTCACCAATCTGCATTTGTTGCACTATTGTTAACCTTTAGGAAAATGCTTATGCAATTTAGTCTGTACATTTTTGTATAATACTATTGTGTATGAGGATCAATGATGATTAGAAGACATTTAATTGTAGCTTGTGAGGGAAAGGTTGCAGGTGCCTAAGCAGGATGTAAAAGTGGGTGCTGCGCATGACTGTTTACTGGATTTTTTATGTGGAGTCAAACACACCACTCAATGTTCTGATATATTATTGTGTAGCTATTCTAGTCTTGTGAAGTATTACAATTTTGTATTGTTTAGATCCAGCGTTATTCATACTCCTTGTATGGCCTAAAGCGCTTTCCTTGGTTGTCTGGTTGCCTTATTTATATAGTGCTTCATACTGCTGGTGTCATCATCAAGCACTCTGATATGCATAAGGTTCATGGGCATCCTTGGAGTGCATGGTTGAAAGGGTATTTTTTCTTCCATGGCTTATATGGTGCATGTTGGTGAAGTACCTGAGGTTTGATGATGTGGAGAGTACATAATGCACTGATTATCGCAGTCCTTAAACATGTGTGTTGCAGAGTGTGAGAATAGACTCTGCTGCTCAGGTGATTTTTTGGGTAGGAGTATCATACAAAGAAACTACCTTTTGTTGTGCATCAGTGGGGTCTCTTGTGATAAATGGAGCTCACCCAGTGGCATCTGTGGAGCCAAACCGTTGCGAGGGGGTGGGGGCGGGCACTGCAAAAGCACCAAGGAGCATTAAATGGAGTCTACTTAGGCACCAGCTAAGATCAACCCATTGGAAGAACCGTTCAGCCACCAAGGAGGATTAAATAGAAGATGCACTATAGCAATAGTGGAGAAGTCCTTTTCTGGAATTGTAAAACCACCATGTAATATCTTAAGGACTTTACTAATGTTGTGCCATATGCCCCGGGAGCGTTGCTCTGTTATGCTTAATCCAGTGTTTAGTGGGTGAGATTATGGGGTTCATGTTAATATTTGGATCATTGTTTTGAAAGTACAGTCTTCGGTGATACGTTACCTAGGAAAGGTGTAGACCATGCTTGGTTGTTGTCCGACATTAGGGGTTACTAATGTGAAATAATAGTGACGTGACATGGTCCATGAAGGAGATAATCTTGTGGGGGAGGTCCAGGCTAACATTGATGATTGGCCTGCATCAACCATGGTCAGTTCTCATATATATTTTTTTTATAACACATTTTATTGGTCATTTCAAATAATATAATTACAAGCGAATACATTCACTTTACTTGGTTGACAACATCAACAGTCATATATCTGACAGAGACCATTAGTTATGGATTCCTTACCTTGTGAACTACCCCCAGGTGTCAGACTGGATCCGGAGAATTTTCGTCAGCAGTACCCCTGCATGTCGTAAGGTGGTGTCAGTCGGCTCCGCGTTCGGCGTCATGGTCACCGGGATGACGTCGCGGCAGCTACTTAGACTCCGCCCTCGCGCGCTGATGTCAGTTTTCTTTTTCCGCGCCAGCCAGCGCAGATCCGGAGAGAGCAGTACCTCCAGTCACTTTTTGACTGACTTTTTTGATCGACTTTTGTCGACACCGTTTTGAGTTCTCGACTCCTGGTGCGTGTAGGGATGCCGGGTTTCAATGCTTGCGGTTCCTGCCGACGGTTGATGTCGGTGACGGATCCGCACCGCATGTGCCTGTTTTGCCTGGAACGTAACGACTCCAAGTCATGTTCAGACTGCCGGACCATGAATCCGAAGTCTTTGCGGGAGCGGTCCTGAAAGCTTCTTGAGGCCCGGCAGTCGCGTGGGAGGTCGAGCGACCGGTCGCGGCGCCACCACCACCAGTCCTCCTCCAAGTCTTCGCACTCCTCAGGTAAGTCAAAGCACAAGAAGAAGTCGAAGAAGCATCGTCGCTCTTCGACTTCTCCCCGTCCGTCGGCCGACGCGACGAGGGATGCGGGCGGTGCCCTACCTGCGGCTCCACATGCGGAGCCCGCTGGGTCAACTCAGAGTTTCCCTCACTTTCCGGGACCCGGAGCGACTCCTGCTCAGCTTCGGAGTTTCTACGAAGCGATGCATGCCATCTTTGGGCAGCCTGACTCCGCTGGCGTGCCTTCGGACCCCGTGGACTCAGCTGGGGGCCCTGGGCCTTCGATGCCGGCGGCTTCGGACCCGGCACCGCAGGGTCCCCTTGGATCCAGGCCTGGATCCGGATCGGCCCTGGACGACCTTGTAACACCTCCCCCAGCGCCGATTCCACTGGCACCGCGCCCGCAGCCGACGCCGGTTGTGTCCCCAGCCGGCGTCGACCCCGGCCTCCACCCTGACGTGGACACTGAGCCGGACCGGCGTCGACTGCGACTGACGCCGGACCGGCGTCAACAGGTACTTTTGTTCCCCTGTTCAGCCCTGGTGTGTTTAGGCCAGATTGGCAATCAGAGGAGGGTGAAGAGGACTGGGAGGGGTCTGGTGACCCTTTAACTGACCAGTTGGAGTACGACCCGGACTGAATAGAGGAGTTTGGGGAAGCCAGTGGTCTGGATACCTCCCCAGACCTTGGCATGTTGTCTCCTTCTACCGTGGCTACGGAGGAGGGAGCGTCTTACGCAGTGGTGTTGCGTAGGGTGGCCGAGGCTCTCAACCTCGAGCTGCCTACGGTGGCAGTCAGGACTAACCTCCTGACAGAGGTGCTTCAACTGGCAGCAAGCTCTTCGGAGCCCCTGCTGCCGATTTAATGAGACCCTTACTGACATCCTTTTGGGCACCTGGTCCAGGCCCAACACAGGGGCTCCTGTGGATAGGATGATTGCCCGATGCCACCGCCCGGCCCCGGGCGACCCCACTTTCCTCTCTCAACACCCCACCCCTGAGAGCTTGGTGGCCCAAGCCTCCACGTCCAAAGGCGCATTCCCTAACGCACCACCTGATAGGGAATCCAAAAAGCTGGACCACCTTGGGAAGAAGCTGTTTTCTTCCTCCAGCTTGGGACTGCGGTCTGTAAACACCGCATGTCTGTTGGGCCGTTACACCCACTCTGTGTGGGATACGGTAGCGCAGGTGCTGCCCCAGTGTCCGGAGGAGCCCGGGCCGTGCTCTCAAGTGCTGTCGCCGAGGGGAGAGACGCAGCAAAGTTTACCATCCGATGTGGGCTGAATACCGCTGACTCGCTAGGCAGGATGATTTCAACGTCGGTAGCCCTTCGACGCTACGCCTGGCTGAGGTCGACTGGCTTTTCCGGGGATGTCCAAGCTACCCTTATGGACATGCCCTTTGATGGCTGTTGCCTGTTCGGCGACAAAGCAGACCACGCGCTAGAGCGCTTCAAGGACTCTCTGGCTACGGCGAAGTCCCTGAGCCTCTCCACCACCCGCCATTCGCAGTCTGCTTTTCGCCCCTTTCGTGGCTACGGAAGGGGTGCCCGGCTACGTTCCACCCAGAGCCACAGGCCGGCGCAAGCTGTAAAGCCCCTGCGTGGCCGGGGACATGGGTCCCACCGTTGTGGGTCCGGGGGCCAGCGAGCGGGCCAGTCCACCACCGCTTCCTCTGCAGCAGCCTTCAAACCCTCCTAGTCTGACCTTTCAGGGCCACAACTGGCCAGTGGGCGGCAGGATTTGCCATCACCTCCCCACTGGCGTACCATCATGTCGGACAGGTGGGTTTTGCAAATAGTCCGAAGGGGCTACTCCCTCCCCTTCGAGACTATCCCCCCAGCCATGCCACCTCAGTACC
This sequence comes from Calotriton arnoldi, assembly GCA_963921515.1. Classification (NCBI taxonomy): domain Eukaryota; kingdom Metazoa; phylum Chordata; class Amphibia; order Caudata; family Salamandridae; genus Calotriton; species Calotriton arnoldi. Next base: position 4,553,901 of record CAWUFW010000295.1, on the reverse strand, counting down.
ATCGTATGTCGGAGGATCATCTGGCCCTTCTCCAACAGGAAGTTACGGCTCTCTTGGCCAAGGGAGCCATTGAGCGAGTTCCTACCCCAGAAGTAGGTCGTGGTTGCTATTCCCACTACTTTCTGATGCCCAAGAAGGACAAAGGCCTGCGTCCTATCTTGGATCTCAGGAACGTCAACCGCTTCCTCCGGAAGGAGAAGTTCAAAATGTTGACCCTAGCTCAGGTCCTGTCTGCCCTCGACCCTGGAGACTGGATGGTAGCGTTGGTTTTGCAGGACGCTTACTTTCACATCCCCGTCCTGCCGGCCCATCGACGTTACCTACGGTTCATAGTAGGCCACGAGCACTTTCAGTTTACCGTGCTCCCCTTCGGCCTTATCAGCGCTCCTCGGGTGTTCACGAAAGTGATGGCGGTGGTCGCAGCTCATCTGCGCAGATCAGGAGTTCCAGTCTTCCCCTATCTCGACGACTGGCTGTTGAAGGCGGGCTCGCCCTAGGCAGTCGTCTCCCACCTCCAGACTACGGCGGACCTCCTGCATTCGCTGGGGTTCAATATCAGCGTGCCGAAGTCGCACCTGACTCCCTCTCAGAAGCTCCTTTTCATCGGAGCGGTTCTGGACACGATGCAGTTTCGGGCTTATCCTCCCGAACAGCGAGTCCGGGCTATGATTCCGATCTTTCATCCTCTATCCTGGGTTTCGGTCAGGATGACCCTGAGGCTGCTGTGCCTCATGGCCTCCTACATCCTGCTGGTGGATCATGCCAGGTGGCATATGCGGGCTCTGCAGTGGGACCTGAAGTTCCAGTGGGCACAGCATCAGGGGAATCTGTCCGATTGTGTTCAGATCTCGGAGGGCGCTGCACGACAATTGCAGTCGTGGCTAATGAACCAGGATTGGGTCAACGGCAGATCCCTCTCCCTTCCCCAACCGGAGTACACAGTGGTGACCGATGCATCACTTCTGGGATGGGGCGGCCACATGGGGGAGGCGGAGATCAGAGGCCTCTGGTCTCCGGCGGAGTCCGGGCTCCACATCAACCTTCTGGAGCTTCGGGCGATTCGTCTTGCACTCAAAGCATTCCTTCCCTCTGTCCGGGGAAGAGTAGTGCAGGTGTTCACGGACAACACCACCGCCATGTGGTACTGCAACAAACAGGGGCGGGGTGGGGTCGTGGACCCTATGTCAAGAGGCCCTCTGCCTCTGGACATGGCTGGATCATCAGGGCATGTCCCTGGTGGTTCAACACCTGGCAGGTTCTCTGAACGCCAGGGCGGACGAACTCAGCCACAGGTGCATGATGGATCACGAATGGCATCTTCACTTGGAGGTGGTACAAGGTCTCTTTCACAAGTGGGGAGAGCCTTGGTTCGATCTGTTCGTCACCGAAGAGAACACGCAATGTCAGCAATTCTGCGCGTGTTGGAATTTCCAAGGCGGCACTCGCTAAGCGACGCTTTTCGTCGCAAGTGGAGTTGCGGTCTTCTATACGCCTTTCCGCCTGTACCACTTCTGCCCAGAGTGCTGAAGAAGATCAGACACGACCGGGCCCAAGTCATCCTGGTGGCTCTGGATTGGGCACGAAGAGTTTGGTATCCCAAGCTATTACACATGGCATTGATCCTCCGATCCGACTGCTTTGGGAGGATCTTCTGTTGCAGCAGCAGGGGACGGTCCTCCACCCGAACCTGTCCAGTCTCCACCTTCTTGCGTGGAAGTTGAGCGGCGACAGTTGACAGCCTTTGACCCACCTCCAGAAGTCTGTGATGTTATCTCGGCAGCCAGGCGTCCCTTCACTAAGACGGTATACGCCTGCAGATGAAACAAATTTGTGACATGGTGCACAGCAAAGGCTGTGGATCCCCTTTCTGCCCCTCTTTCTGAGGTTCTCTTGTTCCTCCTTTCTTTGGCCCAGCAGGGCTCTCCTCTGGGCACTCTGAAGGGCTACCTCTCGGCCATTTCAGCCTTCCTTAGGCTTCCTGATCAGCCTTCTCTTTTCAAGTCCCCTGTTGTAAATAGATTCCTTAATGGCATTACTCATCTTTTTCCTCCTGTTCCCTTCGTAATGCCCCAGTGGGATTTGAACCTAGTTCTAACTTCTTATGTGTGCTCCCTTTGAGCCGCTATATAACTGTCCTCTTAGGCTTTTGACCTTAAAGACTGCTTTTCTGGTTGCCATCACCTCTGCGATCAGGGTGAGCGAGCTGCAAGCTCTTGTTTCCAAACCTCCTTTTCTGGCTGCTCATCCGGACAAGGTTGTCCTTCGAACTCGTCTATCCTTTCTTCCCAAAGTGGTTACTTCCTTCCACATTGGTCAAACCATCACCTTGCCCACCTTCTTTCTGCCTCCGCATCCTTCTAATGAGGAAGAGAGGCTCCACCTTCTGAATCCAAAACGTGCTCTTTCCTTTTACTTGGATCGCACAAAACAATTCCGGGTGGATGACCAGCTCTTTGTTGGCTATGTGGGTGCTAAAAAAGGTTGGGCCGTACACAAACGGACCATCTCTAGATGGGTCGTTTTGTGTATCAAAGCTTGCTATTCTTAGGCAAAGAAGAAGCCTCCTGTGGGGCTACGTGCCCATTCCACCAGGGTGACGGCAGCTACCACTGTTTGGGACGGGCAGTTCCCCTCAACGACATCTGTCAGGCAGCGACATGGGCATCTCTGCACACGTTCACAAAACACTACTGTCTGGACAGCGAAGTCCGGAGAGACCGCTTTTTTGGCCGTTCTGTTCTCCAGGACTTTCTGGTGTGAACTTGGTTCGCAGACCCTCCTCCGGGGTTGGTATTTCTCGGGTATCTATTCACAAGGTAAGGAATCTATAACTAATTGTCTCTTTCAGATGAACAAGTTACTTGCCTTCGGTATCGATATATCTGTAAGAGACATAGATTAGTTATAGATTCCTTACCGCCCCACCCATCCTCCCCGTTCTGCGGACTGACTTCTAGGTTAAGGATTTCCTTTCAGGGCCCTAGTTTTGTGCACCAGTGGTTAGTGTCTTGCATGGCTCTGCACTTCTGGCGTGGAAAGTCGTGTACAGAACTGACGTCCGCGCGAGAGGGCGGCATCTAAGTAGCTGCTGGGACGCCACCGCCCCTTGGCCCACCAAACCCACTACAACTAAATAAAAGGCGATTGGGCCACCACTGCCAACAGGCCATGGTCAGCACCGACACTCTGATTCTAACGCCCTGCCTTACGGCTCAGCACCAAAACAGCAAGTCAAGCCTTCTGGCTTGCCATGATGATGCACCTTTGGTTCCAAAGCATCGCAGAGCGAAAGATTAAAAAGCAAAAATCCAGCTCAGCACCGAAGATTTCGGCGCCGAAGCAAAAAGATGCTTCCTTACAGTCAACGGAGCCAATTTTGAAGAAAATGAAGGCAAAGCTGGATCCTAAACAAAAGAAGATTCACATAAAATCATAATAATGGACACGTAACAGCTAAACCAGTAATACCATTAAAAAGGAAAGCAGACACTCAATACAGAAGCCCTCTCAAAAACAAAAAGGACATAGCTACTAACCCTATTCAGATTCCCCACACCCCTCCACCTTCTTTACCAGATACAGATCCTTTACACATTACACCATTGGGTTCTCCTAACACAAATCCCGATTTAAAGGAGGATAATCACAATCAGCCACCACCACATCCATGGGATAACTACAATATAGATCCACCTCAGGATAGAGACCCTGGTCTATATCCAGCAAAACCTTCCCTTCCTGATGATAATACTGCATATCAGGAATTAATTGCTAGGGCAGCTAATTAACATTGAGGGCCTTTACATAAGGAGGCAATGGAAGAAAATTTCCTATTTGAAACCTTAGGAACTTCACACGAAACCACACAAATGTTGCCTATGGTTAAAAGTATGTTAAGGCTCACTAATGATATATTTAAAGACCCAGTTAGAGCATGAATACTAACACCTAAAGTGGACAAGAAATATAAACCCCCTCCCTCTGACTCAGTTTTCATTAGGGGTCAGTTGCCTTTTGATTCCTTCATAGTGTCCAATGCCCGTAAAAGAGCAAATTTACAAACATCAGGGGAGGCCCCACGTCCAGATAAAAAATCCAAACTGATTGAGCAACTACTCTCTTCCCTGATGCATCTATCAGCCAACCATTGGTGTATAGCTAATACACAAGGTCTCTTGTCCAGATATGATAGAGCTCACTGGGATAAAATGGAACAACTATTAAAATATCTCCCAGAAGAACACAAAAACAGGGGGCAGGAAATTGTACAAGAAGGGAAACTTATTTCCTATTCCTCAGTCATGTGTGCATTAGATGCCGCAGATACTGCAGCTAGAGGAATCAACACTAGATTTATGCTTAGAAAACATGCATGGCTCAGAATTTCTGGTTTCAAACCTGAGGTGCAACAAACTATTCTTAATGCACCTTTTGATAACCATCCATCACAGCAACAAACATATCTGGGAGCAACGCTAAACACACCGCTCTAGCCTCACCCAATCCAGCAAGAATTCACAACTTTCAAACTTTATTACTACAGTTTCAAAACGACCAATACCTAACAGTAAGGATTTTCATGCAACTGTTAGGAATGATGGCGTCATGCATTGCAATAGTGCCGCACGCAAAATTACAGATGCGTCCTCTACAACAATGCTTAGCACGTCACTAGAATCAATCACAGGGTCAAATAACAGATCTAGTGTTGGTAGACAGCCGCGCTCATTGCTCTCTGCAGTGGTGGAACACACAAAACCTATCAAAAGGGTGGCCTTTCATCGACCCCATTCCACAAGTTGTGCTAACAGCAGATGCCTCTCTCACAGGTTGGGGTGCCCATCTCCATCATCTAACAATTCAAGGCTTATTGGACACCAAACCCCGAAGTCTCCACATCCATGACTTGGAGTTTCTAGCAGTTCAACTAGCTCTAAAAGCTTTTCAGCCTCACCCTAGTAGGGAAAGTTGTTCTAGACAAAATAACAGCCATCTACTATGTACAAAAACGGGGGGGGGGGGAAGACTCACTCTATACAGTTGTCCCTCCTCTCTCAGAACATTTTGCGTTGGGCAATACATCACAAAATTCATCCAGTGGAACACCTTCCAGGCATGCACAACCAATTTGCTGACCTCAGCAGGATGCGGCAACAAGTACAAGAATGGGAACTTCATCCCCAGGTTCTCCTTCTGCACTGCCAGAAATGGGGATTTCCACAGATAAACCTCTTTTCCACAGCACAGAACTCCAAATGCCCAAACTTCGCCTCCATACGCTTTTCCGCCTCTCCCTCTCCTTCCATTTCTAGTTTGGAAACTCAGACAGATGTCACTCACACTAATCCTAGTGGCTCCCACATGGGCTCGTCGACCATGGTTCACCACACCACTAGAACTGTCGGTAGTTCCACACCAAAAATTACACCTTACTTCTAACCTTCTCACACAGAACCATGGAGAAATCAGACATCCAAACCCCAAGGAGCTCAACCTAGCGATCAGGCTCCTGGAGTCAGATTGTATGACAATTCTTAAAGCAAGAAAACCTACCACTAGAGCATGCTATGCAGCAAAGTGGAAATGATTTGTTATATATTATAATAATAACATTGATCCACTAGATGTATCTATACAAAACGTTATTTAACTTTTGCATCTACAGCAAGTTGGATTAGCCTACATATCCATTCGACTACACCTTGCAGCAGTTGCTGTATATCTACAAAACAGACAACATTTATCCTTATTTAAAGTCCCAGTAATTAAGGCTTTTATGGAAGTTCTTAAAAGAATAATGCCACCCAGGGTACCACCTGCACCTGTCTGGAACCTGAACATTGTTCTCACAAAACGTATGGGCCCAACTTTTGAGCCTTTACACAATTGTCCACTTCAATTTGTTTCATGGAAGGTTGCATTTCTAATTGCTATTACGTCATTAAGACGTTTTGGTGAACTACCGGCATTGACTTTAGAAGAACCCTTCTTTCAACTTTATAAAGACAGTGTAGTTCTTCGTACAAACCCAAAAGTAGTTTCTGTGTTTGACATTAACCAATCAGATGAGTTACCTGTGTTTTTCCCTCAACCTGATTCAGTAGCAGAAAGGTCTCTACTCACACTTGATGTCAAAAGAGCATGATTATACCACATTGATCAAACAAAATATTTCTGCAAAACAACTTTTTGTTGCGTTTGCTCCACCTCATAAAGGTAATCCTATCTCCAAATCTGATATTTCTAGATGGATTATTAAATGTATCCAAACTTGTTATATTAAAGCTAAAAGAACATTAACTATACCTCCTAGAGCACATTCTACACGCAAAATAGGAGCATCTATGGCCTTTTTAGGCAACATTTCCATAGCTGACATATGTAAGGCACCTACATTGTCTACACCACACACATTTACCAAACATTATTGTGTAGATGTATTAGCATGTCAACAAGCTAATGTAGGACAAGCAGTGCTAAGGACACTTTTTGAAACTACTTCAACATCCACTGGTTAGCCACCACTTTTGGAGGGTACTGCTATACAGTCTATGCAATGCATGTGTATCTACAGCATACATGCCTCGAGCGTATTATGTTACATACCCTGTAAGCATTTGTTCTTGGCATGTAGCGCTGTAGATTCACATGCGCCCTCCCTCCTCCCCTGCCACCTATGGTTGTTGCGGTTCTTATTATTCACATTTCATACGCATGGACATCTCTATACTACATTTACTTACTCCATTCTCACCTCTTGCTGGAAAACGATCTAACAATGGAGTCGATGCCCACGTGCACTATCACCGAAAGGAGGAGTCACCTTACCTCGTGACTGGAAAAGACTTCTTCGAAGAAAAACAACTTGCAAACATCCAGATCCAACACTAGATGGCAGGAGTATGCAAAGCATGTGAATCTACAGCTCTACATGTCAAGAACAGATGCTTACAGGGTAAGTAACATAATCCTGCCTGTATAATCTACAGGATACATTTGTAAGTAGTATCTGTCCACAGTGTAGGTGGCCGCTATTGACCTAGCGATAGTGGTAGTTGGAAAAAACATTAATTAAAACATTGACAACAGATTTTTTCCCCCTCCCCTCCTGCTGACGGATGCGTAGATGGTCGCATGGTTATTGGTTTGATCTGAATTTTTCCTGTTCTGATTAATAATACCGATTTCGATGTGGTTGGAGACCTGAAGCGATGGGTTTTGGGAGAATGTGATTCGGACTTCGGGCAAGCCTGCCTATAACACAATTTGTTAAGAGGGCATGAGGGATCGTATAGTTAGGATAATGACTAGTGGTGAGGTTCTGAGTATGGTGGGTTAGGTCTGGTGTTGTCTAATGAGGTTACCCTTGAGTACTGAATGTGTCTGATGCTTTGAAGCATTCTAGTAGTTGGTGAGTTCTCATATCCCATCAGAGTGTGCTGACACTGCTCCCCTGCCTGTGCAGAAGACACGCATACCCTATCCTAGCATCTTGCAGAACTCTGTGGTTCTATAGCCCTCCTCTTAAAATATTTGCTTTTACTATTTTAGTTATTGTATGCCATACTTATTCTTACAGTAATTAATATGCATTTCCAGAGATGAAATGAAATTAAAGGTTGGAGATGGGAGTCGGAAGGTTGGTGTGTCTTGCCCTTAGATTTCGATGTCTACATTACTAGTGTGAGAGATGTTTCTTTTTGGAGATACCTCTGAGGTCTTTAGGTATTTTAGAGATGGTTTTCTTGGAGTTGTCCACCTGGTTTCGAGCATATTTGTTTGTAGCGTTACGTTTACATGGACTGGTTGGAACTATGCAATTCTATTGTAATTTGTACACAAATTTACGACATCCATCATCTGTTGCGTAAATGATAATTAGCAAACGCAATTTCAGATCCAAGAGTTCAAATGTTCTAGAAATGCAGCATAGGAAATGTAAATTCACTTCTGACTCTCTAAAGAATCTATCAGTCCTGTTTTATTCATTTATTTGCTATTTTCAGATCTTAAAGAGACGAGTTCTTTTTCTTTCATTAGTAGAGCATGATTTACGAAGGAGCTCAGAAGAAACAGTTCACACATTTTCAGTCAAGAACAAGATGTGTGTCAGTTTCTTAGTGTCTGTTGATGGTGTTAACATTACTAACATAATTCCTGAAGGGCTGAGAAAGGTGATGTTTCACTTTGTCTTTTGGAAAAAGCCATCAGGAAACAAAAACATCACACATTTAAATATATTAACTCTTATGAAATAGTGAACAGTCGCATTATTGGGGCTGTTTTTCCTGTCAGAAAATGGTTCTTTCAACTATGCCACAGATGGAACGCTGACTAGACACAACACTTCCTTCTAGGGCTACTCATGCAAAACTTAGCTGGCATGAGCAGAATAAAAGTTACAATTTTGTTGTGTATGTATTGGTTTACATTCTATTCAGGAGTCATTTCTTGGATAATCTTAGACCAGACACATTTGCAGTGCACCAGAACTGCAAAATAGATTGGATATTCAGTAGGTTCGGTTCCTTGGGATCAGGGAAGCGGACCTACTGAGATCAAAGTTCTTTGTCTTAATTGCGGTTCCTGCCTGTCCACACCAGGACTGGTACTTGGACCTGCTCTACTTCTCTACTTTCAACAGAGTAGACACATACACGTCTGCCTACCCCAGAGGAGGAAACTCTGTTACATGGAGAGAGTGGGAGAACACAACACCCCTTCTAACGTTTCTGAGCTTCAATGCATATTTCCTGTAGTTGACCATTCAATACACAAGCCTATCCTCTAGGGACTGGAAATCTTGGAGGGCGCCACTGTGTCTTTTCTACGCCACATAGCTGATTCAAACAATTCAACCTTCTGTATCCGATCTTTGAATGTGAATAATTCAATACCCTGCTGTTCTTGACTCTTGGAGGCAATGGGCCTATATACAAGGTAAAACAAGGGGAGGATAGTGGGTGCAATTGCCTTGTACTCTTAGCTATCCTCATTAAGTTTGTGAGGGTGCCAGTCAAAATAAATCGATTAGAGGTTTTACTGTATAGTGATTTTATGGTATTTATTGGCTTAGTCCCAAAGCCAAATCTAGCTGGCACGTCTCACAAACAGCCCTACTTTTAGATGTGGAATGCATTCTCTGGATCGGTTGTTAATGTTCCTTTAAGTTAAGTTCTTAAGTCAAGTTTCTAAGTGCCCACTCTATATTTGTTCCGTTTGGGTTGTTTGATTATCCACGTACCTGTCTTATTGGGAAAATCTACCTGTAAATTCGAATCAAGAACAGACAATTGAATTAATCAACAAAGCCATCCAGTCATGAGCAATGGACCAACCCAAAGCCCACTCTAACTATCTTATGTACTGGAAACAGATCTGCCAACTGTATCTGAGGCCTAAAAAAGGGCATTCAAAGGCCGACCGTTTTGAACAAGGTAATTATTACCCTCTGCTCCCTTAGGGTTTGAAAGAAGTGTCCATGAAAGGAATCTCAAACTGCGCTTATGCTCATCTAGTGTTGACGTTTTCTGAGGATGCATGGTTGGTGCAGTATTGCCTTGTCCTTTATCATGTGTACGTTAGGAACTAAAATTGTTCAGCTGCCCAGGCTGCTGTAATGCTTCTGCGCAGTCTGTCATGGCTGTCCCTAGATGGTGGCACTGATTTTGCTGCTGCAGGCTGTCACTTAATCTATCAGCAGCAGCAAAATCAGCCTCCCTGTCGGTCTTCTCTTCTGCATAGGCTGCCCTTCTTTTTACCCGAACTATTGCTCAGGCTGTACATGCACTGTTGTCCTCCTGGGACTGAGTGCCCTTTGTACTGCTGAGGGGATCTGTCTGCCCTGGGATTCGTTGTAATGTTGTGCTGGACCTGCTCTCAGCAACAGCATCACTGCTCTCAGAGGACTGACAGAGCAGACAGAATAAGCTTGGTCTCACATTTGCTCAGAAACTGGGTCAGTCTGTCAACCCGTTAAGTTATCAGCACATGTTTGTGAGCACCTCCCTCCTCCTCCAATTTCTAATTCTATTTGCAGTTACTTCCTTTTTGCTTAACTATGGACATCCAAATAAATGTTACATGGTGAAGGCCAACTATTATTCCAGCAATTCTGTGAGGCAGGACTACCTGAGAGCCAGGTGATAAACTGATGCATTATGAGCATCACTTCAAAGCAGTTCACATGTCACTGATTGGGGACTGCTGATTTTAGGAAGTGATGCTCAAAACGTTCCACTTTCTCCCCAACCATCATTGGATATGTCTTGGTTTGAGCTGCATCATCCTCTTGCTCCTTTGTTTATCAGCCTTTAGTTCCTGCCTGATTCATGGACCTTCAGACTTCCAGTTTAGACCTACTTGCCTTGCCTTATGGAGTCCGAGTGACTCCATTTAACACCCAGAGCTTTGAAGCCACATGTAGAAGTGGCCCATAATGCAGCACGAAGCAGCTGCCTGTGAAGATTCATGTAACAACCAAGGTTAGTAAGGCTCAAGTCTCATCATAAGCAATGAGGGTGTACTTCGGTCTTGGGGAGGCTGAGAAGGGGTCATTGAGGTGGCACGTAGCAGCCAGAGGAGGAGGGGCTGTATATGACAGTCAAGGTTGTGATAACACAAGTTGCATTCATGGGTCATGAGGCAGCATGTAGTACTCCTATTGACAGTTTACATGTTGCTTATGAGACCGTGGACTGTAAACCTAAATGCAGTAGGCAAAGGGTGTAAGACTGTCTATTGTATTGTGATGTTGCAAACGCGCTATGAGAGGATTAGGAGACTGTGAGACTGCACATGGCATTGAGGAGTTGTGAGGCTGCTTGTGAAGTCTGCATGTAGCTTTTGGAGGAAGGTAGTGCCTGAGGCTGTATGTAAAAGGCTGCATGTACTAGCAAAGGCTAGGATTCAGCATGTAGCAGGCAAGTACTGTTAAGTTGCATGTAGCAGACAATGACGTTGTAAACCTGCATGAAGATGTCAAAATATGTGTGAGTTCACAGGGAGCACTCAGAAATTGTAAGGTTGAACGTAACACCCCGATGGTCCCAATGAAGAATGTTAGTCAACGGACTTGCATCTTTCAACATTGATAAATTAATGGGAGCTATTGTGGCCTGGTTGTATTGATGTGGGTTGTGCTTAGAACCGGTTAAAGTAAAGTGGTTTTATTCCAAGTGTATTTGCTGGGGTGGTATTCTTAAGCTGAGGGGTCTCTGGGCTTCTGCATTGTTTTTGTACTATAGCCAGGATGCTTTAGATTTGAGAGGCATAGTTTTTTTTTTTTTTAAACCATATTTATTGGAATTTTGTTATCTACAGTACAGCGAGTACATTAGTGTATACAATCCTTTCAGCACCATCTTTACAAGCAGTAAGTAAAAAGTGCCCCATATCCTTGTACACGCATTGGCAGTAATGAGGAAATACATGTTCCACAAAGTCAACAAACATTTCAAACAATGAGCCAATTCAATTGCAGACGTTACGAAAATAAGGAGGGTGAAAAAAAGACCTTTAACCTACAGTTGTGGTGCACAGGCTGCACCCGGCATCCACCTAGGTTTGGCAGGTCCAGCGTCAGTTCTCAACTTATGGCATAAAGTGTGTCACCGCTACGCCCCATCCTTGTAGGGAATGGGGCTGGGGCCGGACAGGTCAGTGAGGTAAAGGGGGTCCATACATCCAGACGAGTTCCGATGAGCTATTACAGTGTGTTAGTGCTCCGTCCCATGCAGTGGAACTGTCCTGTGGTCCCTGAAGGGCGACTAATAGATCTTCCCAATTTGCCATGATGGGGTGCCTTTTCCAACTGGAGGTCTGTAGCTGCAGCCTTACCCCACTTAGGATTTGCTGCCTGCCAGTGCCGCACCCTGGGCAGCGCGCTAGCCGTCTGAGCATACCGATCAATTTACGTACCATTAGTATTGCCAAATCAGTGAAGCAGTACGTAGCCCCGCCCACGGCCCTTCTGCTCCTTTAAAGATTTAGCACACTGCTAGTCACACAGTTGAGGTTGGTTTGGCCCGTTATTCTGGCAAAGGTGTCTGTGACCCCCAGCCAAAAGTTGCCGGCCAGTGGGCAGCTCCAGAACATGTGCAACATGTCCACTCCGGCTACATGGCAATGCAGGCAGTCCGCTGTAGAGCTAGGGAAGATTTTGTGAAGTCTGTCCGAGGCAAGGTATACCTTGTGTAGGATGCTGTGCTGTATGTACTGGAAACGGGCATTGCGTGAGACCTTCAGTGGGTTTAATAGAACTCTGTCCCACTACTTCTGGGTCAACCTGCGGCCTGTGTCGCACCTCCCAGGTCCTTCTAAGAGATTATAAGGGGTCTTGGGATTTGTAGGAGAGGGCCCTAGTCAGCCAGGTTATTAGCTGACCACTGTCCCCCATATTGTGCATTGTTTGTAGCAGCGGGTGTGGGTCAGGCCCACAATCTCCCTAATTCAGCTTCCACTCATCCGTAGTCCAGGATGTGGCCTGCCAGGAGGCCCACATCGCCCCTCAGCTGATCAAAGGGCAATAAGGGACATACTGAGGCATGTCTGGCGTGAGGCGCAGGCACCTCCCAGAGCGATCATAAGCCACCCGCAGCAACAAGCTTCCAACCGGCAGGGGTGGGTGGCTGGGGTAAGAGGGGTGGGGGGAGGGCGAACCACTTCCCAGCACCATCCACTGTGCTCTACGCCCATGGGCAATCCCACCCCTCAATGTGCCTATTGCAGTTGCGCCGCAAGGTAGTAATGTTCAAAGTTCGGGGTGCCAAGCCCACCTTTCGCCCCTGGGAGTTGTAACTTGGCCAGGGCTACCCTTGTTCCTGAAAGAGCCACCAAGCATCGCATGCAGTGTATTGAATGTGCTATGGAGGATGTTCACTGATAAATAATTAAAATACATTAGATGCGGGAGTATCACCATCTTTGATAGAGACGCCCTGCACCAAAATGCAATCTGTTTTGCGGAGGGAGATGACCGCCTCCGTGAGGTTTCCATCTATGAGATCTCGAGTCATGTTGTAGACATTAATGCCCAGATAGTGGAAGGTGTGGTGCTCCCAGAGTAGGGAATGTGTGCCCACCACAACTCACTGCCCTGAAGCTGATCAGAATGCAGCTAGGATGTCCGCTATCTCGGTGATGCCCATCCTGATATCCCGAATGTAGATTAAGACGTCATCAGCATATGAGACTACATGCGTCTGCTTCACGAATGGTATGCCCCAGGCCTGACATGTCTATCTGTCTGAGCCTCTGCGCTAGTGGCACCATTGCCAGAGCAAAAAACAGGGGAGAGAGGAGACATCCCTGCCGCGTGCCCCTACTAATCAGAAAAGGGCCGAGATACGTTGTCCTATTTTCACCTGTGCCGTGGGCTCGGTGTATAGGAGTCTTATGAGACATAATCTACCTCTAATGCCCATCGTGTTCAGTGTCGCAAACCTGTATCCCCAGTCTGCCGTGTCGAATGCTTTTTCTAGATCTACTATCACGCATGTCGCAAAAGGCCAATGACTTGGTGCCTTCTCCAGTATCCTATGGAGCCTGCGGACGTTGAGCATTGTAGACCTATGAAAGATAAAACCATTTTGATCTGAATTAACTAGGTTCGGGAGATGCTTGGAGCTGCGGAGCTATAGTCTTACTCAATATTTGTAGGCGCTGCCCAAAATTGACAGTGGTGTGCACGAAGTTATCTCTGGCTTTGGGAGTGATACCAGCAGCGCTTTGCAAAGTGTCGGGGGAGCCTTCACGCTGTGAGGTCGGTGGCATGCAGCTCTAACAGTTTTGGGGATATGTGCGTCTCATACGTTTTGTAAAACTTGATAGGCAGCCCATCCAATCGCAGTGTTTTGCATGTGGGGGGTGTCCCGAAATCACTCCTCTGATTTTCTGCTTCGTTAAGGGGAGTATTAAGATCTTTCTGTCCTGCCATCTCAATCGCAGGCAGCATAACTGAGCCTAGGAATTCTCAGATCAGGACCTGGTGGTCCTCCGGAGGGGGTGTTATAAAGTTTGCGATAATAGGCGGTGAACACTGTATGTATGTCGTCCTCGCTCGTGGCAATCAGTGTCTGGGATATGTGGACCGCAGTCACTTGGACTACAGCCATCATACTCCTCAGCGGCCACGCCAGCATGCGGCCCGGCTTATCACCCTCTTCATGCATCCTGGCTTGGTATGCGTTGTAGTCGAGACACAGTAGTGACTCTGTAAAGCAGGCGTGCCACTCTCTGCCCAAAGGGGCTCTCGCAGTGGGATTGTCTTGAGCGGTATTCTCGAGTGTACCCACCAACGTCTCCACATGCACCAGTTCGCGATGGAGGGCAGCACGCGTGCTCTCTACAGAATGTATGCAGTGTCCCTCTGTAGCTGCCTTCAATGCCTCCCACTCCACCAATCTAGTAGTGGCAGTTCCCCAGTTGTCCGCCAAGTAGTTTGACAGGGTGGTGCTAATCGATTTGCGAAATACTGGATCTTCTAATGTTGTGGGCTGTAAGCACCAAGTTTGCACTGGAGGACGTGGCACCCCCTCATGTTAAGTGGAGAAGTAGCGGGTTGTGGTCCAACAGCATTTCCCCCAGATATTCTCTCCCCGTAATGCTTATCTGTGTCGTGCGATGACATAGAATATAGTCAAGGCGTACATGTAGCTCAAGTGGTGATGAGTAATGGGAGAATTCCCTAGTCTCTAGGTGTAACATGTGCCAGCTATCAACCAGGGACCAGTGTGCAAGCAATTGAGACGGGTAGGACGCAGCGCTCACTACCGGAGTGGGACGTATGAATAGTTTAGCTGTGGGTCTAGAAAGCAATTGAAATCTCCCCCTATAAGCCAGGGTAAATGGTACCATCTAGTCAACAGAACAGAGAGGCGTGCCAGGAACTGCTGCTGCTCTACATTCAGGGCATAAACACTTCCCAACAAGTCAGGCTTGCCATCCATTTGTACCCCTAGCATATCCAGAGTATGTTGCACTGTAACACTGGCCTCCCATCGTTTTTGTGGATGCAGATCCTCACCCTTGGTTATGTGTCTCTTGGAGGAGTGCTATCTGAGCATCCCTCCTCTTGATATACTGATGCACTGCATGTCTCTTATGCGCTGTTCCCTTCCCTCGGACATACCCTGTCAGGAACCATAACCTTGCCATGTTTTAGACACTGGGGGGGGGGGGTGTGACATGTATGCAATACGCGCGGGTGATTTGGGGGGGCAGTCCGTGTGCGCTACTGCCTTGAATCTTGCTGCATGGCTTGATAAAAGCAAAGAACAGAACTCCCACCTTCCAGTCCTAGGGCGGCAGAATAATATTTAAGTGCCCAAACATGAGGCTTGCATTCCCACCTGCGGGGATAACCAGTCTGCACGATACAATGCGCAACATGTCTCCTGGATAGTAAGGGGGGAGTGGCCAACCAGTAAGGACAGATATGTAGCTAGGCAGGGCAGAGGTGGGCAGTATGACCATTTTTAAACCCTGCTAAGTCTGTGTGTGGTAAGTCACCCAGGCTACCTTCACCGAGCCCCCCCACTCATGCAATACCCTATTAAGACAGTGCAGGCGTGGAAAAACTTACAGGGGGGGAAAAGATCAGGTATCTTCAAGCAATGTTGGCCACCGTGTACGTCACCCATCTGGTAATCCTGCCCCCCCCCGCATTCAGAGTCACTTCACTCCTGCTCAGATTTTGGCAATGGCGTCCGCCATTTGCGACCTAACGATAGGGAGATCAGTTGAGACAGCACTCCGCTCTGAGGCACTTGATCCTGACTCTGATGGTGTCCTTTCTGGATCGTCCAGTGATTGAGAGAGTCTCTCCACCCACATGTTGATGGCTGCTGAAGGCTCCTACATTTGCTCCTTGCGGGACTTGGCAAGGGTGGGTGGAGCTTCTGTCCTCTGCGAGCAGCCACAGGACGCCTGCTTGGTTTCAGTGGGTCCGGCTGTGTGGTGCTCTGCCCAGTCTCAGGCATCTGCAGGCTCCGTGAAAAAATAGTTTGAGTGGTTTACTATAACCTTCAATTTGGCCGGAAAGAGCATGGAATAAGTGAGACCATCCAATCGTAGTTTCTTCTTTACCCCTAAGAATGAAGCTCTCTGACGCATGACCGCTGGTGTGTAATTCGGGAACAATAATATACTGGCAGTGTCGTAAGTGAGGGGCCTGTTGTTGCGAGCTGCTTGCAGGATAGTTTCTTTGTCTCTGAAGTTCATCAACTTGGCCACCACAGGCCTCTGGGCCTGCACCTGGTGGTCCCGCTCCCCCAAGCAGAAAGGAGACAGGACCGCGGGTGTCACAGTTGTGGTCAGCCATGTCTTAAAGAAAGCAACTGGGAACGATCTTTCCACACCCTCCGGGAAGCTGACAATGCGTGTGTTATGGTGCAACCTTCCCTCCGAATCTTTTGCTCGGTTTTCCAACACGTGGACTCTGGCCGTAAGGTCCCTGACCTTTCCCTCAAGATCTGCTACTGTCAGCTGAAGTGTTTCGAGTGCATTTTCAATTTGTGTGACACACACAGTGAGTTTCCGCTGATCGTCACGTAGCAAGCTGAACTCAACTGCCACTGCGTCCAGTCTACCGCTCAAGTCTGGTCTGGTGGCGGCGATGGCTGCTAGAATTTTGTCAAGCTTCGCATCTGAGGAGTCCACCACAGTACCGTCCAGCACATGTCCGCTCGCTCCTGGCCATGTCCCCCGGTGTCTAGACGCCCCGTGGGTCAGAGGCCACTGGTTCCTAGTCTCCTCATGCAGCATACACAAGCCTTCTGCCGCATCACAACTCAGACCCCAACCACAGGGGATGTGAGCATTCCATGAAGGGCCTCTCCCTCCTGCTGGTACTGGAGATGTTCACTGTCCTACGGGGACCCACCTTATCCCCGGGTGTCTAATGTTGTTGTTTGCCCGGGGAGGCATGTGCAGTCCAAATGTTTGGGTTGGGGGGGGGGGGGGGCATCCACAATCTGGGCACATAGCGAGCGTTCCACATTTCTGGTGAGGCTCAGTACTGCACCTGCCTCGGGACCCGCCTCCCCCACCAGGCCAACATATACCCGATCCCGCTATACCAGGAGGGTACTGTGCAATGGATGCGCTGTGGTGGACAGTCTCGCCTGACATAAGCAACTCCTTCAATTTCCAAATCCTTCACCTCCTTTTCCAGGCAGCATGTGGGGGAGCACTGTGCTACCCTGCACCTCCTCCGGCACCAATGCGCTACTACTCCAAGCCTGGTCAGGAGGAAAGGAGAAACACTGGGGCTTCTAATAATATAACCCCCGCCGATTTAGGCCGCACGGGCTGATGTCCGGCCGGATCCAGGCAGGCCTCCTATCTCATCGCGGCCGCCACTGGGAGCCTTGTGATACTCTGCAGGTCCGGGCGAGGTATGCCACCTCCTTCCTTCCTCCCCCCCTCCTACTCCTCCCCTCCCCCTCCTACTCCTCCCCTCCCCCCCTACTCCTCCCCTCCCCCCCTACTCCTCCCCTCCCCCCCTACTCCTCCCCCCTCCTCCTACTCCTCCCCCCTCCTCCTCTGCACTCAGTGGCGGTCCGCTGTGCAGGTTCTACAGTCCCCAGGCTCTTGGGTACCGCTGCGGTCGTCTGACCAAGGCACCCTTGTGGGCATCAGGCCGTACGCTGGACCATCCGCGCTGGCAAGTCCTGCACGTCTCAGGGGCCCCACAGTTCACCTCCAGCAGTGCCCCCACACTGTGCTATTTATAGTGAGGGGCTCGTTGAGGGCATACATCGGATGAGACCGGATTGCTGTGCTCCCAGTGTAGCGATGTTAAATAACATTGTAAAGACGCTTAAACGATAAATTACAAATACACACAAGTGGCATAGAAAATTTTGGACCTCAGTATGGACAAATTGTGAAAATATTGTTTGGAGGCCGTTCCAACAAGACCCTAGTTATGCCACCATTATGTCATTGTTTTGATCCAATATAAACAAACCATTGTGGATGTCACTGTTTGAGGACAGGTGAGTGACTCGTCAGATTATTATCAGGACACGGAATGATAATTGTAGGAGTGTTTTAAAGGAAATGGTCCCTAAGTGTAGACAGTCATAAACATCTCTGGAAGTAAACACGTCAGTAACGTCTTGATTCCAATGCAATGAATTTATTCTGAATCGATTCAGTTTGCATCGAGTATTTGCAACTGCAAGCCAAAAACAGTTGAAACGCGCATTGCAGGGGAGCCATCCTGTCAGAGAAGAGCTCTGAGATCACTGTCTTCACAGTGCCTCTCTAACAGATGCTTGCCTTGCATTCTTCACTTCTTTTGACGGTGGTTCCACTCGAATACGAAGTTGCTCTTTTTCAGCCTACGTGGTGTATCTCAATGTATTATAGCATTTGTATAGAGCTTATTACCCCTGTGTGGGGTGCTGAAGCCCCCTAGCCACACGGCTAGCAAGCTATACTGTGTAGGGTGTGTGGTTGGTAGGGTGTGTGGTTGGTAGGGTGTGTGGTTGGTAGGGTGTTTGTGTTTTGAACCTATAAGGGAAGTGTTTTTATGTTGTGCTTGATGACGACCTTAGTTCGGTTATCATGTTGTGGGATGCCTTTGGTTGCGTGGTAGGGGAGTGTGAGAGAGAGACGCACGAATGATAATTATAGTAAGGAATAACCAGCGTAGCCATAGGTGCAGCAGGATGCTGTGTGCCTTTAAACCAAAACCGGAGGGGTTGGGGGAAACAAGACCAGGCCGGGTAATCCATATTGTGACATGCACCAGGCAGAGATGCTGTTAAATGACAAACGATACCAAAAGGGCAAAAATGGCAATTGGAGACATAAGCTGTAGCCATGCACCTTTTTATTAATTTATGGCAGAGATAATGCATACTACTGAATATAGACACCCTATAAAGGCAGAAGGAAGTGAAAGAACAATCAAGGCTATCAGCTTGAGCAGAAAGTGCAAAAAAATTAAAAGGCCCAGATTCCACCGCCTCCTGCTTGGCCCGATGAAGGCAGCATTTTGAGTAGGGCTCGCACTCCAAGCCCTTCTCAAGCTCTCAAAGGCAGAGGAGCAGTAGTCGGGCGAGCACTAGGCAGATCGTGGCTGAGAGTCAGCCAGATTGGAACCATGCACATGTGAGGGTGAGAAATGAAACGCTTGGTAGGTTGCGGCCCTTACAGTGCAAGAGTGAATCGGTTTGCATCATGTTACCATGCTGCCCTCCATGAGAGCCCAGTTCTTTTTATGGATCCCCGAGACGCTTGTTCTTTTTAGTTTATATAAGGAGGCATTGTCCTGACTTTGTAGAATTTCCCCCAGAACAACTTTCAGTTTAATTATTAGCTGTGAATAACATATCGTGGTGAAAGGGGACTTACCCTGCTCACATTATTTCAGCTTTGAAAGCAGCATGACATCAATTTGGTAGTTCTCAATTTATTCAATCTGAGTCCAGTTCTTCTGTGACCTGTGAGCCTTGTGAAAAACACTTCTGGTATATGTATCCAGAGGTTAACCTCCCTCCTGAGCTCCTTTATTTGATCCCTTCCCACTCTACCCCCCCAGTCCCAACCCTCCCGCTCCCCCAGTTAACCTTGTTCTTACCCTTAGCCAGAGGCCTTTAAACAGCAAGCATTTGTAATGCAATAGGTCTCACATTTACGCGAATTTAAGCTATTGGCATCGTAAATGACAATGCCTTTTATTTATGTTTTAAAAATAAAAGGCATTGTTATTTGCAATGTCAATAGCTCAAACTCGTGTACATGTGAGACCTATTGCATTGCAAATGCTTGTTAGATAAGTGAGTAGAAACGCTCCCTTTCGGCCCGCGCGGCAAATTAATTAAATAAACAAGCGTGGCCGCTAAAGTGACAGCGGACTGCGCTGCAAGTAAAAAAAAAAAAAAAAATAATAATAATAGTTCTTACCGACTTATGAAGGAGACCATGTAACGCCACAAGTAAAAGAGCCAGTCCTCATGGGAGGTAACAAATGGCGATAGGGCGGTAACAAGGAGGGACTAACAAGCCTCATTATCAATCCGAAGCCAGCATTTACCAAGGACAATGACACCAGCCAATCAAAAATATGGGCGGAGAGAAGGCGAGGCTTCCACAGCATACTAGACTACTGCATGCCTCGCAGAGCGAGCAGCGCATGCGTGCTGCCGCTAGGATCAACCTAAAAACAGTAGTAGCCATTAGGTGCCATTTCATGTCCTGGACAACTGTCAATTCAATCCTCTGATTGCAGGCTCCAGCCAGCAGAGCGTGTTGATTGAGTCTGCTGGATACTTGATACTGCAGCTTGGGAGTGCCTTGGTAGACCAGAGCCTTTGTTTGCCTTGTTCATTCAGGGTAAAATGAGTCTGTGCCTTACTAATTTAAGGCTGGTTTCTATGTCTCAAGCTAATCTCATTATTCCTGGGTACTTGGCCATGTTCTGCTGACCTTTCACATTGAGATCAAATCACTCATAATCTGCCTTTATCAGCATTAGAAGTTGAAGTATGCTTCACCATGACAGCAAAAAAAAAAAAAGAATCAAACTACCACCTACCACATTAAGACTTCTGACAATGTCTTCGGCTAACTTTGATGCATCCTTGGTGTTTAATCCATCCTCTTGACCTTTCTCACTGTGAAGAAATGACCTGCAATCTGCCAATATTGTTACAGGCCAGTGTTGTGTGCAATAATGCATTGTCTTGAGGTGTGCTATAGTTTGGTGTTTGGCTTATTGTACTCTGTGGTGTTAGGTGGTATAATGTGGTACTTTCGTCTGAGGATGTCTGGTATCGTACAGTACAGTTTAGTATTGCTTGGTGTGCTAGCATATTGGTGGTTACTTCCTTCAGTGTGAGTCTTCTTGCCACTGAGTGTGCCAGTTTGAGGCTCAACCACCTGTATGTGTTAACCTGTGTGGCATCGCTCTGGCCTTCTGTTTATTTTGCACCCTTCCCCTGCAGCTCCACACTCGTTACCAAGTCTTTGTCCTCTCATCCCTGCTGTATACATCCCTGTATCTCTGTTTCTTTAGTTATCCTCATCCTTTTTCGTAACCGTTCCTGTGTATAATTCCCCATGTCTCCATTCTGTTGCTATGACGGCTGCATGTTCTGCCTCATTGTCTCCAGGTCCTGGTGTCCGTTATACTTGTCTGCCTAGCTGTATCCCTACCTGTTGGTTTTCTGCCCCACAGTCTTCATGTCTGAGCCATATGTCCCTTATGTTTGTGTACCGCTTCCTTTGTGAATAGATTTTGGATTTCCAGTGTGTGCGCCTTCCTATTCTTCCTGTCTACGCCCTTATTTTACCAATGTCTTTTCCATCTATTCCTGTGACTAACTTTTTCTGGTGTCTGTTTTTGCTGACCCATCCTCCTCAATCTGGGAGGATTTTGTACCCCAACTGCTTGTCTGAGCTCTTTGTCCTTATGTCTCAGTACATCTGACTCAATGTATAAGCATCCTGTGGTTCTGATGGGTACTTCTAACTACAGATTCCTTACCTTTAGAATATTCCTAAGGGCCAGACTGGATCTGGAAGAGACTTCAACATAGCTCCTGTGCGGCTCTGGGTCGACCCCTCCCCGCCCTGGAAGTGATATCCTTTATTCGCATGTAGATGACACCCCATCACACTGACGTCTGTTCCTTTCTCTGAAAAGGAGGGGGGGGGTTATTAACAAGGGTATCTGCAATGGCGCTACACCAAATATCGTGAAGAGTGCTTGTCAGGTAAAGGATAAATGCGGTGCCACAGGTGGGGGAAAACAGACCCCTAAAACCCGCAGGACACGGACCAGCAAGTCCGAAACAACAAATTACAACAGGTCCTATGCACACGCAATACGTGTTTCGTCAGTGGGTTGTAAGACCCTTGACTTCTTCAGGGCTGTGGCGAGTATACTCAGTGCTTTGACCTCCAAACCAGTGATGATTCCGACCCGGTCGGGCTAACATCAAACAAATTATTCCTTGCGGCTCATGAGTAAGTACAGATCTAAGATCCAGATTGGTGACTGGTCCAAGCCACTAAAACGGCAGATCTCGCCAAGTACGGCATCTACAATAATAAATCCAACAGTGTAGGTCCACGGCAGAGTAAGCCGTATACAAAATCCAGTTACGGTATTCAGGCGAGTGCGCCCAGCGTTCCGCGTGTAGTCGGGATCTCTGTCAACCGGATACGTATCCACCCAACCCACTGACGAAACACGTGTTGGCTGGCTTGTGCGCAAGATCACTGCATTAAAAACTAACAAGAAAGGCTAAGAACTACGTCGTCTTCATTTGTTGATTCTCAAGTTCAGTGTTTGACTACTTGTGATATACTGTATTGCGTGTGCATAGGACCTGTTATAGTCTGTTCCTTTCTTTCCACACCTTTGTATGTGGATCTGGAGATGGCTCCTTTTTCTCGTCTGTAAACAAGCATTTTCTCTCAAAGTTTAGCCAGTGTGCAAGGGAACACGCCCCTTCCTAAAACTACAGAGTTTAAGCCTTGTAGGTGATCCAGCGCGATATTAGCAAACAGCATTCATACACCAAATACTCACTTGGGCCCATACATTCATACTACGCTAATACTTACGCTGGGGAGTCAGTTGTACTCTTTATCAAAATCCCTGCTACCAATTACCTTTCTGATTGAAGAGTAATGACTTACCAATGAATCCGTTGCTAATTGGGAAGTTTAAAATGAGTGACATTCATTACAGTACATAATCCTGAAATAACCACTGAGTCAGGAAGTTTAAATTGTTTATCTAAAGATTTTAGCAGAGTAAGTACAGAACCACATGATACTCAGTCGTATATAAAGGATGAAGCATAGAATAATAATAATTGATTAATGACGGTCCCTCAGAAAGGAGAAGATAGAGACACCAGCGCAACTAAAGGTTGCAGGTATATTTACCTAAAGTGCGAGAACCAAACCCCTTGGCCAAGGAGTTTGAAAAGATAGGACCCAGGAAGGATGAAGAGCAAAGACCTCCTCCAGGTTCAGGACAGGACGGGTGACCTCTCTATCAACGACGCCTGCGTCGTCCCCCTCTCTGATACTTGACTTCTCCTCGACTCTCCGTGCCTTCCTTCTAATGGACTCCACCTCCCCCTCCTCAGGACCTCTCTGGACCACTGTTCAGTCTGCAATCGATCAGCTTGTCGGTCTGGAGCTTCTGCCTGTCAGCGTCTAGTCTCGTCTCTCTAGTCTCTTCTGCCTGTTAATTAACTAATTCTATATCTGTTATACCCTTCTACGCCCATGTACCTCCCATTAATGTTGCAAAAATATGGGACCACTATTTCTGATTGGACAGGGACAGGGGGTTGATCCTCACACCATATTGATTTGGTTCAATTT
Organism: Calotriton arnoldi; assembly: GCA_963921515.1. Lineage (NCBI taxonomy): Eukaryota > Metazoa > Chordata > Amphibia > Caudata > Salamandridae > Calotriton > Calotriton arnoldi. The sequence goes on along the minus strand of CAWUFW010000295.1, from coordinate 4,530,543 downwards.
CTTAAAGTCTTTTGTTTTAAAATACCGCCCATCAATTTTATTACATTTGCTTTATTTCCCACCCGTCTCACGACAAATTTTATTCATAATTCATATACATTGTTGCATTTCAACTGGTACATCATGGGTATAGCGATGCTGGCCATCAGGTCATGGCCTTGGACGACGTCCAGGTTGACTTCATCCTTTTCTTTCTGGGCAGCCATGCAGGACGCATGCGCAGGATCATTGTCACACGAGTTTTCAGTTCACCAAACCCCAGGCCCAAAATTTACGAACTAATAAAAGCAAAGAAGAAAACATTAAAATCACAAATAAAATGTTTCACTGTATACCCACTCTTTCTAGTCTATTCTCATTTACTTATCAAATCTATCCCGCATTAATAGCGTTAGGGAAACGACAAATTAATTATAACACGAGAGCAAGCTGTAGCATGTGAAAACATCAAGCAGCCATTTTAATGCACACTGCGCAGAAGCAGGAGTTTTCCACCAAGCAAAGAAAGACGTCACAACACGTGATATGGTTGAAACATGCGCAGTAAAGTTCCAGCGTTTTAGCGGCCATTTTAGAAGAGACAAGCGTTATTTGTTAGTTTAGACACATAGGCAAGCTTCCTTGCTACTTATGTAGTGTATGCGAGAATTAGTACAAACAATACAAGTTTAATAAATTAATACTGTGAGGAGATTACATCCGAGCAAGTCTCATTTGTGAGTCCTTGCTCCATCAATCCCCTCTCTGATGGCGTTTCTGAGCCATCAAATACTACCCACAATCAGATGCCAACTTTTAGCGTAAAATAGTTTCATTTTCCTTTTTACACTTTCTATTTTTCACATCCCCTTTCAGTTTCTTGTATAATTCACTTCTCAAGTCTTCCAGTTCAATTTCATCAAACTTTCTCTTCTTTCCTTTTCCTGTCACGTTGTACGATTCATTCTTTCTACAGCATTTGCACCATATTATTATTGACAGTACTATTATTGCTATCCCTGCTAAGGGTACTAATATTTGACCTATAAGTCCTTTCCCTATATTAGTAAACCAGGTACCAATTGACGCAATACTACTTGTCAATCTTTCCCATACACTATCAACTTCCAGTGGTTTAAGTTCCTTCTCAAGTTTAGTTATATTCTGTATATACGTTCCAATTTCTGCACTTTTATCAGGTATGTAAGTGCAACAGTGTTTCGTCTTCAATAATTTACAGACTCCGCCCTCTTTTGCCAATATAATATCAAGAGCAAGTCGATTTTGCATAACCATAGATCTAATCGCAACCATCTCCGCATTAATCATTAGAAAACCTCCCGCAGTATCCGTTGATAAACGATCAACCACTGTAGACAATTTACATATTTTCCTTGAGTTCAGAATTATTCCCACTGAAGGTATCAATGCACCAAATATATCACCTACAATTTCTGAAAAACTAGCTCTTTTACTACGTGTTAATTCACTATTATTTTCATTGCTCCCAGTGTTTCTTTTTACGTGGTATATTAATGGAAATACTATTCCAAAGTAACAACTTCCATACCACCGTGCAGGAAGCCTAAAGTAAGCCTTATTCCCCCACACATAATAGACTCCAGGGAAAACTGAATCTGTTCCTCCTTTGATTCCCCACCCTCCAAGAATTAAGAAATTATGTTCATTCACTGGTACCGATGAAAACATTGTTATAATCAGTTTTTAATCTATGTAGACAAATTTTCCCCGTTTTTACAAAATCCAGAGCCATAGCAGCTTGAGCCTTGCCAGGTGTGTAACTCGCTTCCTTCTCAGCCCAAGGTGGTAAATGAGCCTTATGCTCAGAAGCTTTCCTTTGAAAATCTTGTCTTCTATCTTCTACTAAGTTCAAAAATATCTTTTCTTCTTCATGTAATGAACATGTTAGATTGTGTCTATGTGCATGTGTTATATCTATCGATTTCATTGTTAAGAAAAATTCGCCCATAAACTGCATCTTGACTACTAAGCACTGGGTTCATACTCTTTCGAATCGGAACCTCAGAAAATATCACATCTATGTTTGAATAAAAATACTGAAGTCTCCCTGTTCTATAAAATAAACTAGCTAATACACTACATGATATGCCATATGTTAATGGTAAGTGATGATATGTTAACCCTTTTGCTACTGATTCTGGTAACTTCATACAGACATAACAATTATTAACTTCCATGGTATCTACATATTAAAACAATAACTTTGTGAAAACATTTAAACTAGTGTCGTTATCTGTTATTTCATGATGAAATTCTGGTTCATTTTCTGCCAGTTCTACTCTATTTCACTTCAGGTTTGCTGTCTTTTCCTTTGTTTCGTTATTGATCTTTTTGTCCATTATCATAAGGTAAGGAACTGCTACGATCAGAACTAACCATACTATAAGCACCATTACTAGACTACAGATGTATACTGCACAGCATCTTTTACAACATTTCTGTTTTGATCTCCCAATAACTCTATCGTCGGACATTTTGACAAGGAAGATTGCTCTTCTTATCTATTTTCTGTTTCATTATAGCACTGATTCTCTTTATCAAGGCGGTCTTGTTTCTTTTTCATAGGTCAGTTCCGCACTGGTTCCTTCGTCACCACTTTCACCTGACTCTGAGCTTTCGTAATCTTCAAGAATGATGTAGGTCCAATCAGGACCCTTGAATTTGTTGTTCACAAGTTTCAGTCTCTTGCTTCTGCTTTTCTCAGTTCTGTTTTCTTGTTCTGTTTGGCTTGTTACTTCGTTTACTTGTCTGGATCTTCACTTCTGGTTGTTATGTGGTATCTTACTCTTTTAATGACACTAGGCCAATGATCACCTTTTCTCGTTTTCTTTGTTTGCACTGTCTCTTTATTTTCGTCTTCAGAAATTCCTTTAATTTCAGGTTTTAGCACAGTTTCGTTTTCTGCTATTACTGTTTCTCTTATTTGCTCCTTTTCAGGTCTGATTGGTTTCTCTTCAGCAGCTCCACTGTGAGTTTCCAATAAGTGACCTTCTTGATCTATTTCTTCATGTTCATTTTTCTCGATCTTCTTTTTCTGGGTAGTTTTCTGGATCTAACTGGTTCTGATCAGGGCTTATTGCACTTTGTACTTCTGCAGCCTGACCAGATTCTTCTAAACCTGTCTGTCCCTGCTCAAAACTTGTTGGTTCTTCGTTATTTTGAGCCCAGTTTCCTCTCCCTATCTGGTCCTGCTCAGGTTCTTTTATTGTGTCTTCTTCTTTTCCCTGAGTTGCTTCTTCTTCACCTATCTGATCTTCTTTGATTTCTTCCAAGTTTGCTTGACTTCTTGTTCTGTGATAAACTTCAGGAATTTCCACCACTGGTATCCAGTCCTGACTTGTGCTCGGTTGTTCTTCTTCAGCTTCTCTTGAATCTCGAACCTGAGATTCTTCAGCTGGGCAACCTTCAGCTTCCTCAGTTGTTGATGCTGACTGAGGATTTTCTTCTTCAGGGTCTGGTACTCTTTTGGTGTGACTTACATGAATCCAATTAGGAAATCCTGCACACTTCACTGCTGTATTTGTGATCAGTATGACCTGACAAGGTTTTCCCCATCTAGGTGATAGACAAGTCTCTCTGGTATGATTCTTCACTACCACCCAGTCACCAGGATTCAGATCATGTTCTTGTTCAGGCTGCCTGGAAACTGCGTCTTCTCCAACCTGGTGAGAGACAGAACGCACTAGGTCAGCCAATCCTTTGCAATAATCCAGGACCATATCATCAGATATATTCAGCAGTTTATTTGTGGGAACATGCGCTTGTCTCATTGCTCTTCCCATCATTATCTTGTGCGGACTCAATCCGGTATTTCTATCAGGAATGCTTCTGAGTCCCATTAAAACAAGTGGCAATGCATCCGGCCACTCTAATGATGTAGATGCACACATTTTTCCCAGTCTTGATTTTATTGTGCTGTTCAATTGTTCAACTACTCCAGAAGCCTCTGGACGATATGCACAGTGCAGTTTTTGTTCAATTTGAAATGCTTCACAGATTATTTTAATCACTTCACTGTTAAAATGTTTTCCTCTATCTGATTCCAAAGTTACTGGGAAACCAAACCTAGGAATGAGTTCTCGTAGCAACAACTTTGCAACTGTAATGCTGTCATTCCTTCTGGTAGGGTAAGCCTCCACCCATTTTGAAAACAGACACACTATGACAAGTACATATTTCAGCCCTCTGCAGGATGGTAACTGAATGAAATCAAATTGCAATCTTATAAATGGACCTTCTGCCTTTCCAATTTTTCCAAACCCAATTATTGTTTTTCTTCCTGGATTATGCATCTGGCACGTTAAACATCTCTGGCAAAGACTCTCTGCTACAGCCCTGAACCTTGGATTGTACCAATTTTGTCTGAAGAGCCTAATCATTGCATCTCTCCCTATATGTGTGTCTCCATGATACATCCTGGCCATCTGTGAAAGCAAAGAATCGGGCATGACTGGTCTGCCATCAGCATAAATCCATACATCATCGTCTGCCCTTTGTGAACATCCCATTTTAATCCATGTATTTTTCTCACTCTCATCAGCATCATCTTGCATTCCTTTTACCTCATTCCATGTTCCAGGTGGCGCATACAGCATAAGTTGGCAGCTGATTCCCATTCTTTCCACCTTTTTATTGACTGACAACCTATTTTTGGCACAATCAGGGGTGTGGAATTTTCAAAATAATCTACTTGTCCAAGGGACAAAATGCCACTGAGATCTACATGTCCTGTAAAATCCACTTGTCCCACCTACTCCCGTCCATATATCAAACATAAGGGCTGACAGAGAAACGTAATATATTTTTGTTTTATTAAAATTAATAAACCATTAAATGCTTTGCAATAATAATGCTAAGAAAAACTTGACAAGCAATATTATCCCAGTTATCCAAACATATAGAAATTGTATAGAAATACAAGTTACAACAATAAATGATCTTGCATGGCAGGCTGCTCTAAGACTCATATTAGCAATACTTCAGTAGTTATGATAGATGTGGCCTTTTATGTCCGCACACATGCTTTGTGCCTCCTGTTGTAAACCAGAGATCAATAGCACAATAAAGGAGGGAAAGAATATCTTGCTTCTCAAGGGGTATCCATGCTCCGAGCAGATGGCCTGTGCCCACAGCCACTTGCACTGTAGGTAGTGCGCACGCACTTTAAAGTGGCGTTTGGTGCTTAAATAAAAAATGTAGGACATTCTTTTTCTTCACCCTATGGATCAATGTGAATTTTAATACGGCCTGAATACGCTTGCATAAGACCTTGAGTGCTAATAAAAGAATGGCATTTTTTTGCGGTTTTATATAGCGCGAACTCGACCTGAAGGTATTGGAGCGCTTTACATGAGCGCCAGTTACATTTACACAAGGACTGTCACATTCATTTATTTCTTAAGTAGCACTATTAAATTTGACGCAGCTGCACAGGAAATCAAATGTGTTATGCAGAGGGGACATTTAGGTTGTAGAGTCCCAAAATGCGCCTTCTAATCCAAGCTCACATCCCTGCTTTACCAACGTGGTGTAATCTGGACAACCTCTTTATCTATTAATTATCCAGTGTCCTTTTACAGTTAAAGTTAGCAATTAAGCAAGCCTGGCAGCTCAAGAAAGAAACTGCAGCGCCGCGGCAGCTTAAAAGAAATGCGTACAACGGGCTTAATTATACCCACTAAAATACCAGGCACTGTCCAATTGAGGCATTTTCTCACACAAATGGGAAAGATATCGCCCATTTGTGAGGGAAATTGCCCAGTATGGCAATTCTGTGTCACACATCTGGTGTGAAAGGGAGTTCTAATCAGCTCTCTGCACAGCAATGGAAACGTGCGAAGTTGGCACGATTTGCAGCACGGCTCCAATAACAGCGGTTGGTCACATCTGCTTCAGGTGTGGAATTAACTGAATTCTGGGGCTCCCGGAGCTAGGACACTTACGGCGAACAGCATAGGCAACAAAGACAATCGTTCCTGATATGTCGTCAACAGCACAAAACGGGGGAGGGGGGGGCAGGGGCACAGAGAAGTTGAAATGCAAGGCCGAAAGTGCCATATATTAATATTCAAAACCCTATACACAGAGGCAGCGTAGTGCTGGGAGGATTTGGTAAAAGGTCACAAGCCGTAGTAAACAGGCAGGGACTGGGCCCCAATAATAGGGACTCAGTGGGTTCTTGGTCAGGTCAGGCTTGAAACCCGATAATCTTTGAAGTGCAATATCCACCCTGCTACCTCGCCCTCCTCCCTTACATTAACCAAATGCATCAGGTTCATTTAGCTTCAGGCTAGACACACTCCTCCCCCCGCGCTTGCTTTTGGGTGTTGCTCTATTCCAGTGACTTGCTCTTTAGAATATAGGTGACGGCCCCACCTCACCTCCTGGCGTGCACACAAGCATGGAGGCGTTAGCTAGCTGCAGTCAACATGTAGTTTTCGGACAGGCTCGTGCGCCCCATCATCTTCTTACAGGTCAGTAACGGGAAGGTAGGTGGAAGAGGGGTTGGGGGACAGGGGTAGGGCTGCAGCCTCAAAGCACACAGATGGAACCGTCCTACCTGAACCGATAAGACAGGGGCAGCAGCGTGAAGAGCTGTTGGCTGGTAAGGCCGATCCGACTCCCCACCTTACTGTGGTTGATGCAAATGCAGCATTATCCGGATCCTTTGGCGGGCTTCTCTGGAAGTGGAAACCAGTGATGTTTATGGTGGTCTGCTAGCGCCTCGGCCACAGCCCCTCCAAAACCCAGCAGTCGGCTCTCGCTCACTCAACCCCGAAGCAACGAGGATAGGCAGCCGGCGGCAGCAGTGATCTCTGGGTGCCCATGGGACAGGAGGACTAGGTAGAGGCGGCGGCAGGGTCCTGCGGCATAACGGGGGTCTCGTGTAAACAAGTGGGGGCAGAATGTCATCTGATTTGCGGATCCCTTGGATGGTTAGGGGCGCTTTATAGTGCCACAGTGTGTGGAGTAAGTTCAAGTTAGCGTGGCTGTGGTAAAGGGACAGTGACTTCTCTTGGACAGTGGGATATGGCCTCCCAGCTAATTCGGTCTGCAGCTTGTTTCCAATACTCTGTCTCCGGCCCGATCGATCGGCAGTCCCTCCCAGGTCCACAGGTCCTTGGTCAGGCCGGGTCGAGTTACCTCTTTTTTCGGATCCCCCGGTACCGCGGCGCCGCTTTACTGTGCCCTCTGCTTCAGCGCCCCCACGTTTTATGCTGTCTCACGCTCCAATAGCAGCGATGAGAGCCCGCGCTTTCTGGAACCACAAGGTTACACACGGCACCAGTTCTATTCTAATTACGGACCTATGTGCAAGCTGAGCAAAATATAACCCTTTTGAACACTCTACAAGTGCTATGGCGGGCTTTATGGTAGTGCTTATTTTACCTTAATGTACTGCCTCACGGCGGCCACGAACTCCTGCTTGCTGAGACTGAGTGACGTTTCACTCCTCAGCCAATCACGGTCTAGAGCCCAGTTATGGGCTGCTAGCCAATCAGAAGCCTCCAAAGGCTCCCGACACGCTTCTGATTGGCTGTGAGCCCCAGAGTGCCCACAGCCTGTTTTATTTACGTGATTTAATGTCTACTTGTCCGTCGGACAAAATTGACATTAAATCTTCTTGTCCACCGATAAAAACAACTTGGTTCGGGCGTCGGGCGATATGATTCCCCCACCCCTGCACAATGTTGAGCCACAATGTCTGCATATCGGTTGCCGACTACCACCCAGTCATCTCCTGACTGGTGTGCAGCACACTTCACCACAGCCAATTCTTTTGGTGATTGTATTGCTTCTAACAATTCCCTTACAAATTGTCCATTTTTAATGGGGGATCCTGAAGAAGTCATGAAATCCCTCTGCATCCAAAGTTAGCCAAAATCATGCACAACCCCGTAACCATATTGGCTATCTGTAAATATAGTTACTTTTTGATTCCTCCCAATTTTGCCAGCCTTTATCAATGCAATTAATTCAGCTATTTGTGCAGATTTGACTCTGGGTAAATAGGATGCTTCAACTATTCCAGTTAATTCACACACCGCAGAGGCAGCAGTTAGTTTACCATCTTCATGTCTTTGGCACGAACCATTGACAAACGGCTCCCTGTCTGGCTTTTTGAGGGGTAGTTCCTCAATATCAGGACGAGGTTTCGTGCATAGCTCTGTGACTTTTAAACAATCATGTTCTTCTTCTTCGTCATCATTAACTTCCTCATGATATGGGTCTGGTAGTAAGGTAGCTGGATTTACTATCGTGCACCTTACCATGGTCACATTTTCAGCACCCATTATTATTCTCTCATATTTAGTCAGCCGACTAGGAGTAAGATGCTGAGTTCGGGTTCTTGTCAACAGAATCACAACCGCATGTGGAACAAACACTTTTACAGGGTGTCCCATTACAAATGACTCACTTTGTTCAATGCTCAAACTAGTAGCCGCTACTGCTTTTAAGCAGCCTGGCAACGCGGCTGCCACTGGGTCCAATGTAGCAGAAAAGTATGCTATAGGACGTCTGTCTAAACCATGTCTCTGGGTTAGGACTGAAAGTGCACAATTTTCTCTTTCATGACAGAATAATGCAAAATTTTTCTTATAATCAGGCATGCCTAGGGCAGGTGCTGAACACAGAGCATTTCTCAATTTTACAAAAGCTCCTACGCTCTCATCATCCCACTCAACTGGGTCCTTTGCCTTCTTTTTCGTCAATTGAATTAATGGCTTTGCTAATAGAGAAAATCCTAGTATCCATTGTCGACAATATCCTACTATTCCTAAGAACATTCTCACTTCCCTTTGTGTTACAGGCAATTGCATTTTCTTGATTATTTTTACTCTTTCAGAGGTTATTCTTTTTCCCCTCTCAATTTGGTGTCCCAGATATTTAACTGCTGTTGTACAAAACTGCAACTTTTCAGGTGAAACTTTATGCCCTTCAGCCAAATGATTTAATAATGCAATGGAGTCTACAACACAGTCCTCTCTGGTGTCAGATGCCACCAGTAAGTCGTCTATATACTGCACTAAGACTGAGCTTCCTGGCATCACTAGTTTCTCTAAACACTTTTTCAATATCTGATTGAAGATGGAAGGACTTTCCGTGTACCCCTGAGGAACATGATTCCATACATAGACTTTGTTTTCGAATTTAAATGAAAAAAGATACCGGCTATCTGAATGTAAAGGTATCGAAAAGAATGCTTGGCATAAATCAATCACAATAAACCATCCTGCACTCCAAGGAATCTGATATAAAATTACTGCAGGATTTGGCACTATAGGACAACAAGGTTCCACGATCTTGTTTATTTTACGCAGGTCTTGAACAATCCTATATTTTCCACTAGGTTTCTTCAAACCCATGATTGGTGAGTTACAAGGGCTACTCATTACTTCTTTTAATATATCTTGTTTTACCATTCTGTTAATTTCTTCGATTACTCCTGCTTTTACTTCTGCACTCATTTTGTACTGCCTGGTATTTGGGAAAATCGCACCTTCTTTTACAGTAATTTTAACTGGGTCTATTTTGGCCATAAGTCCTACTTCTTTTCCTGTGAAATCCCATACAATGGGGTTTACAGTAGTTTTTAATTCTTCTGGCAACTCGTCTTTTGTTATCAAAAAAACATCTCATCTACTTCTGTCCCTTGTTTTGCAATCATAAACTTAAATACATGATCTTCATCTGGGGTCTGAACTGCCACACCATCCGGTGTGCAGAAAATTGTGCAATTCATTTTACATAACAAATCTCGGCCCAATAAATTTACTGGACTAGAATCACACACTACAAATTGATGCATTTCTCTAAAGTTTCCGATTTTTACCTCCATTGGTTCGGTAAGAGGTGTTCTAATCTTTCGATTCGCCACCCCCACAACTTGGATAGCTTCTCCAGAGAGAGGAAGGTCTGGGATGTCTGCTGTTCTCACAGTAGACCTGGTAGCACCAGTGTCCAAAAGGAAAGTAATATCATTACCTTTTACATTCCCTTCAACATATGGACCTGACTGATCTACCGGTAAGGATGCACCAAGTATGCACTCCTTCTCCCTCTCCTAGGCACCGTCACTGACTATAGGAACAGAAGTCGTCCTGTAAAAGAAATTGTGATGTTACATAATCATTCTTACCACTTCCTCCTTGATATCCGACGTCTGTACCGTGCTTTGTTCTGCTTACATTACCCTGAATAGGTGCAGGTGGCAACTGACTCTGAGGATTTACACCCTGTTGTGAGTCATTCTGCGTCTGTGGATTTAAAATTTGATTTGGGCCATTATTATTTCGAATCTTTTTACATTCATCCTTCCAATGCCCCAATTTTCCGCATCCATGACAAGGAAATTTCTTTTTAGCCTCTTCTCTACTCATTCGTCCTCTCACCTTCCCACCATTCCCAGTGTCACCACTCGTTCCAAAATCCTTTCCTTGATTTTCACTCGGATTATCCAAATTAATTCCCTGTTTCTCGGCCATTTTTACCTGTGCCCACATTACTTTCTCCTGCAATTTCTTGTGCCTATCCTCAATGTCATCTCCAGAATATTTTGCATATTTCAAGATTTCATCAATGGGCTTTCCCTGTCAACATAACATATGCTGCTTAATCATCTGACAAATCTCTGGCTTCAGACCATAAACAAATCGGTAAACAAACTGACTCATGTTTTTATCTCCAATATCCTCAAAGCCACTGTACTGCTTGAATACCTGCAATAAACGCTCATAGTAGGCGTGTATCGATTCACTGGCTTCTTGGGTAGTTCTATCTATTTTCACCCAATCTGTTTCTTTCGGTGGTATTTTCCCTTTAAGGTATGTTATTACCTGCTGATACTTTCTCATTACATCATTTGACGGGGCACCTGTCTTTGGATCTCTAGGATATTCTTCACTAGGCCAATCAACAGTAATCTTACAATCTGTCCACAAATCGGCAGGTACCACTATGTCGAACAAACCATCCAAATCCTTCAACAATACTTTAGACACCTTCACAAACCTCTCAACTTGCTTGTACCATTCAATTGGCTTCTCTCTCAATTTAGGGAAATCGTTCGTAAATGACAAAATATCCTGTCTACTCCATGGGACATGTACATATCCCCCTCCTGGAACTTCTCGCATCGGGTACATTTGATCTGCTTTCCCTGTTTCCTTCATTAGATATTCAGATGTTGTTCTACTGGTTCGTGCCTCTTCCTTTTTCTTGGCCCATCTAGTTCTCCATTTATCTAGATCTCCCCATTTCTGTAAAACTGTCAATTCTTTTATTTGTAATTTTCTTCCGGAGGCATTCATGTTTTCTAAATCTTTGTCTGAAAAGTCTGCTCTATAGGGTTTCTGTAGTAATTTTGATCTCCCTATTTCAATTGCCATCTGCAAAGCTAAATCTGATAATTTTTCATGGAATAATTTTGCATTTCTTGTGATACTCCTGCACACGAACAATAGTTCTTCATCGTAAGTATTTAGGCGATCTAACCCTACATTTCCTGCTATTATTTCCTCCAATTCGACTTTTAATTTATAAATATCCATGATCTTTGGAGGCGAACTCTGTTTGTCTGCTCCTTGTGCCCACCTTTCTAAGTCTTCTGGTGTTACTACTGTGGCACTTTTTGCTCCCGATGAAGTTATTATGTTTACATCTCTTGAGCAACCAGGTGTAGCTCTTCTGGGGGTACTATTTACAGAATCTCGAATGGGTAAGTCCATTAATGAAATCATAGATTCACAATCACTAAAGTGATCCTCAACCATTACTACTGCTTCAGGTTTAGGAACATTCACAGGAGTAGGCATAACTAAAGGTTTTGGGTAATTTCCTTTGTCACCATATAAGGGAACCACTGGACCAATCGTTACAGGTATGGTTAGTGAATCAGGATGCATACTCAACTGTTACTTTCTGAATTAATTCTGCTCTGTTTTTATCTATGGCTTCTTTTTCTTTGTCGTGAAGTACCCTACTAGCTGGGGAATCATGTAATACTTGTGGTATCAATGGTGTCCTTAACAGTGGTGCACTTGGGATGCATCCACTTGTCCCTTCCTGATATGGTGGCTGGTTTTTCAATATCTCTTCCATAAACTCATCTTCGGAATCTCCAAATCTAGTCAAGTGTTTTGTCTTTTCGGTACATTTGCCCCCTAATGGCTCATCCGCCATTAATATCGGATACAGACCTTCTGTTGATTCCTAGGGAAAAATCCTCGATAACCTCTATTACTCCTGGATCGGTCACGCTCAAATGCCTCGGTTTCCCATTCCTCTAAGGCTTCGTATTGAGTTAATCTAGGTCTGGGTTCTAAGTCATTCATCCTCAATCTCAAATTTTGAAGAATTCTCCCATTAAAAGTACCATTCTCGGGAAATGCTAATATTCCATCATTTTTGGTATATTCTATCCAATTCTCTATCCATACACAAGTATGATAACCTCTCTCCATCATCATGAATAAAGCGGGCGTTTTAGCTGGTGGAATGATAATTCCTTCCCTAGTTTTGATTGGTGTATTCTTTTTAAAATAATTCTTAATCTTTTGTAGATATGACATTTTTCTCTTTTCTCCGTACATCGTGGGTAAACCTCGATGTATAAAATTATTTCGGCCCGCGCGGCAAATTAATTAAATAAACGAGCGTGGCCGCTAAAGTGACAGCGGACTGCGCTGCAAGTAAAAAAAAAAAAAAAAAATAGTGCTTACCGACTTATGAAGGAGACCGTGTAACGCCACAAGTAAAAGAGCCAGTCCTCATGGGAGGTAACAAATGGCGATAGGGCGGTAACAAGGAGGGACTAACAAGCCTCATTATCAATCGGGAGCCAGCATTTACCAAGGACAATGACACCAGCCAATCAAAAATATGGGCGGAGAGAAGGCGAGGCTTCCACAGCATACTAGACTACTGCATGCCTCGCAGAGCGAGCAGCGCATGCGTGCTGCCGCTAGGCTCAACCTAAAAACAGTAGTAGCCATTAGGTGCCATTTCATGTCCTGGACAACTGTCAATTCAATAATCTGATTGCAGGCTCCAGCCAGCAGAGCGTGTTGATTGAGTCTGCTGGATACTTGATACTGCAGCTTGGGAGTGCCTTGGTAGACCAGAGCCTTTGTTTGCCTTGTTCATTCAGGGTAAAATGAGTCTGTGCCTTACTAATTTAAGGCTGGTTTCTATGTCTCAAGCTAATCTCATTATTCCTGGGTACTTGGCCATGTTCTGCTGACCTTTCACATTGAGATCAAATCACTCATAATCTGCATTAGAAGTTGAAGTATGCTTCACCATAACAGCAAAAAAAAAAAAAAGAATTAAACTACCACCTACCACATTAAGACTTCTGACAATGTCTTCGGCTATCTTTGATGCATCCTTGGTGTTTAATCCATCCTCTTGACCTTTCTCACTGTGAAGAAATGACCTGCAATCTGCCAATATTGGTACAGGCCAGTGTTGTGTGCAATAATGCATTGTCTTGAGGTGTGCTATAGTTTGGTGTTTGGCTTATTGTACTCTGTGGTGTTAGGTGGTATAATGTGGTACTTTCGCCTGAGGATGTCTGGTATCGTACAGTACAGTTTAGTATTGCTTGGTGTGCTAGCATATTGGTGGTTACTTCCTTCAGTGTGAGTCTTCTTGCCACTGAGTGTGCCAGTTTGAGGCTCGACCACCTGTATGTGTTAACCTGTGTGGCATCGCTCTGGCCTTCTGTTTATTTTGCACCCTTGCCCCTGCAGCTCCACACTCGTTACCAAGTCTTTGTCCTCTCATCCCTGCTGTATACATCCCTGTATCTCTGTTTCTTTAGTTTATTTTATTTATTTTATTTGAGTTTTATATAGCTCTGGCTAGACCCGGAGGTATCAGAGCGCTTTACATGAGGAGAGTTACATAGGTTACACGTTACACATTGTTACAGAAAGGTACATCAATTACAAGTTACATCCGAAGGTATATCAATTACAAGTTAAATCCGTTGGATTCATGGCGTGTAGAAGGGTAAGGGGGTAATGTAAAAGGGGGACGGGGAGGGAGATTAAGCGGCGAATAGGCGCAAGGAAAAACAAAGTAGGTAGGGGGAGAGAGGAAAGGAAAAGGGGAGGCAAGCCAAGAGTGAAAGGAGGGAAGAGGAGGGGGAGGGGGTAGGAGACACAGCGAGGAGAAGAGGAAGTAACTGTGTCCGATGTCCGGCTGGGTGGGAGACGGCTCCCTGCAGTAAAAGGGGTCATTCCCAGTCTTCCATTTTGTGCGATTCTCTTGTCGCGGTGGACTCTCTCAGCGGGGTCGCTGAGACTCCAGGGCATAGATGCTGGATCCCTCCCCAACAAGGGGAGAGGAGTGCTTTGGTCATGGGCACACTTAGAAGAATGAAGGAGGGAAGAGGAGGGGTGGGGGTAGAAAACCCAGCGTGAACACAGTGGCCGACTTCCGGCGGGTAGGAGACAGTCCCCAGAGGTAAGGGGATCAGTCACCAGTCCTTTACAATGTGAGACTCCCTTGTCACTGTGGACTCTCTCAGAAGGGTCTCTGAGACTCCAAGGCAAAAATGCTGGATCCATCCCCAACAAGGGGAGTAGGAGTGCTTTGGACAAGGGCATACTTAATGGGGCCATTTAAGGGAGTCAGGCTGGTAGGGTTACATAGGTTCGAAGTTACCCATTGTTGCAGAAGGAACGTCAATTGCGAGTTGCATCCGTAGGTTCATGGCGTGTAGAGGGTAAGGGGACGGGGAGGGAGATTGAGCGGAGCATAGGCACAAGGATAAACAAAGCAGGAAAATGGGAAAGAGATTCAGGGAGAGAGGAAGGGAATAGGGGAGGCAAGCAAAGAATGAAGGAGGGACGAGGTGGGGGAGGGATAGGAGACATGGCGAGGAGACTAGGAAGTCCAGGCTAGGCCCGGAGGTATCAGAGCGCTTTACATGAGGATTAAGACGTGTTACAGTGTTACATCAGTTACAGTTACATTACAGTTGAATCCGTTGCTAGTGCATTCAATAAACATAGAAAAGAAGTATGGGAGCAGATAAACCAAATCTATAAGAGAAATCCTGCTACATCTACATCATTAAAAAGAGCATCCAGAGAACAACAGAGACCTCCCAGTCACACCTTTTTGTTCCATTCCCAGAGGATCGATGGCCGAGGACCTTGTGGGGACGATTGATTTAGCCACGAGGCTTCGACTTTCACGAGATGGGATCAGTGGCAGCCATCTTAGGGTCAGGCGCGGTGTGATGCTCATGCCCCTTGAAAAGCCAGCTCCCAGGATTGTGTCTTTGGGCGATTCAGAGACAGCGGACAGGTCTTGTAATTGCTTCCTCGCTTCCTTATTCCCCATAGCTTTATTATTGGGATTACCGCTCTCCCACGCAGAATTTACTGTGACGGTCAAGCGATGTGATGGCGGTAAACTAACTAAATGACAACCAGTGTTGTGCAACTAAAACATTTGGCAATAAGATCCTCAGGCAGTGTAGGCTGTCTGATGGTTGCTTACTGTTTTCACAAGCTAGAGACTGCAGTGGGCACCGGAACAATACAGAGCAGGCTGCAGTCACGATCGACCACAGTAAGATATAGTCAGTTATGCATAAGGGCGCTATGTTCCCTCAACGGCCTCCACACTGTCAATAAATGCCCATTTGCTTACATAATGCAGCGTGAGTCCCAATGTGAAGGATGAGGTGTTCGCCGTATCTCATTAAAACGGCCGCCATCTTAGGGTCAGGCCGCATCGGTAAATAATCGGTAAATAGTCACACAACATTAAGTTACTTCAACGATGCCTCAAAGATGAAATTACCTTAACGAAGGTCGAGGCCTGGAGCTCATTGAGGGATGAATGCTCGGAATTGTAATGCGGTCTGATGATCACTCGTAAAGACGACCGGGAGCATAGACCTTGAGGTTCGGTATTGCAGGGGAGCAGCGAGGGTCAGACGACACACTCCGAATCGGTTCTTCAGGCTCCAGGAGATCGTCCCAGCGGGCGTACTACAATGCTGTGTTGTCAGAGGCGGCGAAAGGAGGGCGAGGTGGAGCTCAGATGTACAGCCGGCTGTGAGATGATGTCGACGGCCAAGCACCGATAGCGCCTCTGGAGCACACGCAAATTCAACACCTTGAGATTCAAGGAGACATAATTTTCTGCACCCATAATACCTCAGAAAGAGTTGATTCCCCAAGTCCACCTTGGGGCACTGAAAACAGAGTAGGCCCAAATCAGTGATAGGGCTCGCACCGCATTTGATCACCTAGCCAGTGACAGCATGATCATCGCACACATGTTCATCAAACCCTTTTTGGAATCCTTCAACCTGGCTCTATTCCTTCAAATGTTTAATCTTTAGGTTGACAGCATAGATCAGAGAAACAAGAATATGATTCCACTTGGGTTTAACTTACAATCCTCATCCTTTTTCGTAACCGTTCCTGTGTATAATTCCCCATGTCTCCATTCTGTTGCTATGACGGCTGCATGTTCTGCCTCATTGTCTCCAGGTCCTGGTGTCCGTTATACTTGTCTGCCTATCTGTATCCCTACCTGTTGGTTTTCTGCCCCACAGTCTTCATGTCTGAGCCATATGTTCCTTATGTTTGTGTACCGCTTCCTTTGTGAATAGATTTTGGATTTCCAGTGTTTGCGCCTTCCTATTCTTCCTGTCTACGCCCTTATTTTACCAATGTCTTTTCCATCTATTCCTGTGACTAACTTTTTCTGGTGTCTGTTTTTGCTGACCCATCCTCCTCAGTCTGGGAGGATTTTGTACCCCAACTGCTTGTCTGAGCTCTTTGTCCTTATGTCTCAGTACATCTGACTCAATGTATAAGCATCCTGTGGTTCTGATGGGTACTTCTAACTACAGATTCCTTACCTTTAGAATATTCCTAAGTGCCAGACTGGATCTGGAAGAGACTTCAACATAGCTCCTGTGCGGCTCTGGGTCGACCCCTCCCCGCCCTGGAAGTGATATCCTTTATTCGCATGTAGATGCCACCCCATCACACTGACGTCTGTTCCTTTCTCTGAAAAGGAGGGGGGGGGTTATTAACACGGGTATCTGCAATGGCGCTACACCAAATATCGTGAAGAGTGCTTGTCAGGTAAAGGATAAATGCGGTGCCACAGGTGAGGGAAAACAGACCCCTAAAACCCCCAGGACACGGACCAGCAAGTCCGAAACAACAAATTACAACAGGTCCTATGCACACGCAATACGTGTTTCGTCAGTGGGTTGTAAGACCCTTGACTTCTTCAGGGCTGTGGCGAGTATACTCAGTGCTTTGACCTCCAAACCAGTGATAATTCCGATCCGGTCGGGCTAACATCAAACAAATGATTCCTTGCGGCTCATGAGTAAGTACAGATCTAAGATCCAGATTGGTGACTGGTCCGAGCCACTAAAACGGCAGATCTCGCCAAGTACGGCATCTACAATAATAAATCCAACAGTGTAGGTCCACGGCAGAGTAAGCCGTATACAAAATCCAGTTACGGTATTCAGGCGAGTGCGCCCAGCGTTCCGTGTGTAGTCGGGATCTCTGTCAACCGGATACGTATCCACCCAACCCACTGACGAAACACGTGTTGGCTGGCTTGTGCGCAAGATCATTGCATTAAAAACGAACAAGAAAGGCTAAGAACTACGTCGTCTTCATTTGTTGATTCTCAAGATCAGTGTTTGACTACTTGTGATATACTGTATTGCGTGTGCATAGGACCTGTTAGTCTGTTCCTTTCTTTCCACACCTTTGTATGTGGATCTGGAGATGGCTCCTTTTTCTCGTCTGTAGACAAGCATTTTCTCTCAAAGTTTAGCCAGTGTGCAAGGGAACACGCCCCTTCCTAAAACTACAGAGTTTAAGCCTTGTAGGTGATCCAGCGCGATATTAGCAAACAGCATTCATACACCAAATACTCACTTGGGCCCATACATTCATACTACGCTAATACTTACGCTGGGGAGTCAGTTGTACTCTTTATCAAAATCCCTGCTACCAATTACCTTTCTGATTGAAGAGTAATGACTTACCAATGAATCCTTTGCTAATTGGGAAGTTTAAAATGAGTGACATTCATTACAGTACATAATCCTGAAATAACCACTGAGTCAGGAAGTTTAAATTGTTTATCTAAAGATTTTGCAGAGTAAGTACAGAACCACATGATACTCAGTCGTATATAAAGGATGAAGCAAATAATAATAATAATTGATTAATGACAGTCCCTCAGAAAGGAGAAGATAGAGACAGCAGCGCAACTAAAGGTTGCAGGTATATTTACCTAAAGTGCGAGAACCAAACCCCTTGGCCAAGGAGTTTGAAAAGATAGGACCCAGGAAGGATGAAGAGCAAAGACCTCCTCCAGGTTCAGGACAGGACGGGTGACCTCTCCATCAACGACGCCTGCGTCGTCCCCCTCTCTGATACTTGACTTCTCCTCGACTCTCCGTGCCTTCCTTCTAATGGACTCCACCGTCCCCTCCTCAGGACCTCTCTGGACCACTGTTCAGTCTGTAATCGATCAGCTAGTCTGTCTGGAGCTTCTGCCTGTCAGCGTCTAGTCTCTTGTTTTAAAATACCGCCCATCAATTTTATTACATTTGCTTTATTTCCCACCCGTCTCACGACAAATTTTATTCATAATTCATATACATTGTTGCATTTCAACTGGTACATTATGGGTACAGCGATGCTGGCCATCAGGTCATGGCCTTGGACGACGTCCAGGTTGACTTCATCCTTTTCTTTCTGGGCAGCCATGCAGGATGCATGCGCAGGATCATTGTCACACGAGTTTTCAGTTCACCAAACCCCAGGCCCAAAATTTACGAACTAGTAAACGCAAAGAAGAAAACATTAAAATCACAAATAAAATGTTTCTCTGTATACCCACTCTTTCTATTCTATTCCCATTTACTTATCAAATCTATCCCGCATTAATAGAGTTAGGGAAACGACAAATTAATTATAACACGAGAGCAAGCTGTAGCATGTGAAAACATCAAGCAGCCATTTTAATGCACACTGCGCAGAAGCAGGAGTTTCCCACCAAGCAAAGAAAGACGTCACAACACGTGATATGGTTGAGACATGCGCAGTAAAGTTCCCGCGTTTTAGCGGCCATTTTAGAAGAGACAAGCGTTATTTGTTAGTTTAGGCACATAGGCAAGCTTCCTTGCTACTTATGTAGTGTATGCGTGAATTAGTACAAACAATGCAAGTTTAATAAATTAATACTGTGAGGAGATTACATCCGAGCAAGTCTCATTTGTGAGTCCTTGCTCCATCATAGGGACTGTTGCAAATGGATGCCCATTGCAGATCCCCATGAGGTGTGTCTCTGGTGTTTGGGTTCGGGCCATGATTCAAAGTCGTGCGATGAGTCTACTCTGATGCACCCTAAAGAGATCCGAGAATGTGAATTCAAGCTGTACATCGATGGACACCGCAGGGCCCGCTCCAGCTCAAAGTCGAACCGTTGAACAGTTTGCTCTCTTATGGCCATTCCCAAGACAGGCTGTTGTCGCGGTCCAAGTATTCAGCTAAGTCCAAGCATACTCGTCCCAGCCTCGTCGCTCTCTTTCTGAGAAGACGAAGGATGTCAAGGTGCCCCTCAGTCCCACTCCCAGTTTTCCAATGAGGTGCCCATTCCTCAGCTAATCCTCGGGCACCCTGAATTTCTGTGGCTGTTGGCGACAGCACAACAGATTGAGGCGTTTAAGGGGGCCATGCTTTGAATCTTCGGCTTTCTAACTTCTCCTTCTGGGGCATCTTCCGTCCCCATGGATTTGCGGAGGCCTCTAGGCGGGTTAACACAAGTGAGTCTACCCTTGGTGCCATCTGTGCCTCCTGTACCCGCTTTGGGTTGGGCTCCTTCTTCAGAGCAGACTCCATGCCCGGCACCATTATCCATGCCAGTTCCTGCTGCCTCAGCACTGGCCCTGCAGATGCCGAAAGAAGATGCCGATTCTATTGTTCTGCTGGACTCCAAACTCAGTCAGTTTCTACTTAGGCCAAAGTTGTGTCCCGTCACAGTTCTGATGAGTCCGGCTCTAGTGCAATCTGGTAAGACAGTGCCTGTGCCTAGGAGCTGCCCTCTAGTACTCCAACTTTTCGGATTGGTCTCTGACCAGTGCCAACCAACTTTTGCCGATGATGGTGAAGATGAATTTTCTTCTATATGTGATAACCATTTTTATATGGATCTACAGGAGGCCAGTGGGTTGGATACTTCCCTTGACAGAGGAATGGGTTTTCCCCCTGGTTGTTCCTAGAAGAGTCTTCCTCATTCGCTCTAGTCATCAGGTGAGCGGTGGAAGTTCTAGATGTACTGTTACCTTCTCTTGAGATGAAAATCATTGTCCTCATGAAAGTTTTACAACCCAGACAGACGTGATCTAAACCTTTACTGCTACTTGTAGTATCCTCAGGTTGGAACTTGTCATAGGAATGTTATGAGGGTTCTGTAGTGTTGGGTTCTAGATTGGTGGTTGGGATCAGTTGAGAAGTTGCCTGAGAGCTGGTGGTTGTTTAAGCTGTTCTTCTCCAATAAATCTACCATCAACTGAACCTACTTGCCTTCTGTATTACTTCACAATTTGGTGACGACTGGGAACAGGTGTTGGAGAAGTCAGCGTTCACGTTTGGCCAAGGACTATTAATCTAGGTATTTTTTTTTTTTACATTATTCTATGTGCTATGAGTGCACCAGCGGCAGTTTAAATCCTACGTGCTTTTGATTGCACCTGCGGCAGTGTTGTTGTACCGTAAATAGTGTGGCTGACTCTCGTCATAGTGTTGCTGATCTCGTTGTGTCAAAAGGAAATTCAAGGATTAATGCTACCATTGCCAGTGTTAACTGTGTTTGGATCGCACCCGCGGCTGTTTTGGGGATGTGCACTGATGGCACCTGCGGCTGTTTTGGGGGCACTCGTGAAAATTTTGTGTTTTGGTTGACTGTGTTTCGGAGAAGCAACGTTCAGATTCAAAGTCCTTATTTAAAAAATAACAAGTGTACCTGTTCTGACGCACCGAATCTACGAGCTGTAGAAGTTCGGAGTTCGCCCTCTGACTCCACTGCATCCTCTACGTCTTGCGTGGTGTTGAGCATTCTAGGAACTGCTAGGCATCATAGGAGCGTCGTGACGTCAGACGCGAGAGGCCATTTTGGATTTCTTAACTTTACCACTATCGTCAATGCGAATGGGTGTATTTGAGTGAATGCGGAAGCGAGCTGTGTCGTTTTGTTTTTCTTTCTCTCATACTCAGATTGATTTCTTTTAACCAGCGCTTATTACGCTTATTACGCCTACTATACAAGTGAGTACTTCATCCTAATTTTACAGCAACTTATATACTTGTATACTTTGCTGGAGTTTGAAACTTTGTTGTACTTCATCGTATTCTGCAGTGTTTTACATGTTCTTTTTTTTGGGTCTGAAACTTTATTGTGCCAACTTGAATTCGCGTAATTGAGTGAAATTGTTTATCCACAGCTACATAATTAACTTGCACTGTTATGTCTAATATTGCGGCACCACCACATTTTTTACCAGTTGCGGGTGAACCCAACATGGAGTGGGAACTATGGTATCCCATGTTTTTAGCCTATGTTGAAGTGTTAGAAGAAGATGGATGTTCTCCCAAAAGGAAACTGGCTTTATTAAGACATTGCTTAGGTGGCGCAGGATTGAAAGAGTTCGCTAATTTGCCACCAATTGAAATGTCAGAGGATACGAATGTTTTTGATGTGGCCATCAAACAAATGAGTATCAGATTTGGAAAAAAGATTAACATTGTCATGGAGAGATTCAAATTTTATTCTCGTGCTCAAAAAGAAGAGGAGACCATTGAGGATTATGTATCCGTCTTACGTACTTTAGCTGGATCTTGCGCTTTTGAGACAATTAGTTACGAACAAGTATTGAGAGATCAGATCATGATGAAAACCAAGAAGATCCAAGAAAGATTATGGATGGGCACAGAATCTTCATTAAGCGCTGTAATAAATATAGCGAAAGGCATTGAGCAATCCGAGAAATTTGTCAGTGAAATTAGAGGGCATGCTATTAAAGTGAATAATACTGACTCTGAAGTTTCTCTAGTAAAAGATCAGCCAGTTCAAAGAAAATGTTTCTTTTCCACACAAGAAGGAGTTTGGTGGGAAGGATAACAAATTTGTAGGAAAGAAAACCCAAATAGTATGCTATAGATGTGGCAGTTTTGAACATGTGGGTAGTTATAAGGGGTGTCCAGCATGGAATAAAGTTTGTGTCAAATGTAAAAAGATAGGACATTTTGGGAAAGCTTGTAAGTCTTCCCAAAAAGTTAACTTTATGATACATGAAGAAGATACACTCCCTGCTGAGTTTAACTCCATATCGTGTGTAGGCAGCAACCACTGCAAAGGTTTTCCCTCATGTACATTATTAATTGACGGTAAAGAAGTTTCCATGATGGCTGACTCATGTGCGTGGTATACGATTATTGGCAAGAACCTTTTTGATGAATTGTGGACAACAAGAGTGTTACAACTACCAGACATAAAACCTGGTGGTTATTCAGGTCACAAAATTGATCTTGAAGGTTTCATGTGGGCTGATTTGGAATTCATGGGTAGGAAAACTACAGGCAAGGTATATATAGCTACTAAAGGTGTGTCAATACTAGGATGGCCTCATCAAAAAGATTTAGGTATTAAATTAGATCCTAATGCTTCTCCTTCTGTGTACGTTATTACCCCTAATAATGAAGGATTCATTTCAAGTATTAAAGATAGATTTCCTAAACTTTTTAATGATTCCTTGGGAAAATATGTTGATTTCAAGCATAAGATTATACTTAAAGATGATGCTATTCCTGTTAGACACAGAGTGAGAAATGTACCCTTGGCTTACCGATGTAAACTTAAGGAGATATTAACAAATTTGGTCAATAACAACATCATTGAACCTGTTGAATCATCTCCATGGGTTTCCCGGTTGTTTTATCCCTTAAAAGCAATGGGGATCTTCGCTTATGTGTTGATCTTCGCAGTTTGAACAAGGAAATATGGATTGACAGGCATCCTCTACCTAATATACATGAGATGATTTCCACACTGTCTGGTGCATGTGTTTTCTCAACTGTGGATTTAGCCAGTGCATATCATCAGGTGGTTTTACATGAAGAGTCTAGACGTTGTACAGCATTTGTCACACCAGAAGGTATGTTCCAATTTCTGCGTATGCCTTTTGGTCTGGCTAGCGCTGCTTCGGTGTTCCAAAGGCTCATGAAGGAGGTTTTAGAAGGATGTCCTGGAGCTGTTGCCTTCCAGGACGACATTTTGATATTTGGAAAGGATTTTGAAGAACATGATAAGAATTTGGACGATGTTTTGAACCGAGTACAAAGTAAGGGCTTAACTCTTAAGTTTACCAAATGTAAATTCAGACAGAGCAAAGTAGTATACCTAGGTCATGAAATTTCGAGTGAGGGCATTAAACCTAAGTTTGATGATGTCAAAAGTATTTCAAAAGCGCCTACACCATTAAATAAAGAACAATTGTCTTCTTTCTTAGGATTAACAGAGTTTTATAGTAAGTTCGTACAAGACTATTCTTCCATAGTACATCCTTTAAGGATACAATTAAAGAAAAATGTAAAGTTTAATTGGAACAAGGAACAGCAGATAGCTTTTGACATGTTAAAAATGAAAATCGCCGAAGCACCATGTTTGAAGTCTTTTGTCATTGGTAAAGAATGCATTGTGGCGGTGGATGCGAGTAATGTGGGCCTTGGTGCTGTATTATTGCAGAAAGATTATGGGGATGAACATGTTGTATCCTATGCCTCTATAATGTTACGTGGAGCTGAATGTAATTATTCTACCATTGAGAGAGAATTGTTGGCATGCACTTGGGCAGACCAACATTTTCGACAGTTTTTGTGGGGTACTAAATTTCGGTTACGAACGGATCATAAACCGTTGATCAACATGTTGGCAGCAGGTGGTGGTAGAACGCTTACGGCCCGTTTAGCTAGATTAGCCGCCAAATTACAGGAGTACCAGTGTAGTGTGGAGTATGTTCCTGGGCGTTTAAACGTGCATGCAGATTGCATGTCACGTTTACCTTTAGCTTGTGAACGTAATGCCGACAATGACGAGGGAGAATGTGATGAGGCTTATACTTTAGCTGATGTCAACAATGGAGGATTTGAGGTAAATTCCTTTGTAATGATTTCTGAGAAGGAATGGGAAGATGCTATGTGTGAAGACATTAGTTTGAGCGTTGTGGTGAAATTTATGCAAGAGGGTTGGCCAGAGGAAAGAAAACTAAGCGGTGAGTTGGGTTCATTTTTTAAAATTAAAGATGAACTTATGTTCTCACAAGGTATTGTTACTCGTGGTGACAAAATTGTTCCCCCATGTAAGCTTAGAGAGAAGATTTTGGCTATGGCTCATGAGGGGCACATGGGAATGTCTAACACCAAGAGACGGATAAAGGAGTTTTATTGGTGGCCTTGTGTTGATGGAATGGTGGATAGATGGGTTAGACAGTGCCTTCCTTGTTCAAAAAGTGACAAATCTGTCAAATCTTTATCTGTGGAAGTAACTCCGATCGAGTATGCTCAAGGACCATGGAGGAAACTAGGGATTGACATAATTGGTCCGTTAAGTTTTCCTTCCAACAGGGATGTGTATGCTCTTGTC
Source organism: Calotriton arnoldi (assembly GCA_963921515.1). Taxonomy (NCBI): domain Eukaryota; kingdom Metazoa; phylum Chordata; class Amphibia; order Caudata; family Salamandridae; genus Calotriton; species Calotriton arnoldi. The sequence continues at coordinate 4,505,808 of CAWUFW010000295.1, read as the reverse complement.
CTTATAGATTATTTTTCAAAATGGCCTGAATTGAAGGTTGTGGATAAGATTACTTCTACTCAGGTAGTCGAATTTTTGGAGGACATTTTTTGTCGTGAAGGTTTGCCAGCTGAAATTATTACTGACAACGGTCCACAGTTTATTAGTAAAGAGTTGGATCTATTTTTGGAAAAATGTGGAGTTTTGCATAAAAGGGTGTCCAATTATAATCCTCAGGCCAATGGTCAGGTAGAACGCTTTAATAGGGTGGTGAAGGAATCCGTGCAGTTGGCCATTAAAAGTGGTATTGAGTGGAGGAAAGCTTTGCGGGCTACATTGTTATCATATCGCACTTCTCCCAATTCAGTGACTGGTTTATCTCCATTCGAAATGTTGCGTGGTAGGAAACCGGGCTCTAAGCTCATGCCTTGGTGGTTGAAGGGAAAAAAATCTTATGATTCTATTGTGGATTTTTCTCAAGTTAGGGAGCGTGTCCAGAGTTATCAGGAAAAATGAAGAAGAATTTTTCCGAGCATAGGTCGTCGGGGACTAGAATTAAAGTCAATGACTTTGTTTGTGTGAAGTTTGGGGGTTCGACTAATAGGAGATGGTCTAAGTGGTCAGATCCTGTTAGGGTAGTGGAAGTTTTAGTAAAGCCGTGAGAGTAGAAGGGGGAAAAATTTTGAATTTTAGACGTATCTCTTTGTGCAAATTTGTGAATTCTCATGTCGATTCTCAACATATTTTTTCTAAAAATTCAGAGAAACATGAAGATTTCCCAAGTCACCTGGACACACAGGTGGATTATAGTCCTAGTTTAAACACTTCGGATTCTCATGCAGGCAATGTCGATGGTATGACTCCTACCATTGAACATAGTGAAAATTTGGGAAATGGTGACGGTGTTTCAAATGCTGATAGTCAAGTGTTTGAGTTAAGGAAAAGCTCTCGTATTAGACATGCCCCTGTTAGAATGAAAGATTTTGTACGCATTTAAATGTATTGTATGCATCATTTCATGATTTTGTACGCATTTAAATGTATTGTATGCATTATTTCACTCTTGTGCTTGTACTGGGTTTTCCACATCTGTATTATTATTTAAATTTCTTTTTTTTTTTTTTTTTTTTTCATTTATGGGGGGTGTAGTATCCTCAGGTTGGAACTTGTCATAGGAATGTTATGAGGGTTCTGTAGTGTTGGGTTCTAGATTGGTGGTTGGGATCAGTTGAGAAGTTGCCTGAGAGCTGGTGGTTGTTTAAGCTGTTCTCCTCCAATAAATCTACCATCAACTGAACCTACTTGCCTTCTGTATTACTTCACTACTCAACGAGGCCCTGACGAACATCCTTATGTGCACTTGGACAGAACTCTGCTCCTGCCCGCCTGTAAACAGACATGTGGCATGATGCCACAGACCTGCTCAAAGTGACCCTACCTTCCTGACGCTGCACCCCACTCCTGAGGCCCTGGTAGTGCAGCCATCTACTTGCAGGGTTAAGTCCAATTGTTTTCCTAGAACTCCTCACCCCCAGACAGACGATCAACAAGAATTGAGGCATTTGGAAAGAGGACGTTCTCATCAGCTACTCTTGGCGTTATATCAGTCAACACCATCTGTTTGCTTGATAATTACTTTCATGCATTATGGGACATGACTGTCCCAGAAGAGTTCTGTGCTCAGACCATTCAAGATGGCCAGGATGTCCTACTGTCAGGCCTGGACACGGCCAACTGTTTGGGTAGAGCGGTGAGAACTAGTGTGGTGCTCTGGAACCACACATGGATGAGATCCACAGCTTTTCGGTTTATGTTCAAGTGTCGCTCATGGATATTTCTTTTGATGGGTCTTGCCTTTTTGGTGAGAAGTCTCACTCCACCCTTGTGCGCTTCAAAGGAAAAGAGTCATTTTGGTTTGAGGTAGCTGATTGAACTGTCAAAGTCCAGGACTGCAGGGACAGCAAACCTCCCAGACCCACACCCCTCCGGCAGCAGCCTCCAAACTGCTTTAGTTTGCTCTTAGCTGCACACGTCCACCCTTTGGGGCTTGGGGGGCGGGTGACAGAATCCCCCATTTTCTCCACAGGTGACAAACAGTGACACCCGACAGGTGGATCCTTTATATAGTCCAATAGGGCCATGCTTTGCATTCTTTTCCACCCCACCGTATCCTCCACCCACATCAGAACAGCTTTCAGAGGACCATTTGTCCATCTTGCTGCATGAAGGTCAGGCTCTTTTGAAGAAAGGTAGCATGAATAGAGTCCCGGCTTCGAGGTCAAAACTGGGAATTACTCCAGTTGTTTCTTAGTGCTGAGAAAGGGCAGAGGCCTGTGTCCTATTCTAGATCTTTGACCTTTTAATTTTTTCCTGCATAAGAACAAATTCAAGATGCTCACCCTGGCCTAGGTTCTATTGGCCCTACATCCAGGAGACTGGATGGTAGTGTTGGACCTGCTGGATGTCTACCTCAAAATTTCCATCCTGCAGGCCCACAGGGCACTACCTGTAGTTCAAGGTGCTGTGCTCCCTTTTGGCCTCACCAGTGCCCCTTGGGTGTTTACAAAGGTGATGGGAGTTATGGCAGCATACGTTCAGAGATTGGGGGTACCAATCTTTCCCCTATCTGAATGTCTGGCTATTGAAGGCAGGCTCACCACAGTTGTGTTTACCTCAAGATGATTTCAAACCTCTTTACATAGCTGGGGTTCATGATCAGTGTGCCGAAGTCACAGCTGACCCCATTTCAGCTGAGCCATCTTGGATATAGTGCACCTTTGGGCCTTGCTTCCGGATCAGTGAGTCCAAGATATTCACCAGCACCTGATGGACCCCTCCATCCTTCTCATTTGTCCAGCCAGATTATCAACCGGATTTGTTTCCTACATCGTACAGATGCCTCACTTTACATATGTATTTTTTTTTTTTTTTTACCTCATTCTTTGTAATTGATCTGTAATCTTCTTGCCTTTAATTTACTGTTGAGGAAATTATGTTCCTGTGAAGTGTCAGTAGCTCTCCTTCTAGATCTTTGATTTTTTGGGTGTTTTTGGATTCTGTCTTTCTTTAGGCCTTTTATCTTCGAATAAGCACCACTTCTCAGGCCTCCTGTATTGTATTTTTGGAGTCGACCACATCACTTTTGGTTTCAGTGAATTAATTGGTGACATTAGTCCGATGGTTGTCACGTTACGGTTAAGTAAATCCCTTCCGTGGAGTCTCCATGCTTCCCAGCAGCGCATTTTATGCATTTTCAACGTTGGTATATGGGGTAGCACTGCTGCTTCACTAGTATTAACCACTTGTGTGCGGAGGACGACTCGTGTCGTCCTCTGCACAAGTCCTCGTGGCTGAGGAATGCTTTGTGCCGTCCTTGCACCCGAGGCAGGAAATCCCTCTGGTGCTTGCACCAGAGGGATTTCCTTTTATTTATTTTAGCCTCGGGAGCTGGGGAAGCCTGAGGCATTTTTTATCATGATGTATGGCGCGCTGATGTCATTACATTTACAGTGAAATGAGCCAATGGGCTCATTTCATTTTCACTGTATCGGTGCTCGGGGGCATATCTCATCCCCCAAGCACAGATTCAGACGGGGAGAATCTCCCCTTTCCAGTGGTACCATTCCCCAGGGGATCCCTGCTTTGGGTTTAATGCAGGAAGGTGATCCCCAAACAGGGATCCATTCACTAGACCCCCAGAGACTATTTTATGGGGGAGAGCTCCCCCTCCCGCCCCCCAAAATGGGCAAATGCCCCCCCCCCCCCCTTCACCGAGCTCCAAATGTCTTTCTGCCGCCCGGGGGGCAGATAGGAGGCTATTCTGCCCCTTTCCCCAGGGGCAGAAGATAGGTTGTAATCTCCAATATTCCCCGGGGGAGGGGGGTGTTCGCAGAAAGCCCACTAACCGCCAGGTATGATTCTTTTTGTGGAGAAATGGGTGGAGACAGCCCACCTAGGCATTGCGCCTAACCCCACCCCTCAATTGACCCACAACAGTCTTTCTACCCCCCCCCCCCCTCTTTATGGAGGCAGATAAGAGGTCTTTAACTCCAATCTACACCAGTGGGAGGGGCTGAAAGCCCACAAGACACCAGGGAGTTTTTTTTATTGCTACAAGGTGTGGGGATGGCCTGCACACTCATCAGTCCTAGCCTCCACCTCCTATATGTCACCAACAGTATTTCAGCTCTCCTGGAGACTAAAGCGTACACACATTTTTGGCAAGAAAGGCAATTTTGATTTTGGATTTTTCATTTATATACATATGGGTAGCAGTGTTGGGTACCTCCCAATATCGTCCTACTACTATGCTGAATTGGCTGTAAGTTTCGGGCTCAGGTCAGCTGCCACCTGGGGAAACCCACCGAACCCAGACATTTCTGAAAACTAGACATCTCTGGGAGTCCAGGGTGGTATGTCTTGTGTGGATCCCACAACGTTTTCTTACCCACAATGCCTGGAAACCTCAAACCTTGCCTAAAACTGCACATTTTTCTTGCATTTCTGTGACGTTAACTTCTGCAATCAGCAGGAATCTACAAAATTCCTGCCACCCAACGTTCCTCAACTCATCCCGATAAAAGTGCTACCCCACTTGTGTGACTTGGCCTTGTGCATCCGCCAAGCACAAATCAATCCACGGTCAATGAGTCACATCGACCTTGGTTTGATGCTTGCCTGTTGCATGCACTAGGCTCAGCCACACAAGTGAGGTAGCATTTTTATCGGGACAAGTGGGAGCACGCTAGATGGTGGAAGTGTTGTGGATTCCTACTGATTCCAGAAGTTTACGTCACAGAAATGCAAGGAAAATGTGCAATTTAGGCAGTTTGAGGTTTGCAAGGCATTGTAGGTACAAAAAACGTTGTGGGATCCATGTGAGGCATACCACCATGGACTCCGCTAGGTGTTTAGCTTTCAGGAATGTCTGGGCTTGTTAGGTTATCCTGGGTGGCCGTCGATCCCCGGCCAAAAAAACCCTTCTACCCTCATTGCCAAAGCAAATAATTTTTGTGACAGGAAATGCTGATATCTCTACATTGTAGTTTGGGGCCTTTCCTGTTGCGGGCACTAGGCCTACCTACCCAAGTGAGGTACCATATTTATCAGAAGACTTAGAGGAATGCTAGATGGAAGCAAGTTTGTGACTTCCCTCCCATTCCAGAACTTTCCATCATTGAAATGCGAGGAAAATCTGTTATTTTTTTGGTCAAAGTTTGAGGTTTGCAAGGGATTCTTGGTAAAACAACCTGGTGAGAACCATGCAAGTCACCCATCCTGGATTCCCCTAGGTGTCTAGTTTTAAAAAATATACAAGTTTGCTAGGTTTCCCTAGGTGCCGGCTGAGCTAGGGCCCAAAATTCACAGCTACCCACTTTGCAAAAAACAGGTCATTTTTAAGTGGAAAAATGTGATGTACCCATGTTTTGTTTTAGGCTGTTTCCTGTCGCGGGCACTTGACCTACTCGCACAAGTGAGGTACCATTTTTATCAGAAGACGTGGGAGCATAGAATATTTATTATTACCAATTGGGTTTTGCTGCATTTGTGCCTTCAAAATATAAGCCAGTGTGTAAGAAAGAAAAATAATATGCTAGTACGGGTACCCACAAATTCAGAGATGAACAAATAACCAATGCTCTTAAACTCCGTATCTTGTTCCCTTTTCAGAAATCGGCCAGTTACGTTGATACCTATTTTTCACTCTACATATTTCACCATATGACTTGGTCTATACTCTGTGCACAATGAAAAACAATTGTACTGTGCAGCTCAGTTGTTGGCTCTGGGTACCTCGGGTTCCTGGAGAACCTACAAACCCTGTACATCACCACAACCAAAACGGTCTAGTGAACGTAATGATACATTGCTTTTGTAAATCGGCCATTGTGAGAAAAAGTTACAGATGAAAACATTGTCACAAATGGCAGTTCTTTATTTCAATCTTTTAAAGGCTATCCTTTTTTGTTATGGAATATTGCGGGCCTTTCCTCTAAGTTTACCTATCCCAGTTGGGTGCAATTTATTAAATCTTTTCATATAATCTGTCTTCAAGAAACATGGGAAACTAAAAATAGCTTTTTTCTTGAAGGTTATGCAAACTATTTTGAACCCATAGTACCTTCAATGGCGGGAAGGGCGAAGGGAGGCTTAATTATGTTAATTACAGTGGAACTGAGTAGTTACATTTGTGACCTTCATTGGCAGGCGTACACTATGCAGGGGGTACGGTTATCACTGCCAGGTTGTTTATTATTGGTGTTAATCAACTTTTACAATAGCATGGAGGCAGTTTTAAGGCCTGTGGTGTCTCACATGTGGACCGTGTTTTGAGCTTGATGTCAGTTAAGGGTGATAGGCAAGATCTAATCGTGCTTGCTGGTGATTTTAATAGTCATTTATGTGACCCTCCCCCTTAAGATTGTGATGCCCTAAATTATAGTGGTCTGCTGAAGGAAGGGTTACACTTTGTACATTTACATGAAGGACAGGTGCTCAATCAGTTACTAGCCTCTCATAATTTGCTTTTACTATGGATAAACTGGTGAATTCTTTGAACCCTGTAATTTGTCTGACTTTTAAAGGGAGGGGTTGTAGGTCATTTATCGATTTTGTATTTGTATCACCTCCTCTATATCTCCTGATTTCCCATTTTAACATTATTTTTAGTCCTTTCAGTGATCATAATCCTTTATATTTAACCCTGGATGTTGCCATGGTCTCTCAATCACAGCAAAGGGGGGCTCTAACTAGGCTCAACTGTCGACCAGGGGAGAAGGCTGAAATGGTCACTGATGACCCTCGGTGCTTCCAAGCTTCTCTCTTTGCAATTTGCTCTTGAGAGATCAAAACTTGTCTAGATAGTGATGCAGTGGATGGGGTAGTATTGGAAGCTTTTAAAGGTATTGCCTCAAAGGTTCATAAGCTAATGACTGTTACAGCCTCTAGCAGCCCGGTATCGCAAAACCCTAAATGGTTTGACAGGGACTGTTCGAGAACCCTGCGTCAGTGGAAGGCTGCTTTGAAGCAGTCACTGAGGGACGGGCAATTGGTTAAAGATTGTAGATGGGCCTACAAGCAGGCTCAAATCTCCTGCAAACATAATTTGCGATAGTTAGACTGGGAGGAGCTCTGTCAAGCTTGTGACACGGGGGTATAGCCCTCTCTTCTGGAAGGTGGTCAATAGGCCTTGCTTTACAGAGTGTTCTGGCACGCTTTTATGCCATCAACTCTCGGAACAGCAGTGGGTTGATAATTTTGAAGGCATTTATGACCAGGGGGACTGCGGGGGTGACGAAGCTCCTGCTGGAGTAGTCACTGCCTGTAGTCCAGTGGTTTTTATCTTCGATGAAGTCATACAAGGTATCTTGGCCCTGTCAAGAAATAAGGCCCCCGGTCCCGACAATATTCCGCCAGATCTGTTCAAAGCCAATGTAGAGGTTTGAGCTCTACTTCTGACACAGGTTCTGAATGTGGCTGCCCAGGAGGGGATGTTGTCCTCCTGGTCTACAGCTGTGATCATTCCTATTTTTAAGATGGGAGAAAAAGACAACCCACAATGCTTTCGCCCAATATCTTCAGTGGATGCGACAGTCAAGGTACTGGGGAGGGTGATTTTAAATAGGCTGGGCGATTGGGCAGAGGAAAATAACATCTTAAATGACGTTCAATATGATTTTAGGGTGGGGAGGTCTACTTCAGACCAATGTCTGAACCTCCATTTAATTATTTTTTTTTTTAAACATTTTTTATTGGTGAATAGCAGTTACATGTCAGCAAAAATGGCAACAGCATAGCATTACATTGTTTTAGTATACACACAGTCGCGGCATGGCTCTCACAGTCGCCTTATGGAAACATTTATCCCTCCGACTCTCTCGCCTCCCCACTCCCCCACTCGAACATCCCATGCCTGGGCATTACCGGGGTACAGATATGGCCCCTGTGCGTGTTCCAACCACCCCAGATCTGCATCCATTTTTTAGGTCAACCTCTGTGTTCATAAATGTGTTTTTCCGCTATCATCATCCAATCCATGTCCTTCTCCCATTCAGCCAGGGTGGGTGGATCCCTTATTCCCCATTTCCGTGCTATGTTTCGTTTTGAGTAAGCAAAGCCCAATGTTACCCAAATTTGTTGCTTCCTACTAAGGTCTGGTTGTCTCCATATATTCAAAAGACCTAATTGTGGGAGTTCTTTCCCACAGACCGTCTGTAGCTGTCTCTCCACCGCTCGCCAATATTCCTGAATAAGGGGACAGCCCCATTTTATGTGATAGAAAGTTCTTTCCTGTCTACATTGTCTATTACAACTGGGGCCTGCTTGTCTTTTAATTTTTGCCAGTGTAATGCATGAAAAGTATGTTCTGTGGAGAATCTTCAGTTGGATTAGTCTTAGTTTTGCGGCTGTGGCCTCTTCCTTCGGAGATGCCAGCACTTCCTGCCAGTCCTCATCGTCCAATGTTTCTATGTTTCTTTTGCCATTTCTCACACAGGGTCTGAGGGGGGTCTGGCATATTGTTAAGTAATTTCTTATACGTCAGGGAGATAGACTTGGAATCTATGCGGTTGTTTAGGAGTTTGTCCTCCAATGGTGTTGCCTCTGGAAGGACTTACTCTGCAAGATGGCTGATTTTAGAGCATGTCTGATCTGGAAGTATCTGAATGTCTCGGAGTCGGCCACCTGGAAGTCCTCTTGTAATTTGGCGAAAGGTTTCACGTTGTCGTTAAACCACAGGTCCCCAACCCTCGAAACATGTCCCATTTGTTCAACCCGGGACATCGGCTCAAACCCCGAGACACTCTGCATCCCATAGTCTTGTGGATTGAGTCATCTTGTGTTGCGACCCCAATTTCCCAGTGATTTTGTGCCATAGTGCCACTGTTTGGTGTGTAGGGCCAGGGAGTATTTGTTTCAGTGGGTTTGTATACAGTGCCTGATTATGGCCTCTAGGGCCCATGAGCATTCTCTCCATGTGATAGGCGGGGTCATATTGAGAGCCTTAGATCCATTGATTAATTACGGAAAGCTGACTGGCTCAGTAGTACATGTGGATATCTGGAAGAGCTATTCCGCCATTATACCACCCCCTGACCAGTTTGAGAGTGGCTATTCGTGGGGGCTTCCCGTCCCACAGCAACGTACAGATTTCCGCTTCTATCTTGACAAAATAGGTGTCTGGGACCAGATAGGGAGTGTTTTGCAGGACATATAGGAATCTTGGTAATGCCATCATCTTAAAGAGAGCGACTCGTCCTAGTAGGGACAGTGGCAGTGTCCTCCAGTGTTGGACATCTTTATGTAACCTTCTCAAGGAGCCTAGCAGGTTTAGTGTGGAACTGAACGGGGTCTCGGGAAACGTTGATTCCCAAATATCTGAAGGTGTTTTCTGCTATTGTTACAGTACCTACCGGGGGAAGTTTGGGTTGGGGGCCATGCAGGATGAATAGCACAGATTTAGACCAGTTCATAGTATATCCGGAGTACTTACAGAATTTGATAAATATTTGGAGGACCCTATTAATGGAAACGCTAGGTGATGCCATACAGAGTAATATCTCCATTTAATTTTTTATAAATATACAGTTGCCCGGTCTGAATCTTTACAGCTAGCATTTATGGACTTGATGTCCGCTTTTGACAGGGTGAACCGAGCGAAACTCTGGGCTTTTCCTCAATGAGATGGGGGTTGATCCTAGTATTGTGGCCCTTGTAGCCACTCTTCACTGAAAGACCTCTCTCATGCGTTTCTCTCAGAGCGCCGCCTGTTCTCGCTCATTCCCCACTAGCTATGGCATTAGTCATGGGTGCATACTGGCCCCTTTCTTGTTTACCCTTTATTTGAATGGGCTCGAGTCTGCGCTATTATCTGTTTTGGCGGACTGCCCTAAGATTGTTGATAGATCTCTCCCTGTTTTAATATATGCGGATGACGCAGTCCTAATGGCTTAGACCGCACATGGGTTGGATCTACTATTGACCAGATGTCTCTTTTATGGGGAACCTTGATTTGTCAGTCAATTTCTCGAAATCGTATGTGATGGTAGTGGGACCTAAATCAACTAGCAGCAAGACCTTTAAGGTTGGTAATTCTACTCTGGGTAAAGTCACGGCGTACCCTTATGTGGGTGTTTTATTTGATGCTAAAAACTGTTGGAAGCCATTGGTTGAGGCTAAAAGATCTGAGTTAGTCAAAACGATGGGGGCGGTTTCCAGTTTTTCCCATAGGTTAGGCTCCAGGTTGCCAAGGGACCTCTTAAAAATCTATCAGGCCAAATGTATATCACAACTTCGATATTGTAGCGAGGTATGGGGGTACGCCAAGCTGGATAGGATTCAATCGGCGGAGAATGAATTTCTACATCAGATGGTACAGGTTCCACACTACATACCAGCTTTTGCTGTGCTTGCGGAGGTTGGGCTGGCACAAGTTTCGGACCTTATATCCCTAGGCCCGCTTCTATGCTGGATTAAGGTCTGGAGTAGGGCTGAACTGAAGTTAAATCGTTTGAATCTTGCAGACTGTTTGGCTCTTGATCGGGCCCATAGAATACTATGGTTAGCCTATGTCAAGACTGCTTTTGCTCTCATAGGTAGGCCCGACAATTACGAGGATCCCACTTCCCTCTCCACGCGCGAGTTGGGTGGTGTTAAAAGGCTGTTTTTGGAAATCTCCCGTGTGGAGAGCGAGTGTTTGGAGCTCCTAAAAAATAATTTCGGGGTCACATGTTAAAAACGGTCCGGGGATGGAGCCATATCTTGCCATGATCCGCTCACAACATGATAGGTTTTTATTGGCCAGGTTTAGGTTTATCCAATTGCATTACCTTTTGGCATCTCCACTCGGTTGGGCATGGCCTAAGGCATGGTTACCCTGCGTCTGCGATAATAAATCTCCGCAGGACACGCTGCACTTTATATTGTTTATCTCGTACTTTCGTTTTTAATCCCCTTGCTGGAATTTTTGAATTTTAATCAAGTCAGGCCAGCTTTGATGTATCTTCAGATGCTCCCTAACAACTATTATTTTTACTGTTTTATCATTTTTGCAAGCTGCCTCCGTGTCCAGGAGATCGAGACCCGACTAACTGATGTAGTGTTTACTGTGCTATTGATTATTACTATAGTAGGTTATTTAGTAGCTATGAACTTAATATAGAGGATTTTGTTTGTACTTTCATATGGTGATTTATCATTCGAATTAAGACTTACAATATGAAATGTGCACTTTGGGCAAAACCATCAGGTGGGCTTGCTCTATTTTTAGGAAACCTTTATTTATAGTATGTCCACCGTGGTTATCTTATTTTACGACTTTCTAACCATGTATAAATAATTTTAAGATGTTTTTATATTCTCTCGTTTTATGCATTTATGTAAATGTATGTACGTTTGTAATTATGTGATAATATCAGTTATTTCAGTACTGTGTTTTTATGGCTGCTTTTTGTTGCCGAAATAAAGTTTTGATTGATGGATTGATATTGGGGAAGCATCATTGCTCCATACTGGTTAAAACAAACTACACCCCCTGCGAGAAGCACCTTTCTATCATACCTTTCATTGCAGCAGTACCTTTACCCCATACTGGTTATTAGATAAACTCTTTTGTACCATACCACCTACAGACAAGCACCTTTCTAACATACTGTACTCTAGAGAAGCACTCCCACCCCCCATTACTTTGTTAGAGATTCACCTTTCCCACCTACTGGTTAACGGAGAGGCATCATTCCCCAAACCGTTCAATGAAGAAACACCTTTCCTTTATACCTTCCACCAAAGGTGAACAACTTTTTTAATAAAGGTAAACTGGCTTTGTCATCTTTAAGGATCTGAACTTTTGCACCTTTTAAACTTAGACCTCAGCTTTTTTTTTTTTTTTAATTTCAAAAACCTTTATTGAAAATGACACAGCCAAATTACAATATTGCACCAAAACAAAATACTATGCCCTACAATGCGGCAGAGAAAATCAAAGGATACCACGCACATATATAACGAAAAAGAAAAAGAAACATGCCAATGTGATAAGTCAGGGTGACACCAATATCAATGAAGAGAAATTGACTTGCACTGCGCCATGTGTGAAAAAGGAAGGGGGGGGTGGGGGACACTGGGATTCGGGGGAGGAAAGGGAGCAGAGAGGGGGAGACTCATTGACCTACACCGGCGGCCGCCACGGGCGGGGTGCCGGCGGGGAGCGCGGGAGAGGTCGCCGGGTGTTGGGGAGTGTGACTTAAGAGGTAGGAGGTGAGCAAACCCCAAATATCCAGCGGGCGGGATCTGGCAGGCATAAGGTCCCAGAATTCGGACAGGAGGGTCTGGCAACGGGAAGCATCCTCAAGCCAGAGGGCTGCCTTCGGCGCGGGCCGGCGACCCCAGCACATGGAAATCCTGCGCCGCGCAAGGACCAACAACATAGCAATCAGTTTGCGGGAGGCATTTGGACAAAATTTGACAAAGCCTAAAAGGCAAAGCAAAGGGTCAGGTTGGAACGGAAAGGAGGTGATCTCGGAAATGACAGCGCATACCTCATGCCAGTAATCAGAGATCTGTGGGCAAAGCCAGGCGAGGTGGGAAAAGTCGGCCACGGGCGCCGAGCAGCGCAGGCACCTGTCGCTAGCAATGAGTCCCATCTTGTGTAATTGTACCGGGGTCCGGTAGAACCTGTGTAAATACTTAAAGTGAATAAGGCGCAGACGGTAGTTGGGGGAGAGGCGTTTGATCTGAGAACAGCAATATAGCCAGTCGGCCTGGGAAATTTCGACGCCTAAGTCCATCTCCCACGCCGCACGTGCCCTGTCAGTGGAGATGGAGGAGGCTGCTAGCGTGTAAGCGTAAATTGTGGAGACCAGTTTCTTAGGGGAAGGGGATGTGTAGAGAAACTTTACAGAAGCCATCGAGGGGGGAGGCTGGGGGAAAGAGGGATGAAGCCTCCTGCAGATCGCCCGGAGCTGATAGTAAAGCAACGTGTCCCGAGGGCCAGAATCAGTAGCAAGTATATAGAACGTGTTCTCTGGATAGAGATCAGACATGGTGGAGAGCCCAAGTCGAGTAGCGTGTTTCGCCATCCCCGAAGATTGGAGGGGAGGAAAGGCCGGGTGGTGAGTAATGGGCATCGCAGCTGCGGAGAGCAAGTCTGAACCAGAGAACTTCCGGAGCCCATCCCACTCCCAGCACAGGGTCTCTACCGTATCGACCTCAACGCGCGGAGGCCTTGCCGGAGCGAACAGGGCGGTGGAGAGCAGCCACGGGCGGCCAGGTCAGTCTCGACGGCGACGTGGGGCTGGAACGGAGTGGGGTGAAGCCAGAAGTGAAGGAAGCTGGCCTGGGCACTGAGGGCGTAGAGTTTAAGGTCAGGGGCACCGAGGCCGCCGCGCGACACAGGGACGGTTAAGATATTATATGCAAGCCGGGGTTGACGGCCAGCCCAAATTAGGGTGATCACGAGGGAGCGGAGTTTACGAAAGAAGTGAGCAGTGAGGGGGATGGGAATATTGAGGAACAAATATAAAAACTTTGGGAGCACCACCATTTTGACAATGGCGATGCGACCGGCCAAAGAGAGTGGCAAATGACTCCAGAGGGGGATCTTGGATTCCAACCAGTCTACCGCACGTCCGAAGTTGGCTCTCCAGAGTTCATCAACGTCCCTACTCAACCAGATCCCAAGGTACCTAGTGGGCTCATTTGCCCATACATAAGGATAGTCCGGATCAAAGGGCAATGTAGCGTCGGTGAGAGGAAACAGCACAGACTTGTTCAAGTTCACCTGGATGCCGGAGTATCCGCCAAAGCGAATCACCTCTCTGACTAGAGGACTGAGGTTTTCTTGGGGATGGCGGACGTATTTCATCAGCATACATGGAAACTAGCAAAGCGTGGGACGCGAAGCCGATGCCCCTCTGGGTGTGGTGTTGGCGCAGTCGAGCCGCAAGAGGCTCCATTGCGATGGCAAAAAGCATGGGCGACAACGGGCAGCCCTGCCGTGTGCCACGCTCGATGGGGATGGGATCGGAGATTTGGCCGTTGAGTCGAAGGCGGGCGGTGGGAAGAGTATAGAGGAGCAGAACTTTCGGTATAAAAACCGAACTGAAACCCAAGCGAGGGAGAAGATAAAATAGGAAGGGCCACTCGAGGGTGTCAAATGCTTTAGTGGCGTCTAGCAGGGCCACCACTGCTGGGAGCGCTGGGTTTATTTGATGGAGAACGGAAAAAATGGTCCGGAGGTTATGGGAGGTGGCGCGGCCAGGGATGAAACCGGACTGATCCGGGCGAGCAATTAGCGGCAAGAGGGGGAGGAGGCGCGAAGCGAGCAATTTGGCAAAAATTTTGTTGTCCGTGTTTATTAGTGACAGGGGGCGGTAAGAGTCCCGTGATTCCGGTGGTTTGTCCGGCTTCAAGAGCAGGGTGAGTAAGGCTTCGCGGAGCGATGGTGGGAACTGTCCCGTCTCGAAGGACTCATTATACATGGCGGCTAGGTGGGGGACCAGAGTGGGGGCCAAGGCTTTGTAGAATGAGGCCGGCAGGCCGTCCAGGCGCCTTCTCGCCTGGCATTCCATTTATTGCAGCTAGTATCTCTTCTTTGGAGAAAGGCTCGTCTAGATACTCCCGGTGGGGATTACCCAGCCATAACAGTTGGAGGGTGTCGAAGTATTGATCCAGCAGCTCGCGCGAGGGGACTGAGCCGGCCGTGTAAAGTTGCGAGTAGAATGAAATAAAGCACGCCTTGATTTCGTCGGGTGAGGTCGTGCGATCAGGACCGCCGTCGCGGAGGGCGTGGATATAAGCTGCAGCCCGAGGCGGGTGAAGAAGGTTGGCAAGGGTTTTGCCGGGGCGATCACACCTCGCCAAAACGGCGCGCTCGAGCCTCCCTGCCGAGAAAGGAAAGTTCTCTGTCGGCAAACTGTCAATTTCCCCCGGATCTGAGCAAGCTTATCGGGACTGGGGTCCTGAGCATGAGAAGAATCGAGGTCCTTAATCTCCCTTTCCAATTTGCAAATAGTGCAACGAATGGATCGGAGAACGCCGGACTGTTTAGAAATACACTCGCCACGGATTACGACTTTGAAACTTAGACCTCAGCTTTGACGTGTAAATGTAATCAATAATTGTCTGCTTTCCATCTTAGTGGTTTCTGGACACACCTGGCCAGAAGGAAAAAGGTAGAGAGGTATCATTTGCATACAGTTTACATTAGTAGTCAGTGAGATAGCATATAAGGAAACTCTTGCGTTTGAATGTTTGGGGCAGTCACTCAGCTGTCCCTTTCAGGAAAATCTAGTACACCCTTTACAATTGTGGGGACATTTAGTTACAGATGCCTATCAGTTTGAGACAAAGACAGAAATGTTCACTTAAACATGAGAACAGTTTTGGGCACTCTATTTATTTTTCTTGTACATGTTGGTTAACTTTCTATATCAGATGGTCTTGGCTAAATCAACTTCCAATTAAGAAATGTTGTGACACCAGAATCCATTTCACTTATACGAAAGCTCCAACAGTTCATACTCAGTAATAATCTTGAAGGTTTTCAGCAGCTGAACCAGGGTCTTCTTTTCACCTTCCACTTCTCTTTCCTTGTGAATCAACTTAAAGTGTTTGCTGAAACCTGTAGCGGTACAGTGATATCTTCACACCGATAAATGCAGTATACCTGCTTCACTAAGAGAAATATTGAAGTCTTTGTTAGCGTTCACACGCGCACACACATTCCTGTTTGGCAAAACAATACACAAATATCTTAACTAGTTCCAATGAGGGGCTGAGAGCTTCAAGCTGTCCTGGAAAATGTGTTCATGTCTGTGGCGTATGAAGAATTGTAAGCAAGTGAGTCGGACCCTCTCCAGGAGGATTTGTGGGGCAATGATCTTGATATATTTGTGTGTGTGTGTGTGTGTGTGTGTGTGTGTGTGTGTGTGTGTGTGTGTGTGTGTGTGTGTGTGTGTGTGTGTGTGTGTGTGTGTGTGTGTGTGTGTGTGATATATATATATATATATATATATATATATATATATATATATATATATATATATATATATAATGACCACAGTCCTGTGGTAGGTTCTATCCTCCAGCAACCAAACAGTACGGACCACAAAGTGGATAATCTGAATCTTCTTTATTTGCAGTTACATGTACAAGGAATAAATCAAGCAAGTGCCCAGCATGACGCGTTTCGACCGCGTTTCCACGGTCTTGTTCACATATATATATATGTGTGTGATGTGATCAAGGCCGGTAATCGGCTGAAACGCGGCATGGTGTTGTACTAAATAAAAACTAATTGCACTGAAATCGGGTCTACTCTCGTTCTTCGAGCAAGAAGCATTGGGCGAGCTTTTCTGATATATCATACCATCCTATCCTGACAGCGTCAAAACAAACAGGCACCGACTCCGTGAAAAGTTTGGCACAGATGGCGATTTATTCCAAACAAAGGTCAGACGCGTTTCGGCGGCAGGACCGCCTTGTTCACTGCATGTATATCCAAGGAAATATTTTTTCTCACGGCCCGTTGCAGGATGGATAGCTGATGATTCGTCCATCCAACCACACTTAAAACTAACTCTCTGGTCCTCAGACTACAGAGGGCTTTTGCTGTGCCACATATGATCAGTCCAGTCTTGACTAGTACTGAATACATTAAAATATCCTTATTTCCCACACAATGGTGTGCTATCAGTAGTTGTCCCAAATATAGTTAAATTACTTTATTCTCCCCACGTATTGCTGTGCTATGTGTAAGCTAATGTAAAATATAATAAAATGTGCATACACCACAAACTGCTTTGCTATGTACTACTACTTAATACTTTCAAAAGTGTTTCTCACCTACTTCAGAACCTACTGTGGTATGTTTATTTGTACTGAATATGTTTACATTTTTTGCATACTCTCCCTTCTCATCTTAATTTCTCCATCTCGCTCTCCTCCCCTCCTCGCGTTCCCTTTACTCTGTCACTGTCTCAAACATCTTTAACTGACCCAAACTTAACTTCCATG
This sequence comes from Calotriton arnoldi, assembly GCA_963921515.1. Taxonomy (NCBI): domain Eukaryota; kingdom Metazoa; phylum Chordata; class Amphibia; order Caudata; family Salamandridae; genus Calotriton; species Calotriton arnoldi. The sequence continues at coordinate 4,488,819 of CAWUFW010000295.1, read as the reverse complement.
TTATGATATCCTTCTACTCTGGATTCATTCTGTCTCCGTTCTTTTCCTAGTACTTGAGATGTCGCCTTTAAACCAAGGCATCAGTGTCATATGTCCCACTTTTAAAAAACAGGAGTACTCACAGGCATTTGCGTGGAGTCGTGTGCACCATTTACAGTGTCATAATATTTGTTGAATTTTGGCAGTGGTTTTTATCCTTGCTGCTTTTTCTACACATCACTGTTACTGCATAGAAAGAAAAGTTTTACACTTTCCCAAAGTGGTGAGTGGGCGCTGTGATCAGAGCTGAAGCATCGCTTGGCTGTGAAGTCGAGCGTGATAAGGAGGTTGTAGCTGCAGAAGATGATTTCATTAGTGTGAAATGAATAATCGTGTGTGCAGTTCTAGATTGCAACGACAATACGGTTTTCATGATCTTCCCTGAAATTCAGGTATGCGGCATATTGTGTTTCCAAGTATTGTTGTTCTAAAAGCACCCAGTAGAGTAGACAAAACTAATCCCCTTATTTCAGAAAAATAGACTAGAGTCATTGGAGCACACATCTGAGACCAGCATGCCCACCACGTTTTTTGTATAACCAGAAAGGCCGAGTTAGTTGCTTGTGCTCTCGTTGATATCTGTTTGATCTTCCCACCGTTAGTCAGGAAATGCATTTTAATGTTCTTGGTCTGTAGCCATGATTATTTGCACATGTTGCTCCTTACTCTGTAGTTTGTTAAAGCAAGACGCATCCCCCTGTCCCTGCTAGCTGTTTCTTGGAGGGGGGCAATTCACTGACAAAGGTGTTAAGTGTCAACCAAGAGCCGCTAGGATAAGTGATTTACCGCCTTACACCTTGGGGGTATCCTTGCCACCAGACACCCCTGGTGTGCAGCGCCACGCCAGAAGGTTGTTGTATTTATTTATTTAATGCATTTTTATATAGCGCAGACTTTACCCAACGGTGTCAGAGTGCTTCACAATAGAACCAAGTACGTTACATGAGGAAAATGTACATATTTACACGTTACAGATACAAACGAGATAGATGAAAAAGTAAAATAAAACAATAGGTGGCAGTCACACAAAAAACAAAAACACATTAGGATTAGGATCCTACAGGCATAGATTACATATTTATAACATTGTAAGAACTTCCTTGAGGGACATGAAAAGGGATGTATTAATTCTGGAAGTGTCTTTGGAAGAGAAGAGATTTGAGGTCAGTTTTGAAGGTCCGGGTAGAAGTAGTGGTACAGAGTAGTGGAGGGAGCGAGTTCCAGATTCTAACCGCATTGCCTGAGAAGGATTGAGCCATCGATCTTTCCCTTTTGAGGGTGGGGGGGCTCAAGCAGTACATTTTCGGCATTACGTGAAGGTCTAGATCCTCCAGAGATTTTAAGTTTATTCGCCAGATATCGAGGGGAGGACGTGTGCAAGGCTTTGTGGGTGATACAGGCAGTCTTGTAGATTGACCTTGCTTCGATGGGAAGCCATCGAAGAGAAAACAATATGGGTGTGATGTGGTCACTTCTTTTGGCCCCAAAAACAAAACGAGCCGCTGAATGGAGTACGGATTAAAGAGGGGAAAGGAGGGATTTGGGGAGGCCAGCAAGAAGAGAATTGCAATAGTCCAATCTAGAGAGAACCAGAGATTGGACTAGGGTTTTAGCTCACCTGTGCACATGTAGCAAGACACAGTTGCATTAGCTGCAAATACCAGGCTGTCCCTATCATTCTGCTATTGTCCACGTTTGAAATCAGCAAATGACAATCTTTGGATAACTGATTAAAGAAGATATTTGCAGAGGGGGAAAAGTAATAAGTGTTCAAAGAACGAGAGGACCAAGAAAGGAAATGCAAACACTAAGCTTAAAAATCCATTAGTAGCACAGTCCTTACTTTGCATCTTCCCCATTGGCGTTAACTTTCTGGAAAGGTGAAGTGCTTAGTGCAGTCTGGGCACATTGTTTGATGACCCAGGCAAGTGGTTATTAAGCTGCGGTTCGCAACGCCTACTTCGGATGTCCTTCACTGTTTAAAAAATGTAATGATGTTAACAGATTAAGTTTATATATAAACACACAAAACCAAATTGAAAAATGTAAAAAGCTCAGTTAGTATGAAGGAATTTGACATTGTAGGCTAAAAATTAATGTGTCAAAAGGTTAAGCACCACTAGCCCAGGCTTTTGGTGTAAGTACCAAATGAAGAGGTTCAATTCATTGATGTGTAGGCCTATGCCGAAATTCTCCCCTCAACTTGGAACAAGATGAATTAATTATTTGTAACTGTCAGAAAATCCTACAGGAACATCTAGAGTCAATCCCATCAAACGGTAAAGAGGAGATGTAGACCCCTCGTGAATGATACTGGTCCATAGGCAGTTAATTAAATTCACAATGGCAACAGTTGCGCTTCTTGTTACTGGGATCAAACTTAAATTTGTCCATTCTTGCCCCGGGACTCATAAATAATGGTGAGTAATAAGAAATGTTGGGTTAAAAATATACAACAAATGTATTTCCCCTCTGATGCGGAACCAGGCAAGGTTGCCCCCTTTTACTGCTAATTTTTGCTCTAATTCTCAAGCCTCTGGCGACCTGGGTTCGGGAAGATTCGCTGATACGGGGACTATGTTGGGCTGAGGACTGGGAGGACAGAATATCCCTGTATGCTGATGATGTGCTCCTTTATGCTGCAGCACCACGTTCCTCCATCAATAGAGTATTGAATATATTCACCAATTGTGGCAGGTATTCCAGATACACAATTAATTGGTTCAAATTCACAATATACGTCCTGTGCGGCCCTACTCCAGCCCTACCATCAGACTGTGTGGCGGAGGTGGTGAAAGACGGCTTTCGTTGTCTCAGGATATGTCTCAACAATCCCAGATCTTTTCTACACCCACAAGCTTCAAGCCCCACAGACGTGACTGCAGGGAGATGTTCGCCATTGGAGATCATTGCCGCTTAACTTGCTTGGATGGGCGGCCCTGTTTAAAAAAAAAAAAAAATGGCGCTTACGCGTTTTTTCTCCACTCTACAAAATACGCTGTTCCCGGTCTTGGGTTCCTACTTTAGGGCCATAGAAGGTTAGGTTAGAGCTCTACTGTGGGACGGGAAGGCCCTGTGAATAGTAACAGGGAAACTGACACAGGGTGGTATGACGGGGGATAGCATTACCTGATATCCAGAAATATTACTGGACTGCGCAAGTGGCAGTCATCCATCAATGCAGTGACCTCAAGATGTACCCGCATATTGAATGGACGGGTATGTCCTGCATCCAGGAGGATATGTGCATGCACTATATACCAACCCCAAATGCCTCCATCTTACGGGACCGACGGAACACACGGTTCAACTCTGGCACTCGGTGCATTGAATGCTGGGTTGGCAGGACAAGGTTACACAGGCCACAGCGCTATGGGACACAGAGAGGCTAGGTACGCTGTGTAAGTGCCAAGGCTTTGACAGATGGGATCTTATAGGAATCTCAATAGTGGAAGACCTGTGGTCGAGGGGGGGTTGTGGTTCCATTCACCACCTTGCAGCAGGAATGACCTGGCAACAACGGAAACATTTAAATACCTGCAAATAAGACACGCTCTCCTGTCCGTTATCCCACGAGAGGGCGAGCTCCCAGACGCATCCCTATTAGAGGACAGGCTTGTCATGGACCATGTGGACCATAAGGCAATCTCCCTAACCTACCAAAAGCTAATCAATAGCTCCCCTGATCCCCCGCCTCTGTCTCTGAGAACAATGGCACACAGATTTGGGGGAAATAGATGAGGACTGGCCAGAATCCCTAGCCTCTCCTAAGGAGGTGGCCATGTCTGCAAAGTTTAGACTTCTTTAGCTCAGGATTCTCCATAGATCCTATCTCTCCTGCAGTACCTTTGTTAAGATGGGCAGAGGCTTGGACTCTAGCTGTCGTAGGCTGTGTGGGAGGGAGGGTACTTTTTATCACATACTATGGGAATGTCCAGCGGTGAGAGGTTTCTGGGATGCCATAGTGCACTGCATGCAAGAAATGTAAAACCCTCATTCAGACTATGGTAATGAGCCGGCTAGACTACTGCAATGCTCTCCTGGTCTCAGCCAATGAGTCCTCGCTTAGCAGATTGCAGGTGGTCCAGAATACTGCCGCGCGCCTTGTTATGAATCCCCCGCCGAGAACTGCCTCCCTCCCTCTTCTTCAACAGCTCCACTGGCTTCCAATCCGCAAGCGTGTTAAATTCAAAGTTTGCTGCATCGTCCACAAGGCCTTGCATAACAAAGGTCCTCTCTACATCTCCATGAAATTCAAGCCTTATGCCCCTACCAGGACCCTCGGGTCAGGAAACAAATCGCTTCTCTTAGTCCCCCGGGTCAGGAAAACAAGGCTAGGCGGGAAATCCTTTTCCTACCTCGCTCCCCTCTACTGGAACCAGCTCCCCACTCACCTGAAACAATGCCCTGACTATCTGCGCTTCAGGAAACTTCTTAAGACCGCTCTATTTTAATAATGTCCGTCCGCCTGTCTAGCAGCACAGTCCAAAGCGCAGAGATACCCCTTCTGGGGTGATTCAGGCGCTATATAAAACCTATAAATAAAAAAATAAATGTGTGGGGTAGAATTGTCACCCTCGCCTAAGTAGTGGCTTTTAAACATATGGGAAGCTACCGATCTGAGCTGCAAGGAACAATCCTGGGTAACCTTAGGGATGACTATGGCCAAACGTAATATTGCCCGCTTGTGGGGAGCGCCCACTGCACCAACTCTCCGAGACTGGAAAAAAGACATGGACTGGTGCATGGTGGCAGAGAAAGTGGTCTACGAAAGCAGCGTTTGTCACAGGAAGTGAGAACAGGTCTGGGGTAAATGGAATGTCTATCTGGGAAGTCCTTGTATGGCCCCCTCCGCGAGGCCAAGTGGTGCCGCAAGTTTGGATATAGTGTCTTCGATGAACGTGCTAATGGGGCTGGGCATGGGAGTCTGGCCTAACAGTGGAAATATGAACCTGTACGCTGTATACCCTGTTGATACCCTTGGCTACTCTGGTGTATTTGCTGCCGAATATTTTGTTGTATTACCAATAAAAAGAATTAAAAAAAATATACAACAAACCTAGCTTTTACTTTTGCCCCATTTCTTTTCATACCTGTGTTTCTCGGGTTACAGACAAAAGACTTGTAAAGGTACAATTGCTTATTCATGTCTCGTACCACGTTCTTCAACCTTGCACTGTTGTAGTATCTTTCTTCTGGTCTGGGCAGTAAGTACAATCTATACCCTGCGGACAACCACTGATAATTCATTTGTCCTTTCTAATGCCACTGTAAGTCTCCAGCCTTCACTTCAGATTCCTTCCGTTCTCTTTAGCAAATGGTCAACGGAATCAGGCATAGGCCAATACGAACAACATAATAAGATCTTACAAATCCAACCAGTGCCCATTAAAAAAGTTTCACAACCACAGAAATAATTATACTGCTTTTTCTCCACCACAACTGATGTTTGCCCTTGGTCCAACACATAGATTTCCTGATACTCTCCTTAAATATACCATCTGTATACTTACTCTGACAGAAAATTGCTTCCGCTGATTAGCTCGAACGGTCGTAAGGTCACTCCTATTCTATCATACAACTCTGGGATCTTGGTGGGAGGACTGAATTGATGCACAACAACACACCCCTTGCTCAGCTACTCTTCCTCAATGGAAATAAAGATCTCCTTTACTAAATCCAAAAGAATGTACATTACATACCATCCTCACAAGAAAGCAAACTCTTGGTAGGAAAGTCTAACGGCTACTTCACAACTCCAGTTGTTGAATCATTTGACAATATTTTTCTGGGTGATAACCTTTTGGTGGGATGATAACACAGACCAACTAGTTTGCACATTTTCCTATGTCATTCTAGCAAATGATGGAAGACCTCAATGAACAAATATCCCTATTTGGTATGACAAGATGCAACACTAAAATTAATCCTCTTTACCGCTGGTAATCTCCATAGACTATATCTCATTCTGTTGGTCAGATCTAATTATCAAGATTGTATACTCTTTTAGCTTTGACAAGAGTGCACAGGCCAAGCTAAAAACCATCAAACTTGAAAAGTGTATCATGCAAGAAATTAGAACATTTTGTTTCTGACCCCTGTTTCCAGTTGTTTATTTATCGACTGTAAATCATCTTGTCACTGCCTATTACAATAATATGATTTACATTATCGATAAATTGTCTCCACTAACCTGAAAGAAAGAAAAATCCTCTGCTCTTTGGTTCTCTGCGAAATGAAATGAAAAAGGATGCTTTTCATGGCATTGGGAAGAATATGGCAGCATGTACCCTCCTAAAGCATGCTAAGAAATGTATTAGTTGAAAGAAATCACTACTGAAACAACAGTAACTGCACTTAAGTCTTGTATCTAGAAGTCCTGATTGAAACCTCAAAATATACCCTAAGAATGATCTTTAACAAGGGTCCCACATTCACATTTTAATGTTAAGAATTTGCTGCCTTATTTTAAAGACAAAGACGAAAAGATGTGTCACACAGACAGGTGAAACCCGCTATATGTCTACAAACTCGCTAGAGCAACAAAGTAAAGATTTCCCCACTCTTTTTGGTAGATCACCAAAAACCGTCTACTCTCTTAAAGCATTGGTGTGTGCTGAAAGCCAAGTACTGGCATTTCTGGTAATTGCATTGGCTAATATACCCACTGGTTAAAGATTAGGTTGCAAAAAAACCAAAAAGGTATTAAAAAGCTCCAAGACTGGAAAGGCCCAAAACCACTCTGAGAATCTCAGCAACTTCCATGGCATTACAGTTTTCTCAATTCTCTGGATTATAATAGAGGTCTGTATCTCTTCTCAATTGAATATGTTAGTCTGTGAATACAGCCTACTCGGTGATTACCAATCTGGCTTTCAGATCAGGCTATTTCACTTAAACAGCCTCCCTTCACATAATCAGTATTATACTGTGTACTATTTACAGCAGAGAGGCTGTCTATTAATTCTTCTAACCTCCCTCGGCAGTGTTCTATGCAGGGGATCACTCAACACTCCTTTGCATCTTGGAAATGTCATGTCCTTCAGTTCATTTTTTCAGGCTATCTCGCAAGTAGTTTAACATGACGAGTGCCTTCGCACTTTTAGGGAAGGGTTTAGTAGGATAGCCCTTAAAGTTCATCCCTCAAAGTTAAACCCTCTGCTTTCAGCATATATTCGTAACACCTTGGAGACATGATGAGAAATTTGAACAGTACCGTTCATTATAGTTCCACACAACTGAATATAATAGTAAAGAAGCCCCTGATAGCTGCTTTCGTACTTATTTCTTTATCCTATTTCACTTCTCATTCAGTCCTTAATGAATCTTAGTAAATCTTCTCTTCGCCTCAGGATTTGTCCCACCCTCCTCTCGAACTCCAAATATCTGGACTTTAGCTTCAGAGGTAGCCTTCATCTTGACTGGCACATCGCCATGATGAAATGGGCTCAACTTCAACTACATACTTTTAGGAGCATAAGACATATTTATACTTGTGCAAGACAATGTGTTTGTCCTTAGTCTGGTCATGAAGGGACGATGGCAATGCCCCTCTTCTCTCTCAAAACATCACATTGCCTGAGGCCTAGATGGAAAACCAGAAACAGCCTTGGCAACATTTTCAAACTAGCCATGATTCTTTCATACTTAGCTTATGGAGTCCCATCCAGTTCTGAAAGCAGTGCCATTGCCTTTGGCCTACCGGGGAATAGGACAAGTGACAGAATGATCAGTCCAGCCCTTGCTTGCCCCACTAAAAACTGTGCATCTTGCAGCAGTTTTAGTGATATCTGACACTCTGTGCTTCATTATCAGAGCCCTCATTGTCATTTCCCTGCATTTTCTCCCAATAAAAGCCAGTCCTTCTTAGAAATGCCACAAAGATTATGGGGCTACCTGATATTCCTTTGAACATGGTTAATGAAAGCATTAGTACAAACAGTGGTTTTATGGAGAAAGATCTGAATTTGCAAACATTTTGAATGTCTACAGATTTTTTCATACAAATAAATTATTGCTATACATAAAATTGACACTGCTACAACTGTCTGGTAGATTAAATTATAATTCAACAACATTGTCATGCCACTATGCATACACATGTTTCATTGTACTATAAGCAATCAAGGTACTCCAAAACAATTGTGTTAGGTGTAGGCACAGTGCTCATGACAATAGTGAAGCAAAGGTTAAAAATAGCTCAGATGCGCTTGAGATATATGATGGCCACCTTTACAACCCATATATTTCTTAGGCAGATTAATAGTGTTTTAAAAAAAAAAAAACTTTATTTGTCATTTCAAACATATTATTCATTACAGTAGCCACAATGTTAATACAGACGTATATGACCTGAGGAAACAGCTTAAATATATATTGAGGCAATCCGAGAAGCTTTTCCTAAGCCACTGAGCAGCATGTTGTAGACACTTAGCAGTAGGGCAAACATACATATTACATAATCGGTGCATTTTAGATTAGACCATTTTGATATATATCATTTAGCTTTAACATATTGCACACCCAATATTTCACGTTGTAATGATCTATTCCTCCCTGCTGGGGGGGAAGGAGTGTGTGCGGCCAGCGACGCACCCCCAATTCAGCCCCTCTCTTCATTTTCAGCATCTACCCCCCACCTCATCCGCAGCTTTACGCCTAAGATATGCCTGATACGGTTCCCAGATATCACGCGGTCTGCAACTTATCGGCCTATGGGCGTTTTAGTTCTCAGATTGTGTATTACTATAGGTTAGATCAGTGAACCACTCTGCAAGTGTAGACAACGGTCCCTTCATCCATCGCATAGCCACCCTGCGCTTTGCGAGTAACATGCCAAGTGCAATCAATCTGCGTGAAGCTCGAGGCACTTCCTTATCGTATCCTAAGAGGACCACAAAGGGAGTGATGGTTAAGGGGGTCTCCGCTATGTCCTGCAGCGCACTAATAACAGTTGCCCAGAACCTCCTAATCCCCGGACAATCCCATGCCAAATGAGTGAAGTTGGCGCCAACCATCCGGCACCTCATGCAATTGTCGTCCTCCCTCAGGCCGTATTTGCGCAGTCGCGCAGGGGTATAATAAAGTCTATGGAGATATTTAAATTGTATTAACCGGTGTCTGCCGTTTAGCGATATAGATTTTGTAACCGAATAGCAGTATGACCACTGTTCTTCCAATATAATCATGCCTAGTTATTCCTGCCATTCCAGACATACTTTCGTCTGGCTCGGTTTACCATCGATTCGTGCAAGTGTATATAATATTGAAATACCACGCTGTGGGGTTTGGGTTTTCAAGAGGTATGTCAATGAAGCGAACTCCCGAGGTGCTGTCATATTGTCACCCAGTTGGGCACGTAGTGCCGGTCTGACTCGAAAGTAATGGTATCTAATAAGTGGAGATGAATCGGGATTTTGTCTGGATCTGCTCCCAGGTGCCGACTTCCCCATTTATGAACAGATCCCCCGTACTCTTTATATTCAATGTGTGACGCGCCTGCTCAACTGCCTTATCTTCTCTCAATGGGAATCAGCCACACCACTCTATTGGTAATGTAGGAGAATAAAGTAATGGGAATCCCTGCAACTCTTCAGTATTATGTAATTGACACCCAGTAAGTACCACAGGGTCAAATATATGTTATCGCTTCTGTGGTTTAAGGAGTACATTTTGTGGAAGACCAGCTGGGTGCACTTCCACTCTTTCCAAATACAAATGTGGCAGATTATGAGGGCCGTGTATCCAGACATATGCGTGGATTTGTTATGCCGCTCTATAGTATGTTTCGAGGTCTGGTGCGTTAAGTCCGCCCGCTGAGTATGGTCGTGTCAATGTGGCCCATTGCACCCTGGGCTGCTTACCGGCCCAGGCAAGCCTGATTAGCAAAGTGCATAGGTAGCGAAACAGTAACCTCGGTAGTAAAGTTGGTATGTTAAGAAAAAAGAGTAAGAAACGCGGTAGCACTATCATTTTCATAAGAGCAATGCGTCCCAGCAATGACAGCGGTAACTTAATCCACTTCTCTATAATGTCTGTGAGACGCTGCAATGCCCTGCCATAATTTTCGCGAATTACTATCTCTGGGTCCGTGTGGACCTGGACTCCAAGATATTGCACTGGTTCTGAGGTCCACGTTAAGGGATAGTCCAGGATAGTGGATGCCGTTAGGGGAAATAAGTGATTTATTCCAGTTAATGCGCAGTCCAGAGTGACTGCGAAATCCCTCAACTTCTTGTAATATTGGAGTTAAGTTCAGGGTTTCTGATGTATAACAGCGTGTCATCAGCATACGCGGATATTGTCAAGTTATATTGTGGAAATCGTATACCTCGGTGGGAGTGATCTTCCCGTATTGCACACGCTAAGGGTTTAGCCACAAGAGCATATAGTAATGGTGAAAGAGGACAGCCTTGTCTTGTGCCCCTTGTAATTGCGATTGGAGCAGATAGAATGCCATTTACTCGCACTCTGGCCACTGGTTCCGCATACAACACTTCCATGAATTTTATAAATACCTCTCCCACACCCACGTGTCTCAATACTGCCAATAAAAAGCTCCATTCAACCGAGTCGAATGCCTTCTCAGCATCCAAGAAGAAGGCCGCCGCGTGTACGTCCGGGTCGATTCGAGAGATTGCACAGAACAAAGTACGTAAATTACTCCACAAGGAAAGGCCAGGGACGAATCCAGATTGTTCTGGACCCACCAAGCCGGGAAGCAGAGGGTAAATCCTGTTTGCCAGTATTTTGGTGAAGATTTTTGTATCTGTGTTAAGTAGCGACAGTGGCCTATATAAGGAACACTGTGTGGGTGTCTTGCCAGGCTTTAATAATGTCATCAGTATTGCCTCCCGCATCGTCGGAGGCATTATCCCCTCTTGTCATTTCCTCGAATAAATTGACCAGGTGGGGAACCAGGTGATCTCGGTATGCCTTGTAGAAGGCTACTGTCAGGCCGTCAGACCCAGGTGCTTTATTATTTTGCATTGCTTTTAATGCTTCAATAATTTCAGTAGAACGAAGGGGGGGCCATCAGTCGCTCCCTATGGGAGTCAGTCAGCCATTTCATGGCAATATATGCTAAATATTCCTCAGCTGACTCGTCTGTATTAGTATCGCGTGAGGTATAAAGCTCTGCATAATAGGCTCGAAAGCATTCAGTGATTTGTGGGGCAGTCCAGACTTGCGTACCGTCCTTGTCTTGTAATGTCAGCACCTCGCTATCTCCCCTCGGAGGTCGAGTCAATGCAGCTAATGTAGTGCTGGGTCTCTCCCCTTCTCCGTACAACCTGGCAGTGGCATATTTTCCCAGGTGGACCAGTTCAGATTGTGCTAATGCATTATATTCATTTATCTTCCCTCTAGTCTGTGCTGGTCTTTCGGGCTCGGACGTTCGTTGCGTGTCGCGCTCCAGCAATTTGAGCTCTTTCAAGTTTATACATACGGTCTCTTATGAACCGAAGTACCCTGGCATGTTTAGAGATTGTTACCCCACGAATATAGGCCTTAAAGGCCTCCCATATGGTGGCCATACCTTCTACACTCCCGATGTTATGTAGAAAATATTAATCTATTGCTTGAGCAAGTTCTTCACTGAACAACACTGTGTCCAGCAAGGAATATTGTGGAAATCTCCATGCAAGGAACCTAGGCTGTAAACCCTCAGGAGCCAATATTAACTTTACGGGCGAATGATCAGACAATGTGCGCGGCAGATGAGTACATTTATGTATGAAGGGAAGTAGGCTCCTCGATACGAGCCAGTAGTCCATACTAGTGTGTGTCATGTATCGATGAGTAGTGGGTGTGTTCCCTGCCTTGTGATCGGTAGCGCCAGACATCTGTCAACCCGCTTGATTCAGCTAGCGCGACAACAGCTTTTGCTGCAGCTGATGGCCTTCTAGGGGGTCCCCTGGATCTATTGAGTTCGGGTGATAGGACGCAATTAAAATTACCCCCCCCCAATAACTGAGGAATATTTGCATATACAGCAAGTTTACTGTTCAATGACAGGTAAAATTGAGGGTCATTGTAGTTCAGACCATAGCTACCCACCAAGAGCACATCAAGATTATCTTTACTGCAGCGCACGACCACATATCTTCCCCCATCATCCACGCACACCTTTTGAATTTGTACCCCAGAGCTGCGACGTGCCCATATCAGAACCCCCCCATGCGTGGAATGTGAATCCGGCTGCAACATTCTATTCTGCGTCAGCAGTCCTGACCTAGGTGCCAGGTGTGTCTCCTGTAATATAGCAACATCAACATTGTGTTTCTGTAGGTAAAGGACAGTTTTGCGAATTTTACGTTGGTCATTCAGCCCTCTAACGTTCCGTGTCATAAAACCTATCGTGGCCACCTTCGTTTTCGGCGAGGTTCCATGATCGCTATCTAAACTCAGTGTACGTCTCTGTGATCAAACCAGCAAATGTGTACGTTGTTTTCAGTTCGGCTATCTCCATTCGGCTACTTGAGACAAATAAATTCAAACATGCATTACCCCCCTCCCACGCCATGTGTACCCCCCAATTACATGGTAACTTGACCCCCCACACTGAGATTCCTCCCTTTGTGAACCCAAAACTGTGTGTAATACTCACGGGCGGTGAGTGCCCCTGAGCTGGTCTTCAGCTCTTACATTCTGATGACCGATTGGTACCATATATAAAACCCCCATCTTAATAACCTAATACTGCAAATGTTAAGTTATAGGTGCTAATCCTTTAGTCCCACATACCTCAAAATACAATGTGCATACATCAATTTCACGGTTCGAAGGGTGCATTTAGCAAGTAAACCTGAGTCGTATCTTCACCCTTACAACCCCAGCCAGCTACTATATCCTTCTGGTGCATATAAACAATGAATAAATCAGTGCAAAGGGCAATGCACTAGTCCTGTTGGTCTAAGTCACTGCGGGGCTCATTATTGTTCAGAGTCGAGTCCTGTCCGGTTTTCTTGGAGTTGGCATTGGAGCGCGACATAAGCATCTGGAACAAACTACTCGGATCAGTGTAGATTTTAGATTTGCCATCCATAGTCACTCGGTGAGTCGCGCGGGGTAGAGCATGGCATATTCTATGCTGAGCTCTCTCAGTTTACGTTTCACTGGTGCATATTGTTTCCGCGCCTCTTGCACCTGTAATGTGAAATCCGGATAGATGGATAGTTCAGAGTAGCACACATCCCAAACAGCAGTAACATCGTAGGCCTCCCCGAAAGATATTTGGATCCCTTGTTCAACTGCTACTTCCAGCTTAATTTTTTACTTTCTTGTATCAGGCCAGTTTAGTAAAAAAAAAAAAAAAGACGTTTTCAACACATACCTTAAAGCGAATTTCTAAAAGCACTTGCACTTTGTCTTTATATGGATTTTCATTACTGCCTCTGTTTTTACCAATATAGATAAGCCTCTTGTGTAAGCGTATCCACATGAAGTCACTTTTTCATTAACTTGTTTTTTTGTTGTTGTTATGCAGTGTGATTGATACTTGTACACCACGGGGAACCAAAAGACGTGTGCAAACCTTAACCACCTCAATAGACTTCACTCTTTCTTCAAGTTCATCCTGACCCCTGAAACAGGTACTTATTTATATTCTTTTTTACAAAGAAAGTACTTTGTGAATACCTACGTTAACAGTGAAATTGATACAAGTGCAGTTTTCAGTCAACTCCAGCCTCCAGTAGAGTCTATTATTCTTTACTGTTCAAATCCGTGGCACCGACACCTTCGAGAGACTGCAAAGGACCGTTCGTGGAGCTAGTCGCATCCAGCAATCGGAGGTATTCTATCCATTGTTCCACTGGTGCCACCCAAAGTCCATTATTTGTCTGATCTATGCATATTCTGCCTTCAAATTCCATCATGTTTCAGATGACACACTTTTTGGAAAAAACAAATGGCTATATATTTGTTATAAATAGTATTCCTAATATCCACCGCCAAGCAAAAGGTCATGACACCAAAAGGAAAAGCTGCTCAAATTGCTTCTCTAGTGTGGATGAATTGTCTTCCTTCATGTTTTAGACTCTTCCCCAATACTTCTTCTTTAAGAGTGGGTCCTTGAAACAAAGTTTTTTCTATTATTAACGGTGCCCCATTGTGCCCTATTGTTAGGGTAGAGGGTTGTATGCCATTTCTGTTCTCCTTTCCATAACTCTCCATGACAATAGCTTCTATGCCTTCTTCTTAGTTATGCTTCTGATCCCTCCTTCACACTGGGTATCAGACTGAACTTTGTAATCTGCCAAACATGTGCATCTCAAATGTAAATGTAAGCCTTCCTGTGAGAAGAGGGTGTTTCACCAGGTACTCAAAAAATATGTAGATGCTATCTTCAAACACTCAAGGGTGGAAATAGAAAGTGACCATGGATTGGTCTAGGTTCTCATCCATATAATTTCTTCCCACCCAAATCCCGTTTATTTGAAATTCAGGCTGCAGGGGGGAACTGCAGATCAGATTTGAAAAGATATTTTTGTAATGGTGTGTGTGGGTGATGTTGGGTGTTGAATGTTATTTTGTTATCTGTGACATCATTGAGCTGAGAAGTTTCTGTGGAGATTTGTGATATACAGTTGGTCCATAGTCAGGCTAGTGACCAGTTAGGTTGGCTGTATTTATATTCAATCCGCTTGGGAAGTAAATTAGCTTCTGCCTCCTGTTTACACGTACCGTCCTCAGTCACTACAGTTTCATAAGATGTCAGAGGAATGGGATTGCTCTAGAAGAGGATCTGGATTTAGAGAAAATTGCTTGGAATGTCACTGCCTGCTGCATCATATTGCTTTGGGGCAGTTGTGTGGGTGGAGTGACTGTATCAGTGGGGCCATTCCCCCCACTCAGCTTAAGATGGTGGCTTAGCATATTTACATAAAGTGTCAGAATTCCTGCGCCTTGGACATCAAACATTATTGCTGCAGGTGCCATTACTGGTCTAACCTTGTATCGCAGAGGATTTTAATTGCTTTAAATTGAAGCTAACTACCGCCCTCATACCGTATTGTCATGTAAATAATTCCCATGTTGGAGTTCATTGATCCAAATATTACCTTCCCTGAACCGGGAATGCAAGTTTGAACCGTCACGTCAGTGTTCTATGTAGTCTATAAACAGTGTACAGATATTGGCCCGGTCTGCTGAGAAGTAGTTGTAAAGAAATAGACCAGAATGAGCAGGGAATCTTCTGTGCCTAAACGGCAGTAAGGAGCGGAGGGTAAAGCAGCTTTAAGACTAGGGGTGGGTGAAGAATTCCGCTCCGCCGGCGAAGTTCGCGGAGTTTTGCCCACTCCGCGCGGAGTTCTGAAAAACTCCGCAAAGTGACGCAGAGCTTTTTCTCTTGAGCGGCTAGTCATCTGTAAGTTGGCGTGCGCTCGCGAGAAAAAAATCACGCTCTAGACCTCCCGGTGATATTTCTCATCGCAGGCGGTCACGGCAGGTCGCGACCGCTCTCTTTGAGAAATCTGCCATTTGCGTTGAGGAAGCTGCCGCTCGAGTAGAATGTCTATTTGAGCCGGCAGAAGGCAGCAGCGTCCTCGGGCACGACGCGTAGTGCCGTTTGCGCTGATTTTAAAGCGCAAGACCAACTCCCGGCCCTAAAA
Source organism: Calotriton arnoldi (assembly GCA_963921515.1). NCBI lineage: Eukaryota > Metazoa > Chordata > Amphibia > Caudata > Salamandridae > Calotriton > Calotriton arnoldi. The sequence goes on along the minus strand of CAWUFW010000295.1, from coordinate 4,473,169 downwards.
ATCAGTACGAGCAGCGCGACTTGACAGACTATGCCGATGGCGGAACTCCGCGGAGCGCTGCAGAGTTATTCTGGCACCTCGCCGAGTTCCGTGGAGTAAAACTCTGCCCAGGCTTATTTAAGACAAGGGGACATGATGCTTCTATTCAGTTATTTACATTAATTCTTTACTGCTGCCACCAGCAATTCTATGCATTGTCCGTCACTTACACAATACGTTCAGTTATTTGTTTATTTGAGACTTTGTCTCTTAAACAATAGGCTTCCACAAACTACTACATGTAACTTGGGTAGATTTATACTGAGGAAGGTGCTTCAAACTCTATGCAGCAGGCAACCCATGACATTAAAGCAAACAAAACGAGTGAGACCTTACTAGGTAGATGGAGATTACTCTTGACTTTCAGCTGTGTGAAGTACAGGGCGATGACGACCTAACAATTATGAATACATATATGAATGCAAGTAATTAACCACTGACTCCATTCTGTGTGAACTAAGCAGATGAATGGTACACAGTGAGGTACACACAGAGCTTTGTTTCAGCACAGCTGCGTATCCATTTTATTACCCCTGGTCTTGTCATCCTAAAACATATATAGATACATGCCAGTGGCTTGCCTGTTGATCTGTTCAAGTGGTCCGATTATTTGATTTGCCCCATTTCAGT